>CAUJRU010000022.1:3732877-4075332 GCA_963277665.1 Viscum album
TATTGAGTTCATGGACTTCTAATTGTTTTGTTTTTTTTATACTACATAACAATAGGATGTGGGGTTTTATCTGTAGGGAATAATTGAAGGAGTCCATCATCTTTGGAGCTATCAATTCCTTCATGCCTCATTCTCCCAATCTGTTGATCATCTTCCCTTTTCTTGGATCCCCTCGAGTTCTTTTTATAGAGAAGCACAGGGACTGGATACCAGTGTAGTCGGTTATACTTGGTGGGCCTCGGTCATGTTTTATGAAATACCATAGAGGACTTGGTCAATTGGGGGGATTTACGATCACTGAAATCCCTACCTAGCTTTGTGGATGAATTCCTTTCATCCACAGGAGCTAGCGACACCACCTTTCCCTGAGAATAATTTTGTTCGGTGGAAAGCGTTTGTGGGAGTGGATATCACCGACCATTTTCAAAAAAAACTTTATGTAATTTAGGGGAACTGTTGTATATCCTCATTTCATGTAATATTTCCATTCGTGGGGCTTTCGCAGAGCAGCAGACCGCCAGGTGGAGCGGCGGTTTGTGGTGGAATTTGTCATTCATGATGTTGTTGCCTTTGGAATTTTCATCATCTTTGATCATTTTTCCTTTAACATTTACTTCAATTTAATTTTATTAATTTTTCAAATCTATGTAATTTTATTATGCTTATATGAGGAATTTTCAGGACCCAAAGAATACCTCCATCAAAATGGGTTCCGATCGGGATGAAGAGGAGGTTATTCCGATATAGAAAGCGGTCCTGATTTAAACTAGTTTTTGGTACACAGTTGGACCCATGGGAGGGTACCATGCCTATATATAGGGGGACCAGCTCATTTTTTCACCATGTTGTACAGAAAATTCAGATCTCTCACAAATCCTCATCTACATACGGTTTTTACGTACTATCTCCTTTTTGGACGCCTTCGCCTGTGAATGGGAACTTTGCATGTAACACCTGAAGGTTTTTATGAAATATTTTCTTTAAATAATTTTTATTCTTTAGTATCTTGCTTGCACGCAATCATTATTTTAAAAAAACCATGAGATTACCTTATTATAAAATTACCATTATAGTATATTCGTTAGGATAGCAAGAATAATTATAACAAACATATGAAAATGCATTGTGAATTCATTAGCTATCAATTATTTATAAAAAATATAAATCAATTAGATATTTTTATTTTTTAGTGAATTAATTTTGGTAAAGAAATTAATGAGATATATATGTGTTATATACTTAATAAAATATTTTGGATATTCATCCAATGAATATTTTAGCCATAGGGTATGAATAAAACCATATTTTATGTATAAACCCTATTTTTTAAAAGGTTAACTTTACACCTTTGAATGGAGAATCCCTTTTAAAATAATATTTTGACACATTAAATTTTTATATGAAAAAATAAACCTGATATTTTTAATTGGAATATAAAAATTTAATTTTAATGAATTTCTGATATTTTTCTAATACCTTTTAGGTTTTGATAAATACTAAAAATATGCTAAATTTTAATTGAAAATAACTTTTTTCATTGAAATAATTTATAGGGTTAAATTATATTATTTAATGGTTTCAAAGTATAAATAGAACATATTTTTACCATTTAATATAATGTATTTCAATGGAATCAATTTGACATTAAATTCAGATGTAAAAACATTTCAATCTTTTGCAATATTTTAACTTTTAAAACTGGTTTTCTCATTTCAACAATGAGATTAATTTTAAATTAATTAATGAAACTTATAGGTTTTGAATTTTGAAAAAATTTATTCCATATTTGGAATTAGTGGGTAAAAATTATTCAAATAGATTTATTTTATTTTTGGGCAATATGAATAGTAATTTCGGTAAATTTTATTAACACGATAAAATGGTAAATCGGGTAATAAAGGGTAAAAATAATATTTTAAAATTAAAATAACAATTTTCATAATATAATTGGATGATATTAATTTCCCCTAAAACAAAAATGGTTCGAAATGGTATCCATTGGAACCCACTTAGATGATATTACGACATTTATTTTATTTTATTTTAAGAAAAGTGAAATATGTCTCACTCAAACTTTAATAATCAAATTATTTTTAATATAAGGTTATACAGAAGATAAAATTGATTATAAATACTCATTTAAAATCTATAATGTTTTTATTTATCATGTATATTTATTTTTAATTTTTAGAAAATAAATAATTACCTTAAAGACATATACTTGGATGATGTAAAAATTAATTAATTGATGAGAAATCAATAAAAAACATTTATTAAAATATTAATAACCATAAAAAAAGCACAAAAACTTGAACAAAACTTATTGGTAGAGTATATATCGATCATAATCATAAAAGGGTCTACTTATTGACCATTTTGAGTCTTATATAAGATATTATGACACTTATATTATTTTATTTAAAGTGAAGATAAATTTGTCACATTCATGTTTTAAAAGAGTATAGCATTTTTTATGTTGGGTTTTTCAGAAGATAAATTATACTAAAACTATTATTACAAAATATAATGGATTCATATTCATAATATTATTTTATTTTGAATTTATATTCAATAAATAAGTATATTAAAATAATTACACAAAATTAAGGTAGTGATTATTTTATTAATGAATAGATCAAATAAATGTTATTACAAATATTTTAATAATTATAATTTGGTATAATTATTATGTAAAATTAATTTTATAGATTATCTTGACACATTAGGGATATAATAAAATATTTGGATCTAAGTTTACTTCTTATTTTTATATTTTTAAAAATCCATGAAATAAATAGTGTAAAAATTGACATTATTCATATTTTGTCAAAATATGGTTTTCGTAAATTATTTAAAAATCATAAAAAAATTTAAAAATATAGAAAAATTATGATATGGTATAAAATGTTATCAATTATTAATTTATGTTCTAATTTACTTCAAATAAGTATATATTTTACCCATTTAATATTGAAATGTTTGTTACACTAATTAAAAATTAAATCGAATAACTAAGAGATAATTAAAATGATAATGATTAAACTGACATAAACACTTGTATAAAATTTATAGGTTGATTATATTGAAACCATATATCATCTCAAATTCTAAATTGGTACATTTTTTAGGTTTTTATGTGGGTTTTGATTTTATTATAAATTAATATTTTGAGGTTTCTAAAAGTGCCCCTCACCTCAATTATAAAAGGGAACTTCCTCCCTCAACTATTCACTTCATTTTAAGCCTTAATGATCAACCATAACCTTCCCATTTACCTTATCAACTTCCATATAAACGTTATATAGGTACTGTTTTTCTTAAAAGACCAAATGTAGTGCTCTAGGAGGATATTTAGATGAGGCACGTCGAAGAAAAGGTAATATCATTTACCAATTCTTTAAAACTTCTTCTTCTACTTCCACCTCATGAATTGTTTTATTATAAAGTAATAACTCTAATACCAATTATATAATGAGAGTTTATTATGATTATTAAACAAACATAGTCCACTTTCTACCCATCCTGTGAAAAATGAAATCACCATGTGTGCGTACGTACGGTTTATCATCTCCACATTGTGGTGTTATCCATTTTTCACCACCACCTTACATGGATGGGTATAATTAAGTAATTAATAAATATATATATAATTAATATAAAATTATATTTATTCTGAAATAATATACACCATACACTTCAATACCATTCAATAATTATGGTAATGATGTCATCGCTTAAGCGTATGTACGACTTACCATCTCCACGGTGTGATGTGATTAGTTCTAAATAATATTAATTAAATAATGATTATATAAATGAATTGAAAGAATAAATATGATATATATTATACTAATACCATGTTTTTAATGATATAACTATAACCTAAAAAGATTAATAAGAACTTATCCGACAAAACATGCATAAGAAAATAAAGTAGTTAATACCTGAATAACTGGTAACAATGAAATGTTATTAACAAACGGATGAAAATATGATCATAAATGTTATCATAAAAATTATTAGAATTATGGAATAAATCAGTAACATTATTTAAATAATTATATAGGAGTTTTTGATACATACAAATCATATCAGACCTAAGGAAAAGGACAACTTTGCAAATCTCATTTTTATCTGAGATTGTTTATTCGTAAGTATTTACTGGGGTATATTTATCATCCACATCCATGTTTCCTAAATATATATTTCAAAATATTATTTATATACTTCTATAATTTTTTATGTCAATTTTACCCATTGGTGAATTTTTACTAAATGGTATGAATGGAATCTTTTTTCATTTTCAGTACGAGGTACTTTTTTACTTTTCCAGCAAAAGTACGAGAAGAATGTTCTTTTAACTTGTACGGTGTGAACAGTTTTTTACATTTTCATAATTCCTTATTTCCTTGAAGCTTACACTACAATATTACAAGGTTATTTTCACATAAAATGATTTCTTCTAAAATGGTGTCTCATTTTTAGGAAGGAAAATTTTTTTGAATAAGGAAGGATATTTTCATTAAGAATTAATTTCAAGTGTTTTCTCAAAATTATTTTCCATATAAGATGAAAATATTTAAATAGGGTTATATTTTTATCCCTATTATTATTATGATTTTTTTGTGTTTATTAAGGAATTTTATTTAGGAAATCCATTTGTTTTATATAAATTATGATGGAATGATGTTTAAGAAACCCATTTTATTTCATGGGTTATGCTATGCTGAATGATTTTATGATCTTGTGTAACACGTAAGAATGGTTTCATTATGAGATGAGTGGGACCTATATATTCCTCCAATGAATTGGGTAAAGATTTATATCTCATGATATAGACATGAATAGAATGGAAAGTAAATCTGGTTCAGTAATACAAGACTGGAACGAGGAGTGAACTTGGTTCAGTAATGGACATTGCTTGTTATGATGGTCTTGGAAATGATCCTTGAATAATATGAAATGATTTTATATGCTTATTTGTGTATGCCAAGAAATTTCATGTCTTATGTTATGACTATTGGGATTACATTTCACTTTTATGATTTATCTATTGACATGATATTATGATATTTTATATGCAGGATAAGATTTTGAGATGTTATGTTATTATTATTATGATATGATTTATATTTCCCTTGTTTACACTTACTGATCATTTGAGCTCACCCTTTCAAATTTTTCTTTTCCCCAGGTAATGAATACGGGTATTAAGTAAGATATGTCAAAAATTATTCTAGTTATGAAGAAATAAGCGAGAGATAATGTAGATGTTTTATGAACCAGTTGTTTATGTTTCCCAATTTCTAAATACACTAAACCTATACGGTCCTGGTTTGTTTGTTTTTTATGTTATGTAATAAATATTCTTAAATGTTGAAGTAAAATATATATGTAAATTATGGGTTGTTATAGTTGGTATCAGAGGAAAGGTATAGTTAACCTTTGGAAACTAGGATGAGAGAACCTTAATAAGAACCCTAAGGGTATGTATAAGTATATGTTACAATCATATCCTAGTGTTTTAGAGATATTCATGAATAACCTAGGATAAAACCTAAAGTATCCTAAATTGAAATTTTATTCTTGAATTATGTGGTTTTCCCATTATGATTAGTGTTGTTCACATTATGGTTATTGGTTTTAGTCAATGGATGTAACCCGAAGGAACCGCTTTAATGCTAAATGCGACGGGCAATGCAATGATTGTCCACCTGAGAAACCAAATGTTATGGGAGATAGAACGAAAAATCTTGTAGCCATGCTCACACAACTTTCTCAAGATATGAATCATGCTGGTCTTCCAAACAAGCAAATGAGGGAACAAAATTCTATTGAATCCTTCATGAGACAGCATCCACCTTTATTCAACGGTTCTTATGATACATTAGATGTTGAACAATGGATCAGTACCACTAAAAAGATATTTTTAGTTCTAAAATGTTCTAAACATGATAAATTCATCTTAGCAACATATCATTTGGAAGGTGAAGCTGATCAATGGTGGAATCTTATCAATAATACAAGGAAAAGAGATGAAATTGATTACATGGAATGGGACGAATTCAAGAACTTATTTTTTAATAAGTACTTTCCTCTTATTCTTCGAGAAAATATGGAGAACGAGTTCCTTGAACTTAAGAAAAAGGATGGTGAATCTGTTTGTGCCTATGAAGAAAATTTTAAAAGACTTTCATGGTATGCTTCTGAAATTATTATCTAATATGAGAGTAAAATTGATTGATTCTTTAGTGTCTTAAAACCAAGTCTCCAAAGGGAATTAGCCACAAGGTACTTCAATAGCTATGAGGAAACTTTTTTTTGTGCTCTCAAGTTTGAGATGGAGATTAGAGTAACCCATCAGTCATATGGGTTTGATAAGAATAGAAAAATGTAATTCAAAGGAAAATCTAAAGACCATACTGAAAAGAAGATGAGTTTTCCCTTATGCTCAAAGTGTGTGAAGAAACATTGAGGTAATTGTATTAAAGGGACTAGTAAATGTTTTAAGTGTGGAAAATAAGTTCATCGAGAAGTTGAATGCTGAAGTAATGGGAAAAATATGTCTAATGATGTGAATAAGTAAAAGGATACACAAAATACACCTCATACACTTCAATTCTACAAGTTCAAGGAAATTTGGCATTATGCCAATCAACTCCCAAATCCAAGGTTTATTGCTGATAATCAACATCAAAAAACTCTTAGGGACAAAGACAAAGTAAAGTCACATGCAATCACTATCGGCGATGTGGAGTACGATAATGAAGTGGTGAAAGGTACACTTATCATCCACTCTAAAGCAGAAAATTTTTTATTTGATTCTGGATCCACCAACTCTTTTATTTATAAAGAATTTTATAAGGGTATATTCGTATTACCTCAATAATTATATGTTGAGTTATCTGTGAAAACTCCTAATGTAACAATGGTCGCATTAAAAGTTTATAATTCTTCTCCGGTTGACGTTTCTAGGAAATTGATTCCTACAAATATTTTTATCTTTCCTATAGTGTAATTTGATTTTATTCATGGCATGTATTGATTTTCTCTATATGGATCTCATATAAATTTCCAAGGAAGGGAAGTTTCATTTCATATTCTAGATCAATATATGATCATATATCGATGCACGGATGAATATAA
Organism: Viscum album; assembly: GCA_963277665.1. Classification (NCBI taxonomy): domain Eukaryota; kingdom Viridiplantae; phylum Streptophyta; class Magnoliopsida; order Santalales; family Viscaceae; genus Viscum; species Viscum album. Next base: position 3,740,024 of record CAUJRU010000022.1, read on the forward strand.
CCTTCCAGAAGAAATTTATTTCATCTTATGGGTCTTGATTCCTATAAATTAAAGTTATTTATCTCAAATAGATGAGGAGAAACTCAAAATTAATAATACACCCATTTTATGGAAGTTTGATGATGTTTTTTAGAGGAATTTCCAGGTCCTCCACCAAATCTTGAAGTTGATTTTTCAATAGAACTCATACCGGGTGCTATGCCAATTTCAAAGACACTTTATCTGTAAGGAACCAACCCCAGTTTCCCAAAGTCAGTGAATTATTTGATTATATTGGCAAAAAACAATGAATAATAATCCTTAAGGACTAAATAGTTTAGTAGTATTGGAAACAAGATACATAAATAAGTTCAACTTTGCATTAAGAAAGGAAATACAACACTAATTTATTCCATTATAAACATCCATTCCTCCTAGATTATTCTTGAAAGTCATTCATAATTTACTTATTCATATCCTGGGGAAAAAATGAAACAAAAGAAAAGGGTGAGCTCAAACGCTCAGTAAGGGTAAGAAATACCGCAGAAGATAGAATAATCATAAGACATGGTGAATAATTGAAAACACATGCCTTTAAAAATAATAAACTTGTACACATTATTGCAGGAATATGAGATGAGTAAATAATGCCATAATAAAACATAATCATGAGTATTATAATAGTTGAATAACCACATGAACTTTCAATTACTAGATTCATAATGAGAGAAGTGCATATGTCGGACATTCTGAATCATTTTTTCAAGGCCTTGGCCAAGAAGTCTAAAAATGATTAAGGCCTCGGCCAAAACCATATATCACATTGGGAAAGACCTCGGCCAATTCCACGTCTATTTGTCTAATGAGACATACCAATGCATAGAGAGGCTATAGAGGGCCCCACCTGTCACATAATAAGTCTAATGAATTAATCATATGAGCGAGGATAAACATAAACAAGATATACATTCATATTGAAATGATCATATGAAATGTAACTAACTTTCCCCAATCATTAAACATAAAACACTAACCATTCTGAGTAATATGGTGAATGGTTTTAAGATAGATCACCCACAATAAAATTAGTCATAAACCATTAAATAAAAAAAGGTATATGACATCATAAATTATTAAACCCAATAATACATCATAATCAACAAGAGTGTCGAAGCGGACAAAACTACTCTTATAAAATCATTAAACAATTCTTGAGATAATTACTCTCTTTTGAAAAGAAGAGTTCTTTTGGAAAAATCTTTGTATAAAACTAGAAGAGAAGTAAGATAGTATTTTAATAATAAAATGAGTGAATTTATAAAGATAATGGTTTCCAAAAACAGATTATAGAGTGCCCATGAAAATAGATAAGAATTTGAGAAATTCCCTTGAATCAGGCTTGTATTTTGGAAAAAGTTTTGAAAGTTTCTTTTAAAACATGTAACTATACATAAAATAAAGAAGGTTTCTAGTTGGTAAACATGTATATAATACTCACACAGAATTTATTGGGATTTCATAATAATACATGATAATTTTGTCGAGGTAATTAGACAATCAAAGTAACTTGAATGAAAATGAGAGTTCGGGTGGAAAACCCTTACCTTAAATCCTAACGTGTTCTTCTCTTGAACATAAGCTCCTGGAATATGAAATTATAATTATTAATAACCTATTTAATAACCTATTATAAATGTATTTAGTTTATCATAATTTTGTTTATTTCATTTATTCCCTTATTGATAAGTTATTATATTGAATTTTTTCATTTTGCTGTGTTTGTTTTCTTTATTTTCATAATTGGTTCACTTGATCTTAAGTAATGGAGTTCATGTGGAATGAATGTAAATCTCCAGAATTGAATTAAAATATTATCTATGATAATACATAGGTTTTAGTTGTCATTTATATAACTTGGTTTCATGGAATGAGGATGAATTATTATATAGAACTTTATTGATAACTGTTTTGGTTAATTTGTGGGTTTTGATTACAACGAACTCATTTTTCTTTATAACTTAATACCATTTGCACAAAGGGATTACAGAACCTTAAATAGGTTATATAAAATATAAAATAATTTGTTTCAACCATAAAAATAATTTTTTCATGACCATAATTGGTAATGATAATAGAAATCGAAATCCCATCGTCCTTGAATGTGGTAAATTGACACATCTCGGATAGTGTTCTTGCTACTAGTATAAAAGAAGGTATAAGGAAGAGATGATGATAACTTATTCCACTAACAAGAAAAAATTCCATTACATTTAAGGTACTGGATTCATCACAACATTTGGATAAAGGATAGGTAATAATAGAAAAAGAAAACCAATGAACTTGAAAGGAAAGACAAATAATTAAAAAGAGGAATTTACCTCTTGAACCAAACTTCCTTGAGAGCCTCCTTAAGGGAGAGATTTTGGTCTTTTTATGAGACCAAGGATTTATGGATGTGGAAGAGGGGGTTGAGAGGATAATTGGATAGAATTTGGATAAGGATCAAGGATTGAGAGGAGTGAAGAGAAGACGGAGTGATGGGGGGTTTTATAGTGGAGGGGAGAGGAGATTTCTCAATTTTATATTCATTAATTTATTATTTCTACATAAGATAAGAAATAGTGAGTCTTCCATGACCAAGAATAGTAATTTTATCATGTGAATCCGAATCAATTGGGCTTACATTATCAGAACATCATACATGACTCTATAATTAGTGTATTTAGCTTATTTTGTAAATTATGGTATTTTACTATTCATCAAAAATTCAAGTATTTTAGAAAAATACCAAAAATTCACCCTAACTATTTTTAGACGTTTAGAATCCTAAAATGAATTACATTTTTCAAAAATCATTTCCTAAATATGATTAATTTAATATTTAATTAAAATCATAATTTATTCTAAAAACAACAGTTTTAAAACATTTATTTACTTATTCCAAATCATAGGTATATCGTACTTTCACTTGAATATTATTTATATAATATCATATTTAAGGTTTCTATTCATTAGGTTATATCACTATTCATAAGGGTATATTACTATTCATAAGGGTAGGTTACTATTCACCAAAAATTAAGTTTTTCTTATCGGACTCCAAATAACTTATTGATCAAAACTGTGTATGTCAGATTTTAGAAATTCACATATCAAAAGTGATAAACTTATGTTTAATGGTCACATAGCACTTATTATTTCATTATGTTGTGATTTAATGTGATTATGACATGTTTATAAGAAAGTAATTTCCATTGAAAAATATTGTGTTGTTACATTCTCCCCTCCTTACAAAAATTTCACCCTCGAAATTCACAAAATGTTACCTAAAATGATTCGGGTATGTCTTCAACATAAGCTCCTCAGGCTCCCATGTGGACTCTTCCATCTTATGGTTCCTCCAAAGAACCTTTACCAGACGAGTCTTTCAATTTCTCAATAATTTTTCTCTGGTATCAAGAATCTTGATAGGCTCTTCACAATAAGACAGATCTGGATCAAGTTCTATTTCTTCATAGGTGAGTACATGTGTTGGGTCTAGCATGTATTTCCTTAACATTGATACGTGGAACAAATTGTGAAATTTGGAGATACTTGGAGGAATTTCCAAATGATAAGCTATGGTTCCAATTCGATTCAGAATTTCAAAAGGCCTGATGTACCTCAGACTTAATTTTCCCCTCTTACTGAATCGTATAATACCCTTCCATGGAGATAACTTTAAGAAAACGTGATCACTTTCTTTAAATTCCAAATCCTTCCTTCAGTTATCAATATAGCTCTTTTGCCTACTTTGAGCTGTTTTGATATCGGTTTGGATAATCTTCACCGTTTATGATGTTTCCTCAACAAATTTTGGACCTACGAGCTTTCTCTCCCCACCATTATCCCAACAAGTTAGTGTACGACATCTCTTTCCATATAATTCTTCATACGGTTCCATCTAAATACTTGAATGGAATCTATTTTTATAGGAAAATTATATGAGAGGTAAATACTGATCCCACATGCCTTTAAAGTCAAGTGAAAAAGACCTCAACATGTCTTCCAAAGTTTGAATAGTCTGTTCTGATTGTCCATCAGTTTGTGGGTGGTAGGCAGTGCTCAAACGAAGATCAATATCTAGGGCCTTCTGAAAAAAAATTCAGAATTGTGATGTAAAACAGGGATCACAATTAGAAACAATTGATAAAAGGTACACCATGAAGTCTTAAAACTTCATTAATATATAGTCTTGCTAAACTTTCAAGTGGTAAATCATCTCTTATAGAAAGAAAATGTGCTGATTTTGTAAGATGGTCAACAATGACACATAAGGCATCATTATTTCTTGGAGTCTTTGGTACACCCATGACAAAGTCCATTGTAATGTTATCCCATTTCCACATAGGAATAGGAAGGGGTTGCATGACTCCTCTAGGACGTTGTCTTCCAACCTTCACCTGTTGACACACCAAACATCTCGACACATAATCAGCAAGCTCCATCTTCATGTTTTCCCACCAAAAATGTTCCTTTAGATATCTATACATTTTTGTGATACAAGGGTGTATAGAGAAATTAGAGCTATGAGAATCATCCAATAGTTCCCTCTTTAGCTCAGGAATAGCGGTAACACAATATTCATTAATTTAGAACTACAAATTCCCAATAACTAGATCTTCATTTAGGAATTTCTCTGAGAAGAAGGTGTATATTCAGCTTTGATTCAATAACCATAGAAGTGGGACACTCAGTGCCTCCATCTTCATATTCATCGACTAAACTTGAATATGAAAGAATAATTCCAATAAATGACACTTGTTTGGGCGAAACTCTAGAAATTTTCTCCGCATCAGCATCTAGTTTCGTTATCCCCAAAATAAGAGTTCAATTTAAAAACTTCTTCAATAGTGTATCATCTTCTTCAGTCCACCCCAAAATCTCATCCCAAAATATTTCCTTCACTAGGATAACCAGTTTTAGGGATCAACTGAAATTTTTCTTCAACATTGATCATATACTTAAAACAAAAACTATGATAGTACAAGCTCATAAATGAATAATATTCACATGTTAATTAGACAAATCTCAAAATAAATTTGTCTTACTCAAAAATCAATTGCCGACTTACATCAGATTCTTAATTGGAAATTTTTGTTCTTACTTGGATTCATCAATTAGTCTTAGAAGTCTCTAATAACTCATTCATATTGGAACTCATTCATCATCATCAACTCAATCATTATCATATTCCTCGACATTAACAATAGTTTCAGTGGTGTATTGGATTCCACTAATATGCTACCTAGGCTCGTCTTCTTCAATAGGACACCAAACCCGATTAGTATTCATCGAAAATAAACTATAGATGAACCTGGGGTTATGAGAATCATAAAACTTATCTTATAATCGATATTTCATTCTCAGACAACAAATGGAATCCACGGTTGTGTTCAGTTCAATGCGACATTGTAGTGGGGAGGAAATCAGTTTATTTGATTCAAAAACATTATCCTTCATCAATCAAAATACAAAAATTACTTCTAAATTGGACCTACATTTGAGCTTATATACAATATATATTCAATGAATTTCATTGTTTGATCATGACTTGGTAGAAAAAACCCTAGCTCAGCTTGGGTTATATTTCTTTAGGAATCGAAGTCTATAGAGTTCAGTTGAGACTCCTATAGTAATGGATCTTTTGTATACTTTTGTTAACACAGTCCTTGAATTCATAAAATTTGAGCTCGACTAGTTGGGTTTCACAATCCCTATAAATGAAAATTTAGATATGTGATTTATAGTGAAAGCAGGTACATCATTCCTCCTTCTTAATTGGGCTACATGGATGCTTCCTCCAATCATCTATATGGTTGGTAGATCAAATTTTAGAACATGGTAACCCCTTTTGAAATTAGCTGCATGAGCTTCACTTTGTAATTGACTATGTGGAAATCTTTTTGAAAATCAGCTATGTGGATGCTACTAAAACATTACTTAATGTTTCTATTTGAGAAATTCTAGAAAAAATGTGGTTGCATCAACAATCATATTAAAAACATTGAATAAATAATTCATAAAAAATAAAATAAATTCAAAATTTATTTGTTAAATAAATAAAAACAAAAAAATAGAATTAAATATAATAAATTCACACACTTTAATTTGTTATAACAGTAGACGATTAAGATTTAAAAAATGAAAAAAAATAATTAAAAAATTATTTAATTAACATAATAAAAAAATTTAAAATATGATAAAATAATTGAATTATAATTTTATGTTACTAATTTTTTAATTAATTAATGAAAATATATTAAAATTTAAACATTAGTTATTCAATTTACATATTAATATGAAAAATAAAAATAAAATCTAAATACATAGAACACGAAAACAGAAAAAAATAATCAAAGAAATAATAAAATACAAAAAACTAAAAAAAAGTTAAATAAAATAAATATTAATAAATAATTAAAATAATGAAAAAATGAAATTTTCAATTATAAAAAAAATAATTAATAATTTCAATAATTTACTAAATATACTATAAATTAAACTAAATTACATAATTAACCATATTAATGTTAAATCAATCATTAAAAACACAATCGAAAAAAAATGTTATATAGGAAAAAGCTTTAATTTAAGGACACATGAAACTCCTACACACTTAATAAATTGCATTTCTTAGAGAAATATTTAGTCCCACTCTACAATAAGAAATAAATCTCAAAATGGAAAAGCTGAAATGCCAATAAGAATTGATTTTCATAGTGATTTTACCTCATGGTCTCTCTCGAGTAGTGAAAATGAATTCCCTCTAAAATTAAAAAAATCATTGAAAAAGAAGTTACTATTTTCCAAAAATGATATATATTGAAAACTTTAAAGAGAATTTATAAAACCTAAATTTGTATCAAACTGAATTTCTAGACTTCTCTTTATATCTAGGTGAACAAAATCATATAATTTAGAATCCATGATATATAGACTGTCCATTTGATGGGGTGTAGTGAATATTAATTGGATGCATATCTTATGTTTTAAATTTAAATTAAAAAGTTCAAAGTAACTAATAATCATATGACATTGTGACATGATTTTACCAAAATCCATTTTTCCCAAAAGGTAAAGAGATATGGTTTTATAAATTAAATACAAAATGTATTAAATATTAACCTCCTCGATGTTGAATCATAACTCTCAAATTTGAGGAAAAAATTGATCCTATAAAAATTCCTAAATATTGCTTAAAAACTCACAATTTTGAAGACATTTATAATGTTTTATATTGTTTCTTAGTGAATTATAGTTTATCACATATAAATACCCCTCCCCCACAAATAAAACCCATCATTATCCCTATTATTTAATGTTAAAGTGGGAGTAAACAATTATGATGGTTAATTTTTGAAAATATTTTCAATTCAGTAGTGAAAAATTCATGTGTAGGGTCACAATAATGTTTAAAAATTATTTTTTCACACAAAAACAACTGTAGAATTCAAAAACTATACCCATTATATCTTTATCACATGTTCAATGTTTACAAAGTATATTCATGTAAACATTTATAATTCAACCATCATTTTCAAAACACTATTAAAATAAGCATGCACACCAAATTTTCAGCACACATGTGCTGTAGAAAGGATAGTAAGAACCATGAAATTTTAAAAAAAACATACAAATGAACTTAAATAAAATTTCCATAATTTATTACACCACAAACAATAAGGAGTATATTTTTTTTACCATGATAATGTATAGAATAATGATATAGAATTTGAACTGTTACTCCCCTTGTTAAAAGATTTATCACTTGAATTTCATCATGATACACCTCCCTTTTAAGAACATTAAAATTTCCATTTGAAATCTCACTATTTAGATCCTATAATATTAAAAATATAGGAATTAAATACTATAATTTAAACTTAAAAATAAACAAAAACTATAGTACATGTTCAGGGATTTTAGTTCAGAGTTTCTCTAAAATAATGCTCTTTTTAATCTCTGAAAATCATTGAATTTTTACCTCAATAGAATGTAAAGTTATTATAACCACTACACTACTAAAATAAATTAAAAATCACATGAAATAATTATTTATGGAAAATATAAATTATTTTCAATAAAATTCAACAATGTAGAATGTTTGACATTTAACTTTGTAAGCTCTAACACCCTTAAATATGAAAACAGAACATTAATAAAATTATAAACTACCCATCCCCCACACTTTATTTTTATCATATATTAAGAAATTTGAATCTTGAAAAGTTAAGGTTAGAAGGATTCAACCTAGGAGTTACTAGGTGGGAAATTAGTTGCCCAAGATGGATAGTTGTGCACAGTGTCCTACCGTATTATTCTTACTACAAAGAAATTGCAAACATTTATTAAAACCAAACAAATGAAAAAATAAAAAAATAAGGAATTCAAAATTAATATTGGGATAACCCCCCAATGGGGTTTTTTATTTTGGATATCCATAGTTGGAAAACCTTTAGTCCATCCTCAATCAGAAGGTCGATGTGGTTTCTTACTTAGAAACTGCAACATTTTCTCTTTTCTAGTGTGTTTCTTCACTCACTGGTTCTCTAGACTTGAAAAAAAATCTCTTTGTTTGAATCCCTCTTTATAAATGTTAAAATATATCACTATATATTATTTTTATTGAATTACATTATTGAGTTGTAAGGTTGGTGAAAGAAAAATTTGAGCCACCTGAGATTTTAATAAACCAACAAACTAGCCATGATAAAAAAAAGACCTTCACCAATTCCAAAATTAAATTGATCAACAAAATGTGATAGAAAGGGAGAAGAAAATCCAATTTTATATAGAAATTCTTCATTAATTTCATCCACCTCATTTTTGGATTGAAAAAACATCATCTTCAAAACTCAAAAAGAAATCATGAACATCTTCAAACTCATTAAAATATACATAGGGAAAGGAATATTCAAAAATATGATTATTATTGTCAAAATGAAATATAAAAACAACAAATTATTGAAATTAATTATCCCCATAATAATAAAATAGGATTTATTCTTCAATAAATCATTGTAATACTGGGTAAATATACCAAGCCAATTTTGTAAAATATGTCTACTATAGCTAGTCTTCAAAATAAACAACTTCAATTGTAGTATCTTCCAGGGTAAATAATATAGTATCTTCAATTGGTTTAAATTTTTCAACTAAGGATGGATCATTAGAAAATTCAGTACATAATTAATCATTCCAAAGAAATGTAGAAATAGATTTATCATCCAAATAAAATTTAGATTCATCAATTTCAACAGGGTTCTCTCCTTATCATCCCTTAGATTATTTGTATATAGGGAAAGAAATGGCTTTGTTTTGAAAAACAGGATCAAGAAGAGGGTTATCAAGTTCATACTGAAATTGTTCTTGAATATTTAAAATTACTATATATTCCTCTCACTTTTATCCCAACATCAAGAAAAATATTTACTTCCCTAGTTTTTAATTGAGTAATCAAATGAGTGTTTGAAAAATTATCAAAGAAATCAAATTCAACCTCCATAAAAAAACACCACAAATATAAAATCACCAAAATTATGTTCAATCACTATTTGTGTGAGTGCTTCTTCGACCTTAGAGAATTCAGTATGAAACTCAGGAATTTCAATAGAGTGACCATACTCACATAATTAAACTTCCATGAACTCAATTTATGAAAGTCTGTCTTGAGAATGTGATATAAAAGTCTGTTGATGAAAATTGGTTATAATGACACTATTTAAAAATTTTATTCTCACTCAACTTCCCAAGATTTAATTCATTATACATTATCTTGGACTAATTTATGAAACTGTTTTGACATTAAGACTAATTGTTCATCGGGGGACATTATAACAACTGTTAAACCATCATCCTCCTTCCCAGTAATTTTGAGAAGTTTTAAAAATAAATTTTTACATTAAATAAAAAGAAAAATATTTTTTAAAACGAAATTTTAAAATTATTTTTTAAGGATTTTTTGGTTTTATTATGTTTTTTTGTTTTATTTAGATGTTTTTCGCACATTCCCTCCCCAACAACAGTTCCAAATTTTGATTATGTTTTCATTAAGAATGTAAAAATTTTAGTTTTTTTAATACCTAAAGACTATATGTTTATAGGTAATTCAGAGTATCATATCCAAAAATAACTCTATAGAAATTATGACCAAAACAATATGAAACAAACAAAGAAAAAAAATAAGTGGAAGTGATTATGTGATGGTTTAAGAGAAACAAGAGATATGAGAGAGAAGATGGTAGTAGAATAATTATTGGTGATTAGACTATCTTGTACTAATTTAAAATGATTCTATCTACTTTTTTTCAATTAATTAAATTGTGTCGATTACTGAAACAAAGGTGTACATAACCACCTAACTTTCATTCAATTATTCTATAATGTGCAGTGACCTCTCCAAAAAATTATTGTAAAATCAAATTTTAAGAGAAAACATATTCAATTATGGAAATGAGATACATCATCCTCTTCGGATTTTTGGTACTTATTTTGATGCATAAAGGAAATAGAATCTATATTATCTTCTATTGTTACTTATAATAGCATGAATATAATGCTCATAATGAATTAAAAAAGCACACTATACAATAGTTACACTAATACAGCTATGAACTGAATTAAACAGATAGAAAATTATCAATTCATAATAATCTAAAACACCTAAGTAATTAAGTTCACCTTTTTCAGTGACATAAAAAATATATTCAATAAAGTGAATCTCAAAATTGGAAAATAAGAAGAAGTGAAATAGTAAATAATCTTCCTTTTCTAGGTCACTTTTTTCTCCTTGCACTAGCTTCTGTAACTCCCACATCGAGAGTGTTTCAACTTCTACTCCAACTCTAAACATAGGATATTTTCTCTATTCCCCAATCTCTATAAAATTGTGTTATTCCCCTCTTTATATTTGAAGAGTCACTTAAATTTATCATTCAGTGTCACAGCCACAAACACCACATTATTTTTATAGTTACAAATAAGAAACAGTCACATGCCCTTGATTCTCTGGTACATAACAAAACTCTCTCCCTTTGATTATGAGGGTTCTCAAGTTGTAGTAAATTCTCATGCAAGTAATCAAATATTTTGAGAAATTATTATTATTATTATTATTTAATTTTTATTTTTTTCATTACCCTAACTTGAAAATATGCATTTCATTGGTCGAATTCCATTCATCTGGACCAAACCCAAGCAAGCAAGTAGTTTAATTACTTAAAATCATCCACTGGTCATTGGTTCTTGTACAACACAATGAGAATCCACTTCTCATATATTCATCTTCAACACCTATGGTTGTACAATATTCCTTCACTCAAAAGTTCCAGTTCACAATGAGAATCCAATTCTTGATGTTCATCCTTATCTTCATCAATCGGTCTCTGAAGTCTACAATAAGACATTCATGGTGGTACTCAATCATCATCATTGACTAAAGATTCATCATCTTCCTAGACATCAACAATTGATTCTGAAGTGTATCATCTTCAGCTAATATGTGAACTGGAAATCCTCAATATTTTCTCATATGCATGATTTCAATCTCTAAAAACAAATGGAATCCTCAGTTATTCTCAGTTTAATGCAGCATCGCAATGGGGAGACAACCAGTCTATCTGATTTGGAAACATTCTCCTATATCAAATTTAAAGCTTTGCTTCCTTCAAAATCAGTCCTGTGTTTATTTTCAAAAACAAATGAGATTCAAAAAATTTCAACAATATATCAAGATTTGGTAGTGAAACACCCCTGATTATCTTGGATCAAATTTCTTCAGGCTTGATCAAAGATTTTAGAGTTCGTCTGAGACTCTTATTGCAGTGAATCTTTTGGTTTCTATTGTTAACTTAGACCTAAACTTATTTAGTGTTGAGAGTGACTGGTACGGTTTCCCAACCCTTGTATGTGAAAATTTTTCTATGTGATTTATAGTGAAGGGAAATTGATGATCCATGATCAAAAATGGTAGTTAATGCAGTTTAGGACCAAAAATAATAAAATTTCAACAAATGGTCAAAATGATTATAAATTTTGAAATGAAATTAGATTTCACTTGAGTCTAAATTAGAGGAGATCCTAAAATCCAATTAAGGTCCTGTTTTGGTCCATATTTTTCATTTCCCATTCCCATATTGTTTAATCAGTTACATCACTACTCCTTCTCAATTGGGTTGCATGGGTTCTTCCTCCAATCGATGACATGGTTGGAAGATCACATTTGGGTATGTGGTAACTGCTTTATAAATTAGCTACATGAGTTTCACTTTTTAATTGTCTATGTGGAAATCCTTTTTCAAATCAATTATTATGGAGGGTACTGAAATATTCCCTAATGTATCTTTTTTTGAAATTTCAGAACAAACTTCATTGAATCCAAAATCATAATAGAAACATGTAATAAAAAATTCATCAAAAATTAAATAAAATTAAAAATATTTCTCTAAATAATTAAAAATAAAAAAATAATTAAATATAATAAATTCAAAAAAAATATTTTTTTTATAATAAATGATTAAAATTTAAAAACAAAATGAATAAAAATGATTATAAAGTTATTGAATCAACTCAATAAAGAAAAAAAAAGTTAAGATAAAAGAATTGAATTATAATTTTCTATAACTAATTATTTAATTATTTAAAAAATAGATTAAAAGTTAAACATTAATTAATCAATTAATATATTAACACAAGAAATAAAAAATAAAATAATTTAAATACACAAAAAATTAATTAAAAAATAAATAAATAAATAAATAATAAAAGACAAAAATTAAACAAAATATAAATAAAAAACATTAATAAATAATTAAAAGAATGAAAAATTAAAAGATTAAACAATAAAACCAACATTTTAATTAATAATTTCATTGATTTACTAAATATACTATAAACTAAACTTAAATACATAATTAACCAGATTGATTTTAAATCAAGAATCAAAAACACAATTTGATGACAAAAGTGATGTGGAAAAAATCATCAATTTAAGGCCACATCACTACCCCACACAATATATTTTCTATAGTGTTATTGCTCATTATAATGAATTAACTTTTTCCTAACCTAGCCACTACTTTTCTGACTTGTGATTAAAAGTATTTCAGTCTTGGTTTCTAACCTTCAAGGGTGGCCAGCTGCATCAGCCTATTGTCCCTAGAAGGCACTAATTTTTAACACATAGATGAATTTTTCTTTTGCCAAAAAAACCAACATACTTAAAATCCTTTAATAAATTATTCATGCATAACAGGTCCATGTAATTCACAATTTCTTAATGATAAAAAATATATATTCTGAACTATCCTTTTTCTCCTTAATAACTACATCTAATCATTCCAATAATCTATTTAATGAATCTCAACATACATTTTCAACAAATCCAATAATATAAACTTAGTGTTACAATAATATAACCCTTTTGATATTTTTCACAATAGTTTATAAAATATGTTTTCTTCGTATAACTCCAATCCTCTAACAACAAATATGGATTTTACGTGAATTACACTTTCCACACTCCTTTTTAACAAAATAAAAAGGATCCTTTGCATCCAGATTTTACCTTTATATGTTCTATCTCCCCTTAGGGTTTCTATCGTTCTTCCTTCACTCCCCCTTTGTCAATAATTTCCTTGCATAAGTTTTTTAATGATCTTTAAATACATGAAGGGGGATATTTTTATCCTCTGTATTCAGAAATTCTAATAAGAAGATATTATTCTCCCCCTTTGTTGTACAATTATTTCAAACCCATTTGAAACCACTAATTGTTATCCACCATACTGGGATCTATTATCAATTTGAGAATTTACCTTTAAAAAATAGACTGAGTTGTCTTCTATGTACTCCTGAGTTTTTAAATTTTGAACCTATTTATCAATTATTTTCACAAAATAATCCAAAATTTTGTACCTTTCAATCATCAATATATTTTATTCATCTCAAATTCATTTTCCTTCAATGATATTCAATGAGTGAATTTACCACATTACATTAAGTCATTAATAAATCCTATATACCTAATAAGTTTGAGCTATTGATTCAAATGTTTCTTTATGACTTTTACATTCCTTTAATTTTTAAAATCAGACACTCTTTCTTAAAATATTTTATTTCTAACTCTTTTATTTCCAAAGTGTTTTTATAATATTATTGTGGAAACCATAAACTTTTACCATAATTAAAAATAGTAAAAAAGTATTTATGATTATAAACTAAACATTCTTCATTATGACTATTATATTGAGTATGAAACCGATAATAATAGGATCCACCTTTATCAAATATGATTTAAGACTTTCTATCTTGACTTCGTATTGATAATAGTCTTTATAATCGGACTTGATTTTGGAACTGATAAAAATCAGATTCACGCTCATAGTATTTATCATAATGACACTCTGTAAGAAAATCCTTTGGATTGACTAAAGTTTAAATTCTGAATCTGAAAAACTATTTTCTATCATATTGTAATATATTTTACATAGAAAATGTGTAAATAAAAATGATGTTAGACTTTCTATTATGATATAGTCATTAGAGTGCGAGTTGTCCAAGTCATTGCAACAAACTTTAAAAAATATGACCATTGAGAATGAAATATGATTGTTGGATATTTTCCTATAAATACTTGGTAATTTTAAGAGTTTGGTGTGCGTTTGTTTCAAATCGATTTCATTTACAAATTTATCTTTCACAAGAGCTTTGAATATTGCAAGTGTGAACATCTTTTTCTTAGTTGTTGTAATCGTTTAGAGTCTTTTTTTTTGTAATTGTTGTGTCTAGTTGTGTTAATATGATTGAGGGCATTCAAGTCTATGAAGATAGATATCCAATATTCTTGATCTGGAGCATATGGGGATAGCAACATATAATCTGATCCATCAGATCGAGGGATGCTGAGGATAGGCAAACAGAGAATCCGATCATTGTATCATGGAATCATGGAGATAGCGAGAAATACCGGTCTTTATATCGAGGGCTTACCCTGGTAAGGAAAAGAAATACTTTCTTGTAAGTATAAAACAAGGGACATTTATCCTAGGTTATTGGATTCCCTATTTTTTGGGTTACAATAATTTTATTCATCTGTATTACTTTTTTATTACAAGTCTTTTATTTCCACTGCATATAATAGAAAGTGATACTTTTATATTCATATGTCTATTTTGAATTTTTTTTTATTGTAATTACTCTTATTATGATACAACTATTTTACTTTTTATTGCTCAGTGAATATGATATTACTCTGATATATCTTCGCCATCATTATTATGATATTATTGTGTATACTCTGATAAAATCATTTTCCTTTGTGAATATGATTAAACACATATTACGTTACCACTAATTTCTAATTATGATTCTATATGTTGTTAAAATATAATCAATTTCTCATTATGACCTGGGGACTTTCATATCAGAATCTATTTGATTGTGATATTTTTATCAGAACAAAGGGCCAAGTCTAATTATTATTTAAATACTTAATAGGTTTTGTGAGTACTATTTTTTTAACATTGTTTAACTAAGTTTCTTTTAAGGTAAAAAACAAATGTTTTTAAACTTAAAATTCCCCCCCCCCATTGTATTTAGCCATCTTTATATACATTATGATCCAAAATTTTGTATAAGAGAATTGTTCCATGGCTCAAAAAATTGCTAAAAGTTTTATCTACTCTTCACTATTATAAGTTAGTTAAATTGTGTTATAACCTTTTTGTTTACAACTACTTGTTACACTAACGTGTATTGTGGAAAATAATTTTTTTATCTATCTTAAAAGATAGAACGACTAAATGTCATATCCTAAGAAAATATCAATCCCAATAGACCACCATTTATTGATTTCTCTGATTATGAATACTATAGGGATAGAATGATGTCTTTTGTGATCAACGCATGAGTAGATAATTTTTTAATGCTCACTGCAGATTATAAAATTCATGAAAAGGAATTCGAAGCTTTTACCATTTAAGAAAATCCATAATATCAGTTGAAATACAAGATAAGGAATACTTTATCATGTTCCATGACTAGAAACATATATTTAAATATTTATTCTTGTAATGAAACAAATAGTATTTGTAATAAATTAAAGGTTACTCATTTTGGGACTTCAAAGGTTATTGAAACCAGAAGATCAATGCTTAGAGATGACTATCAAGCATTTGAATTTCTACCGGGTGAATCTATTGCAAAGATGAATCAAATGTTTATGAAAATTTTAAATAGTCTACAATCTATGAGATAGAAAGTATTATATGATGAAATTATTGTAGAGAAGATAATTGACATCATGACCAATGAATGAGAATCTAAGAAAATAGTTGTTGATGAATCAAAGAAGATAATAAATCTCACTCTTGGTGACTTATTTGGAACTCTCTTGAAATATGACGGTAGGTTAAAAAGAGATGCTAAAAAATCTAGGAAGAATAATGGTGGAGTTTCTTTCAATACTACAATAGTTCCTACAAAGGATCCAACACTAGAAAAGGTTGTTAAACCATCTAGAAAGAAAAAGGTTGTTATCCAATCTGATTCTACTAATTCTGAGCAATCTGAAAATGATTTGGATAATATTACTTGGAGGATGAATAAAATAGTTAGAAATAAGGATTTTTAGTGTCGTTATAGGAAAAGTAACAAGGATAGGAATTAAAAGAAAGATTTTGAAGTTAATTGCTATGAATGTAAAAGAACTAGACATATCAAACTAGATTATCCAAAACTGAAAATAAAATACATGAAGGAAAGGATTTTCGAAAGGAATTAGAGAAATTATTTCAATTCAAAAGGAAATAAATTCTTAAAAGCTAATTATTCCTAGAGTTCTAGTAGAGGAGACTCTTTAGAAAATTCTTCTAATAATGAAATTTCAAGTTAGAGGACCATTGGTCTTCTTTCAAAAATACCAAATGAAAATATTTGTCTTATAGATAAGGTATGCACCACTAATAATCTTAACAATTTATCCAAATTATGATGTTGATAAGGGTTATAAATCTTCAGATGAAGAATTTTCTTTAATAGAAGATAATACTCTTTCATCTTATAAAGAGGTTTATCATTTTGCAAAACTCCTTGAAAATGAAAATTTAAAAGTTTGTAAAAAACCTAACAAACAAAATTCAAGGATAATTGTATTAAAAAAAGAAGTATTATATCTTTCAATAGATCTTGATAAGGTTATTTTTGAAAAAAATTATATTTATAATGATTTAGAAAATTTTATTTCTGAAAATAATATTTTACAAAGTATTTTTGAAAAACACAATTCCAAAAATATTATTCAAGAGGTGAAGAATCTAGTTGTTAAAATAATGTATGGAATTTCTTCTTTATGAATTTTTTTTCAAACATTAATTCCGGTAAGTAAGGTTTTGATAAATTGTATAAAACAATTTGTCTTCATGGTACTAGTTCTATAATATTCTATACTCCTAAATAATAAATTTTTAGTAACAATTACTTTGTTTTGAAAAGTGAACCCTTTTGTACAAAATGCAAAAGTGGTGGTCACTGGAATAAAAATTGTTCGCTTAATAAAATTCAATCTTTAGGGTTCCATAGAACCCATTTTTTAAAAAAAATAGGGATTCCTAAAAAAATTCTAACATTTACAGACCCAATTAGGTTTGGGTTCCGAAATTATAATTGTTTTTTTTTCAGAAAAAAAAATGAAGTTCCATCAACAAGAATAAATGGTACATGGATAGTGGTTATTACTGACATATAACTGGTAACAAAGAGTTTTTTGAAAATATTATCAATATTAACGGTGGATAATTTACCTTCAGAGATAATGATCAAAGAGATATTATCGGTATAGGTAATATTGTTCTTCTCAGAAAAGATTTAATTTCAAATGTTTTGTTTGTTAAAGGTATTAAGTGTGACCTTATAAGCATAAGTTAGTTATGTGATAAAGGATACCTTGTGAATTTTAGGAATGATAAATATGTAGTACACAATTACAAGGATGAATTCATTCTCTCTTCCCATTGGCATGAGAATGTATACACACTAAACTTAGAATACCTTAGGAGCCAAGACTTACCTTACCTTAGTGCAATGGAAGATCAATATTGGTTATGGAATAGAATGTTAAGACATTGTAACCTTAGAAACTTACACAATCTGACTAAGAAAATACATTTTAAGGACTTACCAGAGTATAGATTTTATTCTTCAGAAATCTATGACCCTTGTTAATATGCTAAGAAACATAAGTCAAGATTTAAATATATTATTTAAGTCTCAACTTATGATGATTTATAGTTAGTGCACATGGATTTATTCTGTCCTACACAACTTGGGAGTATTGGGGGAAAGTACAATGTTTTTTTCTAGTTAATGATTACACTAGATACACATGGGTCTATATTCTAGTAAATAAATTTTATTCCTTTTTTATTTTAAAAAATTATTATACAAAGTTAAAAATGATAAAAACCTTCCCTTGATAACTATTCATAGTGATCATGGTGGAGAATTTTTAAATTCATATATTGAAAAAAATAGTAAAAAGGGAATTACACGTAACTTTTAATCTCCTAGAACTCCTCATTAATGTTGTTTTTTGAAATAATAAATGGTATTCTTAAAGAAATAATGAGAAAAATGTTTTGTGAATACTCAATTATTACAAATTTTTGGGTTGAAGCGGTTAATACTACTTATAATACTATAAATATAGTTTTTATTCTCCCTTTTATTAACAAAACTCTGTATTACTTTTGGACCGGATGAAAACCAAAAGTTTCTTATATTTTAGTATTTTGATGAAAAGTATTTATCATGAATATGAAAGATAACTTACACAAATTTTTAACCAAATATGATGAAGTTATATTTTTAGGTTATTCAACTACTTCTAAGGCATATAGAGTTTTTAATAAAAATTATTATACTGTTGAGGAAATAGTAAATGTTAAATTTGATGAAACCTACCCTTTTATTTTTAAAAAACCCAACAAATATCCTTAGATGTGTTTTCCAAAACTGATTTTCAACCTTTTTCGGAAGATTCTTCTAATAAGGAAAATACTCAAGAAATATTTTCTAAAATATTTACTCATGAATATTTTCTATCTTATGTTGATGAATAGGTTTTATAAAATCCAAATTAGTTTTTTCATAGGAATCATCCTAGTGATAGTATCATTGGTGATATGAATCAACCAGTAAGGACTAGAAGCTCCTTATGAAATGAAGTAGAATATATTGCGTTTCTTTCTCAATTTGAACCTAAAATTCCTGATGAGGATTTTCGTGATGAGGATTGAATTAAGGCTATTCAAGATGAGATAAATGAATTCAAGAGGAACAAATTCTAGACCTTATTTGAAAGACCTATAGAAAATTCCATAATTTGGGTAAAATGGGTCTTCAGAAATAAATGTAATGAAAATGGAATAATCATCACAAATAAATAAATACTTGTTTCTAAAGTTTATAATCAATAATAGGGAATAGATTATTAATAAACCTTTTCAATTGTAGCTAGACTTGAATCTATCTATATTATACTATCCTTTGCAACATTTTTCAATTACAAACATTTTCAAATAGATGTTAAGTGTGTTTTCCTTAACAATTATGTACAAGAGGAAGTCTTTGTTGAACAAAATCATGGTTTTGAAGATAAAAATATTCTTGAATACATTTAAAAACTTACCAAATCATTATACCGACTTAAAAAATTCACTAGATCCTAGTATGATAGGTTGATAGTATTTTTGTTACAAAACAACTGTGTTAAGATAACCACTGATCCAACTCTTTTTATAAAGAAAATTAAAAAAACATTATGATTCTAAAAATATATGTTGATAACAAAATATTCAGATCAAAACAATAATATTTAATATATTCCTTTACAAGTCTTATGAAATATGAGTTTTAGATGGGTATAATGGGTGAGTTAACATTTTTTCATGGTTTTTAAATTTCTCAAAAACCAGAAGGTACTTATATATCCCAACATAATTATATAAAATATACTCTTAAAAATTTTGGATAAAACAATATTAAAGTATTAGTACTCCCATAAGTACCTCAAATACACTTGATCTTGATGAAGTTGGGGAACCAGTTGATCCAAAAACATTTAGACGTATGGTAGGAAGTTTACTATAATTAATAGCTTGTCGAACAGAATTAATGTTTTTTGTATGATTATGTGAAAAGTATCAAGATAATCCAAATGAACCACATTTAAAATAATTTAAATGAATTTTTAATTATCTAAAGGGAGCCATGGATTTAGGACTTTTCATTTCTTCTGGAAAACATTTTGAATTAAAAAGTTTTTTGGGATGCTGACATTTGTGGTTGTCGAATGGATAGGAAAAGTAATTTTAGAACGTTTCATTTATTATAAGATTAAGTATTTTCTTGTTCCTATAATAAACAACACTCTATATTACTTTCCACTATTGAAGCTGAATATGTAGTAGTTGGAAGTTGTTGCACTCAAGTTTTGTGGATGCAACACACACTCACTGATTATTCCATGAGTTTTACAAAAACTAAAATACTATGTGATAAAACTAGTGTCATTGCCTTAAGTAAAAACCCTAAACATCACTATCAAACAAAAAACATAGATATTAGGCAACACATTCTTAGGTATTACACACTAAAAGGAGATATCATTTTACAATTCATGAGAACGTAGGAACAACTTGCTGATATTTTTACAAAACCATTACATTCTGCAAGATTGGAATACATTAAATAGAAGATATGAATGATCAATGTAAAGTGATCATTCATATATAATTCTTGTTTACCAATCCCCTTATATTATGTTACTCTTATTTATAGGGTGGTATGTATGATTGTTGTTTTTGAAAACTTTTTTTCAAAATTATCATTTTTCATTTTTTTCATTTTTGGTTTTTTGAACTCTATTCTTCTTTTATAAATTTTGGAGTGAGTTTTCATAAAATAATTTTCTGATTCAAAGAAATTTAAAAAAAATCATATTCTTGTTTTAAAAAATTTCATATTCATAAAAATCATCATAATGAGTTTATTGAATCAGATTCTAGTATTACTTTTAGAAACGGTTTTAAATATTCTCTCAAAACCTTTTATTTTAGTTTTAATAGTAAAACTATTATCACAATAATAATAGTTTCAAAATAAAATAAGAACATATTTTTAATACTGATGACACTCCCCAACACCAAAATTTATTCTTATTATCTTTTAAATTCTTCTCTATTTCATTACATTCATTGTTTTTTTTATGTCTTATTCTCATAAAAAAAATTAATAATATTTACTCCCAATAAGTTAAAAACCTCAAGAGTTAAAATTTAATATCTACTCATTGTTTACTAATATCCTTATATTATGTTAACCCTCCTCATAAGGAGAGTTGATGCGCCTACACATGTTGTTGAAATCTATGTAGGATGCAGTCATATTAGAATTGTGTTTTTTTTCCAAACTTCACAATCTATTAGGGCTTAGTATAGAGAAAGTCCAGGGTTGATCCCATAGGGAATTTAATATGGCATCATAAACCTATGGCTTGGAACATTTTCATATAGGATTCCTTTATAATTGTTTTTTTCTAGGAATTATAAAACAAGAGAGTTGATGGTTTTCTTCAGGAATAAGAGAGGGATCAGGAACAATTTTAGGTATCTGTAGAAAAGGTGATCTTTATTTAACATGGTAGGATCCTAATGTTTATTCTACAAAGAAAGTGGATTTCACTAGTTTATTTTGGTCAAATCAACTAGTTCTACCTAAGAGGTAACTATTCCTTGATTGGTAAATAGTGACAACCTAGATGCATTAAGCTTTTCTTCTAAGGTAGAAAGAATTCTAGGCTATTGGTCATAACCTAATCTACTCCAATCGGGATAGAGTCCTTCACTCGAGTACCCCATGGTCAGGGATGTTCGAATGAATTCGATAGATAAAGATTATTTATCTTGATTACTAATCCTTAAGGTTTCCATATTGAGAATTAAAGATTTATTATGTTTAGATACACCTACTCTTGATCCCTTCCCGAGGTTTTTTATCCACTCATGGTAAGATCAAGTGCAAAAAAATTAAGAAATGACATTTTACTCCACATGATAAGAACCGTTGAATTCAAATATTTCATAATCATGAAATAATTTAAATCGTTAATGGGAACGATCATGCAATCGGGGTTAAGAAATGTAAATCATAATGCAATTAACTACTTACTTGAAATGAGAGTGAAAATGAATTCCACACAAGTTCATCAACAATCAGGGGTGAATGAAGGTGGTGATGAAAAAACAATCCATGATGATTATAGTAAAATAATGAAAAGAAACTAATAAATTTAGGTTTTAGGGTCTAGGGAATAAAAAGGAATGAGAGAGGAATGAAAAACATGAAGTTTTCTACTCTGGAAGCTCTCTAAATCCGCTTCTCGGCTGCTATATTTATATGAGGAAATTTACACAATGTGTAATGGGATTCACATTGTGTAATTCCTGATCCGTGTAAATGTCCATGAATTTTGAATCTATGAATATCTCACTCATATCTCATCTTAGATTTGAAGATTTGACGGCTTTCATGTCGTGTATCCTAGACTCAAGACATGTACTTTCTTTCTAGCTATATCTCTGGAGCAGAGTTTGCATTCAAATGGTTCACGATGTGTATTGGCCACTCACAACATGTAATGGATCCTCCGCTTTCAATATTCATAACTTGAATCACAAATTTCTTCATGAGTTGGTTCATGCTTTGAAACTCTACTAAATGTTGTGTACTGAGGTTTCATGATGTGTAATAGGAAAATTCTACTCCTTTTATGAATTTTCTTCTTTGAAACTTTATAAACCTATTTTATGAAAAACTAATCACAAAACAATATCATTATCAAATAAATCAATTAAAATCCTTAACTAAATGATAGAAAAAAGTATATTTTATTTCATCTTATCAAGATTACATATGAATTTTGTTTTCAAAACTTTTATTTTTTAAAAAAAATTATCAGTTTTCTTTTTTTTTTGTATTTGGTTTTTCAGACTCTACTCTTGTTTTAGATTTTTTGGAGTTAGTTTTTGTAAAATAATTTTTTATTAAAAAAATTTAACTAATTTTTAAAAAAAAATGGATTCATAAAATTCATTATAATGAGTTTATTGAATCGAATTCTGCTTTTACTTCAAAAAAATGTTTTAAATATTATTTTAAAACCTTTTTGTTTAGTTTTAATATTAAAATTATTATCGTAATCTAAATATTTTTCAAAATTTAAGAAGAAAATATAGTTAATACCAATGACACTCCCCAATTCTGAAAGTTATTCTTCTTATCTTTAAAATTCGGAATTATTTCATTACATTCATTATTTTTTGTTGTTATTTGATTTTCAAAAAAAACATTGTTTTAATCATAATTACTCCAAATGTGATAAAAACCTCAAGATTTCAGATTTTATCAAAATTTTATTAAGATCAATCTCAACTACCAGATCAGATAAGATCATTTCTATCTATTCAATTAGATCTTGAAGATGAATTGTCACACTCATCGCCTATTTAAAGGGGGGGCCATGTTCCACATTGAAAACTTCAGAACCTCTACCTCAAAGTGATACTAAATTCAAAATCCTTTAGGATGGTTTATTTCACCTCAAATGTTAGAATCTTCTTCTTCCCAGAATATAATTACTATAGAAAAGGATTGCGATGAATGGTTTTTCTTCAGATAAAGGTTAGTTGACATATCTTTTTATGATAAGTATGATTCTCTTTGGAGGAAAACCATGGAATTTTAAGGTTGGGAATCCTTATGTGTAACAAAAGTTGATGAGGATGAGGATCCAATTATTCTTGATATAGTCATATAATTTTATAAAACAGTGGAGTTTCTAGTATAATAAGGAAAACAAAAGATTACTTTTAGAATTTATGGAAAAGGATATCATATGTCTTATAGAAAATAGATAATCTTTGAGATATTCTATCCGATGGTGAATCCTATTTTCCTTCACATAAGTTACCCGATAGTATGGTTTACTTTTTGATAAGAAGAAAGCTAAACACTCTTTGTTTGGTAATTCCAAAAATTCAGGAAACTAACTCATCTAAATGCAAACAATCATATTATTACATTGTGGATGCAAGGATTCCTGATAATGAGGAAAGGGGACCATGATACTCTTAAAGTAACTGATTTTTTTATCTTGCATTTTCTTTTAAATTTGAGAAATATATATTTAATTAGATGCATCTTTCTCACTATCATTAAATTAAAGAAATGTTCCAACAAATCTCAAATGATTATTTTTTTCACTATCATAGAAAAGTTATTTCTTAAGTGCATGAACTCCTTCAATGTTGGAAGTAAGTCAAAGCTGAAGAAAATGAAAAAAAATCACATTAGTGATTACACAATTTAAAGGATTAAGTATTCCTTTGATTAATAAAAAAGTAATTTATTGATAAGTTAGGTGAATCTTCCCCAGAAGTATAATTTTCTAAGAAACTAAAGAAAAGTCTTCAAAAAAATAAAAAAAAAGTTAAGAAAGGATGTGAGAAAAAATAAGGAGGAAGTTGAGAAGCGTAGTTAGGGTCATAAGAGGGAAGTAGAATCTTCTTAACCTTAGAAGGTAAAAAAAGAAGGTCCATGATTAAGTTGTTGTAGAATAGAGAAAGTAATGGCTGAAAGAAAGTAAGGAGATCCACAATTCAGAATCAACCCAACTAAATACTTTGTTCTAAGGTTATATAGTGTCAAAACCCAATAGAAAGAAGAAAAAGAAAAGAAATAAAAGAAGAGGTTTTCGGAAGCATGATTTTGTAATAGGTTGATGAAAGTCATGGAAACAGTATCTGCAAACATTGTAATTTCAGATGCTGGTTTAGATTTTTAAGAAACAGTTGTTGTTCATGTTGATGTTCCCTCTGTGATAAACAATGGAAAGGATGTTGTTGTGCATAGAATCAGTTCCAATTGGTAAGGTCAATTTAAGATCAAAAAAAATATCTTTGTGAAGAGTTTTTTAAAGAAATGGAAGGTGACACAAATATTGATGACCTAACAAAAACTAAAGAAGGTTAAGAAGAAGAAGGTACTGATGAAGGAAGAAAATAGGAATAAGATTGTCACAACCCATCCCCTGGGGCTCGTGCCATGACTAGCCCAAGCCCACCTTCCATAGATCAGGGGCTAGTGACTACCACCGGAAAGGCATATCCCTAAAACCGAGAAGGAATTGCCTTTTAACCTACAAACTCACACAATCAAAGTACCAAACAAGACAAAAACACAAAGTAACTATATAGTAAATAGGGTGAGTATAGTAAGTAAAGGGGCCGAAATACAAGCCCAACTGGAAAGTACAAGTAAAACTAAAATAGCTCATGTGAACACCTACTAAGGATCCTGCCTGAAGGGTAGGTACAGCTCTCGAACAGTCGTCTATGTGGTACGTCTCGTCTAACGGTTCACCTCAGAGCAGCCTCCAGTCCTGGCACCCTCAGCCTCGATCAATGTTGTCTGTCGTCTGTACAAGACACAGCAAGGTGTGATCATAGCCCGTGCAGGGGTGAGTATAACAATACTTAGTAGGGACCCCGAGACCCCCGAAGGTCTCTCAGAATCCACAAAGGATAAACCACAAGCAATACCATGATCACAAAGCATGAAAACAATGGTAAACCATACATAGGTATATGCCCATACATATACCTAAGTTATCAGGTAAACCCCTCTCGTTCATAAGGAAACACAAGGCTCAACTCTCTGTCCAAAAGCACAACTGTTCCACGAAGGAAAGAATACCATGAAGGTAACACCACGAAGGTAAGTACCACAAAGGTAACGCCACAGAGAAGAATAAAACAAAGGTATCACCACACAGAAGTGTACCACAAAGGTAAAGACTCTTCTCACACCAGGTATAACTTAAGTATGGAAGTATAGATGATTAGTTGTATTTCAAGATCATCTTACTTCATCGAGAAGCTCTATTGTTAACCCACATAGGATCTTAGATGACCCACACCGGATCTGAAGATAGCCCACACAGGATCTGAAGATGACCCACATAGGATCCGTAGATTCTAACCCACATAGGATCTGAAGATAACCCACATAGGATCTATAGATGACCCACACAGGATCTAAAGATGACCCACACAGGATCTGTAGATTCTTCATTTACAACCATCCACAGGGTTCCTGCACTAAGCACGCTTGATTCCTAGAGGATCCACTCCTCATGACATCAGATGATACTTCGACTACCACAAAGTCCCACGAAGAAGTATCATGAAGGTCTTTCACGTCAATAAGGACCCAATGTAACTGACAGCGTGTCAATCAGACACTCGGTCTGTAAGTTATTAGTGTTTCCGTTCAGAGGGTCTGGTTGGATTCAGGTTCGATCCAACCCGGCCATACTCTAACTTTATCCAAAACTCAAGTGGATTATACCAAAAGTACCATATCGATCCAAGGATACTGGTACCGCAGACGGTTTGTCAAACGGAAACTCGGATCTCAAGATATGGCCAAAAAGCTGTATCTGGGTCCAGATGGGCCCGGGTCCGGTCCGACCCGGTCGGACCGACCCGGCCCGACTCGGCCTAGTCATACCCAACCCGGTCTGGGTTCGGCCTGGATGGGCTGGACTGTGGCGGGCTCAGCCTGCTGGGCGTGGCCCGCTCGGTGTGGCCCGATGGGTGCGGCCCGCGGGGCTCGGCCCACGGCTGGGTACGATCTGTCGTGGTGGGGCCCGCCCTAGCTGCTACTCAGGGGGAGGCGGCCCCTATAATTCTGAACGCTCCAGTTGTATCGTTCGGCTTTGGCCAACCCGGCGGTGCCATGTGGCACCACCTGCTAACACGCGGGTCCTACTCGGCGTGATGCAGCCGGCCAGAAATCCAGCCGGCTCCCCTTCCAGCGGCGCGACGGCGCCACTGTTCCTCCTGCGACCAGTCGAGTGTCAGTCTCCCTCCATGTGTGTCATCGTAGTTCATCAGTCATGGCCTCCTCCTCTACCGGCGGCGTGGACGCGCGCCTCCCTATCTCCACGCGGTCGGCCGGTGTGTTGGCCGCCACATGTACCATGACGGCGTCGGTCGTCGGCGACGTGGTCGAGTTCCGCTCAACCCGATGATATGGCCACCGCCTGTACCCTGACGACGTCGGTCGTCGGTGACGTGGTTGGGTTCCGCTCAACCTGAAAATCCACCCGCGAAGAACACGTCAACAATGAAGTAGCGGAGGGATCGGGCCGTGTTCGTTTGGCCCGCACCCTCCGCGTTAAATCGATAGCAGGAGGTTCATAGATTGAAAACAATGATTCGTCATGAAGAATAAAATGAACCATTACCTACCTCAATCGTTCATTGGAGATGGCATGAGGAAGAGATGAAGACGATGTAGACGCCAAGGTTCGTCGCTCCCGCAACACACTTTCGACCCAAGCTCGAGTGTCGGTTTCTCATTCTTGATCTGTAGGTTCGTTCTTCATTGGAGGAGGTTCTTCCACCAAGAGTTCTCCACCAAACCCCTTTTCCAACAATTTCCCACCACCAGAGGTGAGGATCCAATCCCCCCTAATGAAGTTAAGTTAATTAATTTAATCAATTAATGTTGGCTCATTAATTGGGGGGGTTCCAAGAGTTACGCCACATTAAAAGAGGGTTTTAGGGTCTGGTGGTCCCCATCACCAAGATTCAAATGAGTGGTTTCAGATAATTAAAAATAAAAGTTAATTATTATTTGTTTATTATTTTTTTAACTCTCCCACTAAAAACCAAAAATCCAACTTCCACCCTCAACCTACTACGGTTGAGATGAAGGTTCCCTTAAGCGAATATCGGCACTGCGAGTTCAACGGTGTCCTTGGATTTCAATTCCGAGCACCGGTTCAAAAGTTACAAAACACCGCTCACGCGTTTACTAAACGTACCCGAAAAAAAGTTCATAAATTCATTCCAGGCACACCGGGCCTCGGAATCATGCGCCGTTAATTTTTAAAGACTCGTAATATTTCAATATAATTAAAAAAATTACATGGAAAATTACAGGTCTTTACATTCTCTCCATCTTAGGGTTTTGCGTCCCCATAAGCCACAGCACAAACTAGGGAAACAAGTGGGGGTACTGTGCACGAATCTGAGCCTCCCGCTCCTATGTTCTCTCCGGGAGGTTCTCGTTCTGCCAATGTACATCCACCATAGGTATCAACCGCCCACGAAGAACCTACTCTCGTCGATCCTCAATCTTCACTGGAACCTCCGAAAACGTCGCCCCATCGTCGATGTCCAACTCGCCCCAGTCAATGATGTGTAAAGGATCATGTACGTATCTCCTTAGCTGGGATACGTGGAAAATCCGTGCATTCAGTGCGACCGAGGGGGAAGAGCTAGGCGGTACGCCACCTCGCTTACTCTGCTGAGGACCTGGAAGGGTCCGATGAACCTCGAAGATAACTTTCCGCCTTGGCCAAATCTCTGTAAACCTCGTCGAGATGAGACCCATAGGAAGACATGGTCACCATACTCGAACTCGAGAGTATCTGTCTCCTGTCATCATACGACTTTTGCCTACTCTGTGCAGTCTTCATCCACTCCTGGATGATCTGCACTTTCTCCAGTGTATCCCACACCATCTTTGATCCCATGAGTGTTGACTCCCCTAGGTCAGTCCAGCACAGAGGTGATATGCAAGGTCAACTGTACAATGCCTTGAATGGTTCCATACCGATGGTGGAGTGATAGTTGTTGTTGTACGCGAACTCCACCAAGGTAAATTGATCCTCCCAGCTGTGGCTGAAATCAAGGATGCAGGCACGCAGCATGTCCTCAAGGGTCTGAATGGTCTGCTCTGTCTGAACATCTGTCTGAGGATGGAAGGCGGTGTTCAATCGAAGCTGAGTCCCGAACGCCTCTTGCAACCCCTTACATAGTTTGGAAGTAAAACGTGCATCACGATCAGAGAAAATCGTCAAAGTCACTCCATGAAGCCGTACAATCTCTTGAACATAGAGGCATCCCAATCCCTCTACTGATCCCTACTCTATGTTAGGTAGGAAGTGGTCCGACTTGGTGAGTCTTTCAATGATCACCTATATATAATCATAACCCCTGGACGTGCATGGAAGTCCTATCACGAAGTCCATGGAAATTTCATCCCACTTCCACTCGGGTACCTCTAGTGGATGAACTAAGCCCACTGGAACCTGATGCTCTGCCTTCACTTGCTAACAAGTGAGGAACTGTGAGACAAACTCTACCACTACTTTCTTCATTTTTGGCCACCAGTGCTGATGTCGAAGGTCTTGGTACATCTTCGCCACTCCTGTATGTACCACTAGAGGGGACGTATGGAACTCCCTCAACACTTCCTCTCGTGGCGCCACTAGTACCATAGTACGTCCTCTGAAGAGGATGACATGCTCCCCACCTACAGAAAATCAATCAGGTACATGTCCTGTGGATATCTAAGCACGTTGAGCCTTGCAGTCAGTGTCCCCAAGATGCGCCTCCCTGACTCACTGAAGGAGTGGGGGAGTGACTGTCAGAGACTAAAGATAAGCTGCTCCATCTCGATCTACATAGGATATCCGCAAAGTGGCTGGCTTCTTCGCCACCTCACTCAGCAATTGTATACCAGATCTTCTGCTAAGTCCATCTGCTACTACGTTCCCCTTCCCAGGAGTATAGACTATCTCGAAGTCATAATCCTCGAGGAACTCAAGCCAATGCCACTGCCTCAGGTTCAGGTCCTTCTGAGAGATGATATACCTGAGGCTCTTGTGATCAGAGTAGACTGTAAAACGTTCATCCATCAAGTAATGTCACCACACCTTTAAGGCGAAGACCACTGCTGCTAACTCCAGGTCATGGGTAGCGTAGTTCTGCTCATTTTGTCTCAGATGTCAAGAACCATAAGCGATCACTTCTCGCTCCTGCATCAGGACACATCCAAGCCCGATCCCTGATGCGTCGTAGTAGACCACATACCTAACACCCTCCTCCGATAGCCTCAAGATGGGGGCGCTCGTCAATCTATGCCTCAACTCTTGGAAACTCCACTGGCATCTTTCTGACCGCACGAAGGGTTTCCCCTTCTTCGTCAATGCTGATAAGGGTGCCGCAACTCTGGAAATGTTAGGCACAAACCTCCTGTAGTAACCATCCAGACCTAGGAAACTTCGCACCTCCGTCACACTCCTAGGTGGCTCCCAAGAAAGCACATCCTCAATCTTCACTGGATCCACCGCAACTCTAGCCTCCAAGATAACGTGTCCCAAGAAGTGAACCTCTCGGATCCAGAACTGGCACTTTGAAAGCTTACTATAGAGTCGGTGCTCTTGGAGTGTGTCAAGAACTATCTTCAAATGATAGGCATGCTCCCCCTCTATAGTTGAGTATATCAGGATGTTGTCGATGAAGACTACTACAAAGAGATCGAGGTATGGCTGGAAGATTCTGTTCATGAGTCCCATGAACACTATTGGGGTGTTGTTCATGCTGAATGGTATAACCAAGAACTCATAATGGCCATACCGACATCTTAAGGTCGTCTTCTGCACATCCTCGTCTCGTACCCTAAGCTGGTGATAGCCTGATTTGAGGTCTATCTTCAAAAACCACCATGCTCCCTTCAGCTGATCAAAAAGATCATCAATCCTTGGTAGTGGTTACTTGTTCTTCACGGTCACCTAGTTCAGGCGCTGATAGAGTCTCAAACTCCCATCTTCCTTCTTGGTGAACAAAATTAGGGCTGCCCAAGGAGAAACACTGGGCCTAATGAACCTCTTTATCAACAAGTCCTCCAGCTGTACCCGCAGCTCTCAAAGCTTCGCGGGAGCCATCCGATATGCTGGTGTAGATATCATTGTTGTCCTGGGGTACAAGTAGATATAAAATTCCACCTCTCTGTGAGGAGGTAGACCCAGAACGTCATCAGGGAAAACATCAACGCACTGGTCCACCACTACAGGATAGCTCAGACTCTCAACATCAACCGCTCTGAGAGTAAGTCTATCCAACTGATGTGTGATCGGCTACACCCTCCTCCGAGTAAGTCCATCATGTGCTGCAAAGGTTCTCTTCTCGCCGATGAAGGAAAACCTTCTCCCATCTTTGCGGACACACTGCACTTTGTTCCTAATACAGTCGATCTAAGTATGGATTGTAGATAACCAATCCATACCCAAGATGACTTTGTAAGGCCTCGATGCCGCTACTAGAAGATCCCAGCCAAAGCTCTCACCTCCTAGAGTAATCTCACACTATCAGAACTAGTGTGTAATCATCAAATCATCTCATGTACGAGTCTCTAGCTGTAAGGATCGAGCCAATGGATCCACTGGAATCTTGAGCTCCAAACGAGGGTTGTGGCAATAAAATAGTGACTGGAACCTATGTCTATAAGTACTGCAGCTAAGGTAGAGTAGACTCAGATCGTACCACGAATCATCTCCGGAGTGTCATGGTCATAGGCCTCAGCTTCCTGGAGTTGAGCTCGTCCCTTTCCACCTACTCCCTGTGGTTGGGGTGGACCACCTGGAGGTGGTGGCGGTAGAACCTCAAATCACTGCCCACCGCCTGCTGCACGGCCAGCTCCTATGCCACGTCTGCCTATTGCCTGCGGACCTTCTCGGTCGAATATTCACATCTACCCAGGCGGTCCTTCAAGCGTCTGTTGGTCATCCGTACAGCGGGTCGGGTAGTCGTGAGCCATGTGACCCTGCCCGCCGCACGAGTAACACTGCCTACTCCTCGCATGTCCTACTCTATCTCGAGAACCCCGCACAACCGACCATGTATCTTGCGGTCGTCCACCTGTAGGTCTGGTCCTCTTAGACCTCTGCGTCATCTATCTATTGTCATTTTTAGATGACTCTGCTACATAACGTCTGGTGGTGGGTCTTGCTGCAGGTGACTACTCAGCAAGGAAACTCTCCACTAAGAGTACTCGCTCTAACACCCATTCCTGCGTCGGGATGTTGAGAGAAATCATTGAAGCTCTAATCTCCCGTCTAAGCCCCTGCTCGAAGGTCCGGGCCCTAAAAAAAGTCTCACACCATGTTAGTGGAGTAGCGTGAGAGTTTAGTGAACCTCGCTAAATACTGAGCCACGGTCATGTTTCCCTACTGCAAGTGGAGAAACTCATGTATACACACAGAGCGTAAGGCACTAGGACGAACTCTTCCATAAAAAGGATCTCAAAGTCTGCCTAGATGAGAGTCACCTCATCATGAACTTGGAGCATCAAACTCCATCATCTGCCCGTTGCTGCCTGAAGAAGACTGGCGGCAAGGATCACCACGAGATCAGATGGTGTCCCTATCAGTCGAAAAACTCTAACCACAGCCTCCATCCAGTACTCATCCTCCTGTGAATTCGTCTCACCCCGGAACCTCAGTGGCCTCGGGCGCTGGAACTCATGCAATGCGCTCAATCGGCGTGCACCCTCTGCTGCTGGAGCTGGTGGCATCGGCTGCCCAATGGGTAGTGGTGTTGCTGGTACACCACCTGATGGTAAAACTGCCGAAAGGGGGCCCTACACCGTAACCTCATTTCTTGGTGGGATGTCATCGCATACTCTACCTGGAACCCTGGATAGCTGTCTGCGTGGAGGCATCCTGAAAAGAAACAGGTATGCCACGGTCAAAAAGTTATACCTGGTGAGCTGACACAAAGAGATCACAAAGTAAAATTTTCAAAAACACACACACAATCAGTGTTTTTGTGCACTGAGTCGTAAATCAGAAGTCAGGGTCCTGGTGTATGGATACGTCGGCCGCTGCACCAACGCTGGATTTCCCAAACTGATTACCACACTCATAACACTTAACACTATTGTCGATTAAAAGATCAGAGTCCAATTTCTTTGATAGAACCGACTCCTCTAATATCAATTTGTCACAACCCATCCCCCGGGGCCAATCTCGTGACTACCCCAAGCCCGCCTTCCATAGGCCAAGGGCTGGCGACTAGCACTGGAAAGGCATATTCCTAAAACCGGGAAGGCATTGCATTTGAATCTGCAAACTCACAAAATCCAAGCACACAGCAAGACACAAGAAAAAAGTAAACTATATAGTAAATAGGGTGAGTACAGTAAGTAAAGGGTCCAGAATAAAATCCCAACTAGAAATTACAAGTAAAAGTGACATAGCTCATGTGAACACCCACCAAGGATCCTACCTAAAGGGTAGGTACATCTATCGAACTGTCATCTCTGTGGTATGTCTCGTCTAATGGTTCACCTCCGAGCAGCCTCCAGTCTTGGCACCCTCAGCCTCGATCAATGTTGTATGTCATCTTCACAAGACATAACAAGGTGCAGGCGTAGCCCATGTAGGGGTGAGTATAACAATACTCAGTAGGGACCCTGAGACCCCTGAAGGTCTCTCGGAATCCACAAAGGATAAACCACAAGCAATACCATGATCACAAATCATGAAAACAACAGTAAACCCTACTTAGGTATATTCCCATACATATACCTAAGTTATCAGGTAAAACCATATCATTCATGAGGAAACACAAGTCCCAACTCTCTAGCCAAAAGCACAACTATTCCACAAAGGAAAGAATACAACGAAGGAAAGAATACCACAAAGGTAATGCCACACAGAAGAATACCACGAAGGTATCACCACACAGAAGTGTACCAAAAAGGTAAAGACTCAGCTCACACCAGGTATAACATAAGTATGAAAGTATAGATGATTAGTTGTATTACTAGATAATCTTAATTCGTCGAGAAGCTTTGTTGTTGACCCACACAGGATCATAGATGACCCACACAGGATCTGAAGATAAACCACATAGGATCTGAAGATGACCCACACAGGATCCGTAGATGCTGACCCACACAGGATCCGAAGATAACCCACACAGGATCTGAAGATGACCCACACAGGATCCGTAGATTCTTCAAGTACAACTAGCCACAGGGTTCCCGTACTAAGCACGCTTGATTCCGGGAGGATCTGCTCCTCAAGCCATCGAACGATAATACAACTATCACGAATTCCCACTAAGAAGTATCACTAAGGTCTATCGCGTCAATAGGGACCCAACGAGACTAAAGCCGTGTCAATCGGATGCCCGGTCTGTAAGTTATTAGCGTTTCTGTTCCGAGGGCCCAGTTGGATTCAGGTTGGATCCAACCCGGCCATACTCCAATTTTATCCAAAACTCTAGTGGAGTATACCAAAAGGACCATCTCAATCCAAGGATACCGATGCCGTAGACAGTTCGTCAAACGGACGCTTGGTTCTCAAGATATGGCCAAAAAGGCATATCTGGGTCCAGATGGGCCCGGGGCCGGTCTGACCCGGTCGAACCGACCCGACCCGATTCGAGTCCGGCCCGGATGGGCTGGACCGCGGCAGGCCCAGCACCACTGGGCAGCAGTCCGGGATGGACCGTGGCAGGCCCGGCTCGCTAGGTCTTGGTCCGAATCGGCCCGCAAAGGGGGCGGCCCGCTGGGCGTGGCCCGCTTGGTGCGGCCCGCTTGGTGCGGCCCGCTTGGTGCGGCCTGCTCGATGCGGCCCACTCGGCGCGGCCTGATGGGTGCAGCCCATGGGGGTCGGCCTATGGCTAGGTGTGGTCTGCCATGGCAGGGGCCGCCCTAGCCGCTACCTGGGGGGAGGCGCCCCCCGGAATTCCAAACGGTCTAGTTGGATCGTTTGGCTTTGGCCAACCCAGTGGCGCCATGTGGCACCGCCTGCTGACACGCGGGACATGCCAGAGCGGGTCCTGCTCAGCGTGATGTGGCCGGCCAGAAATTCGGCTGACTCCCCTTCCTGCGGCGCAACGGTTCTGTTGTTCCTCCCGCGGCCGACCGGGTGCGTCGCCGCGGCTCAGCAGCCGCTGCCTCCTCCTCTACCGGCGGCCCGACCGCGCGCCGCCCTGGCTCCTCGTGGCGAGCCGGTGGGCCAACCGGCACCCTCCACCGCCGCATCCGACGGGCCGCTGCCTCCTTCGGCGGCACGATTGCGTCGTCGCTGCCATCGCGGTCGAGGCCTTGGTGCAAGATTCAAATGAGAGATTTCAGATAACTAAAAGAGGGGTTTTGGGTCAGGTAGTCCCCACCACTATGATTCAAATGAGGGATTTCAGATAATTAAAAATAAAAGTTTATTGTTTTATTTTTATTATTTTTATTATTTTGTTAACTATCCCACGAAAAACCAGAAATCCAACTTCCACCCTCGACCTACTACGGTCGAGATGAAGGTTCCCTTAAGCGAATATTGGTGCTACGAGTTCAATGGTGTCCTCGGATTTCAATTCCAAGCACCGATTCAAAAGTTACAAAATGTCACTCATGCATTTACTGAACGTACCCAAAAAAAAGTTCAGAAATTCATTCCGGGAACACCAGGCCTCAGAATCACACGTCGTTAATTTTCACAGACTCGTAATATTTCCATATAATTAAAAAAAATACATGGAAAATTCCGGGTCTTTACAAATATCGAGAAGTATCTAATGTTGTAAAAGATAAACAAGCTGAAGGAAATGATAAATAAAATGAAGAGGATGAGGATGAAGATGTCAATAAAAATAAATAGAAAGATAAATATGTTTTTTCTGATATGTTTCCCATAAGAACATCTGAGCATCTTTAATAGAATTTCCTTCCTTAGGCAACCAGAAAGAAAATTCCAAAATTCTGGAGAAGAAAACGTCCCCTTCAATTCAAAAAGTTAAATCTTCTTCAAAGAAAGATGAAAATTATAAGATTTCAAAGGAAGAAACCAATAAATATCCTTCTGATAAGATAAATGATGATGATGATGATGATGATGATGATATTATTCATATATCTGATGGAAAATAGATTGGATAAAGATCAGAAAAATTGGTGTCTAAGGTAGACAACAAAGGAAAGGAAAAGCAGATTCAAATCGGAACCAATCATCAAGTCCCTTCCGATTCAGATAGGAAATCTTCTTTAGAAGTATATGATTATGTTATTCAAAATTTGAAATGTCTTTAAAGAACAATTATGTATTTTCCAAATCTTGAGTCCTGATGCTAATTGATTCAAAAGTCTATCAAAAAAAATTGGACTCAAAAACTATTCTCATAGAAAATGTGATCAATCTTTAAGCATAGTTCAAAACACATCTAGAAATATATCATACTCGTAGAAAATATTGTTGAAAAGTGATGAAGTGGTATCATCATGTTAACAATGATCTCAACATTATTGTTGAAAATTTTGATGATATAAAGAATTCCATGAATGAGTCGGAAGAATCCATCAAAGGGTTATAAAAAAACATGTCATATGGGGTGAATTCTGAGGAAGAAATTTGGTCTCAAGAAGTGAAATACATAAATGGAAAACTGAAATTCATCGGTACAGAGATTTCTAGACTCAAAGGTTACAAATATGAAATCATCCTTCTGAAGAATCAGAATAAATCCTTGGAAGAAATACTTCAGATCCAGGAAGAAAAAATAAAATCTCAAGATGAAATGATAGAAACTCTTCAGGAAGAAATAAAAGAGTTATAAAAGATGAAGGCCATCATGAGATCCTTGGTTCCAAATAAATATTAATTTTTTCTCTCTGAACTCTTGTTGTAATTACTATTTTTGTAATCATTTTCATCAATGAATAACTTTTTCATCTCATTGCGAATTGTTTGAATGTATCCCAATTCTGATTGATGGGATTTTATTTCTTTTTTTAGACTATTAAGTACTTCATTATATTATTTTGTATATTTTCTTCTCTAACCCTTTTCAGGTATTCAAATAACATTCCTGGTTCCTTTTTGAAAATCATAAAGGGGGATAATTTTATAAAAATGGGAGATGTGTTAAATAAAGGGGAGAAAAATTTTCTTAAATAAGATATCTACAAAAGAAGAGAACATGATCCTTAGTGGGATTTCTTATCCTAAGGGGGAGTTAGTCAAATTCAAAAATATATTCATAAGAGTTATAAACTAAATGAGAGATATTTATTAATGTATAATTATAAATATGAAGTTATTAAAAGAATAATGGACTTATGTTTTTCAAAAAAATTATATTTAAGATTTTTGGTTTGTTCTTTCAAAAACGGTGGAGATTGTTGAATCAAAAGTTTCTTTATGAATTTTCAATTCCTTTCATTCTGGAAATCACAAACATTTTCTTAAAATATTTTATTACTAATTATTTTATGTCAAAAGTTTTTTTATAATGTTTTTTTGGAAAACATACACTTTTACCATACTTAAAAATAGTTCTAAAGTATTCATGGTTATAAAGTGAACCCTCCTCATTATGATTATTATATTGAGTATGAAACCAATAATAATCAAATACACATTTATCAAATAATATTTAAGACTTTATATCTTGACTTTGTACAAACAGTAGTCTTTATAATTGGAATTGATATGAGAATTGATAAAAATCATATTCACACTCATAGAATTTATCATAATAACATTCTGTAAAAAACCTTCGGATCGACTAAAGTTTAAATTCTAAATATTGAAAACTATTTTATATCATAGTGGAATATCTTTTACATAGAAAATGTGTGAATGAAAAAAGACATCGGTCTTTCAATTATGATATAGTCATTCGAGTTCCAATAGTCCAATTTGTTGCAACAAACTTATAAAAATATGACTATTGAGAAGGAAATGTGATTATTTGATATTTTCCAATAAATACCAGGTTATTTGAAGAGTTTGGTGCACATTTGTTTCAAATCTATTTCATTTGAAAATTTATATTTCACGAGAGCTTTGAAGATTACAAGTGTGAACATATTATTCATGGTTGTTATAATTGTTTAGAGTCTTTTGTTTTGTAATCATTGTGTCTGATTGTGTGAATATGATCGAGGGATTCCAAGGCTATGAAGACAGAGATCTGATCTTCATGATCAAGAGCTGGTAGGGATATCAAGACAGAATATGATCCATTGGATCAAGGGATGGTGAGGATAGGAAAACAGAGAAGTTGATCATCGTATAGAGGGATCGCAGGGATAGTGATACAAACAGATCTTCGTATCAAGGGCTTACATCGGTAAGGGAAAGACAAACTTTCTTGTAAGTGTAAAACAAAGAAACATTATCCTAGGTTATTTGATACCCTGTTATTTGGTTTAAAAGAATATTAGTCATTTGTATTACTTGTTTTATTACAATACTTTTATTTCCATTGCATATAATAGAAAGTGATACTTGTATATTCATCTTTATATTTTGAATTTTCTTTATCGTAATTACTCTGATTATGATACAAATGTTTTACTCTATATTAATCTGTTAATGTGATATTACTCTGATATATCGTAACCATCGTGATTACGATATTATTGTGTATACTCTGATTAAATCGTTTTCTTCTATGAATACAATTAAACTCTTCTTACGTTACAACTGCTTTATAATTACGATTCTATACACTATTAAAATAGAATCAATTTCTCGTTACAACCTATGGACTTTCATATCAGAATCTACTTGATTACGATATTTTTATCAGACCTAAGGGTCAAGTCTGATTATCATTTAAATACTTAAGAGGGGTTTTGAATATGATTTTTTAACC
This sequence comes from Viscum album, assembly GCA_963277665.1. Classification (NCBI taxonomy): domain Eukaryota; kingdom Viridiplantae; phylum Streptophyta; class Magnoliopsida; order Santalales; family Viscaceae; genus Viscum; species Viscum album. Next base: position 3,778,621 of record CAUJRU010000022.1, read on the forward strand.
TTGTTAAACTAAGTTTCTTTTTTAAGGTTAAAATTTTAATTTATTTAACTTACAATTCACCCCCTCTTATATTTATCCATCTTTATATACATTACGATCCAACATGAACTCGGTGTAGTAAAAAAAGAGTTTGAGACAACAATCATAAGTTATCCCTATCACTCGCCCTTTTTAATAAATTGTAGTAGTTCGACACTTTACAACCATCGTTACATTCTATCACACTCATACTTAACCAACAATAGATAATCAATAAATCATAAAGTGTATGAGGCATACCACTTATTGGATCAAATGATACAACCATATAGTCACAGTCTTCCTATATTCATAGTGAATATCCTTTTCAGTTAAGGGTAAACAACCACTAAGTGCTCATCACTAAATCCCCTTAAAGTCCATCATCGTTTTCCCTATAATTTGATATAATTTATGAAGATGGGAAACCCATTTTTTTAATTATCTTTTCATATAGAATATTATTGGTATATAGAAAGTGATAATATAATATCATAATTATTAGTACACTAACAAATAACAATGTAATTCCTGAATGTTTCCGTTTCAATTCAAGAGATGCCTTCTCCTCCTTCTAGTGGTTAAATACCACTTTATAAATTGTCTGATGGAACCTTTTGATCTTCGATGGTAGTTTGGTAAAACTAAAACTATTAAATATGATTTAAAAACTATTCAAATTCAGAATCATGTAAAAGTTTATCCTACTTTAATATTTTTAATATATGTATTCTATTTCTAGCACATATAACCCTAGGGTTCATATATCCTCTTTAGTCCTACATTGCATTCAATTGATATTAGAAATATTTAAATTAAATAGGGTAGGGGTACCTTTAACATCCTTAGGTTGAGGATCGTGGTTCGTATTGATGAACCAAACCAGTGCTTCCCTCTTTCTTCCAAGCCTTGTTATTGGTGATTCTTTTAATTCTACTTCTACAACTTTCACTCCATACGTGAGATTTAAAATTAACTATATTCTCTAGCTTGGTTCCCATCACTGTAATGGGAACAAACCCACTAGTAAATGTTTCCTCCAAAGATGCATTTTTTGTATACTCCGTCAAACTTTCTTTGTGATAAGAGGACCCTTCCACCAAAATTCACCTCCTACCTTATGATATGGTTTGTGAAACCTTTATGGCATGACACATGTCTGTTCACTTATATTTTCATTATATTCACTGTAAAATTGTTTTAACTTGGAAATTCTTTTTGACATCTTCATTATAAATTGAAAAATGTCAGTCTTTCTCTCTCTCTCACTAATTCCATTTTTTTATTTAAAACCCGCTTAAGGGGAAGTGGAAACCCATTTCAATAGCAGTAAAAAATAATTTTAAGAAGATTGTAGTCTTTCATAAGAAAATCACTGCTACCTTTCACTACATAGAAGTATAGGTGTCCTCCCCTAGATTGTTGGTGATCAGGCGTGTATGAACACATTCTAATATGATTCCATGATCATCCTGCACCAAGTGATTTTTCTTTTTAACCCCTTCTTTCATTCCAAAGTCTCCTACTCATGGTCCACCTCCACATCAAGTTCATCATATTGATTTTGAGTTTCAAAGTTTGAATCAATATACCCTAGTTGGGGAAGCTCCAACTTGAATATCCCTCGAATAACTTCCTTGAATCTTGACTATTCTTCCATTGACTGTTGTACATTATTCTCTATTACTCTGCCTCTAGGATAACTTCCTTTAAAAGGGATTCTTGGAGCCTATTTTGGCCATATTCCTACTCTTATTCTTCTTTTTACCTATTTTAGACATCATTTGAGTGTCCAGTTGTGGAGCAAGGTAAGCCTTTATTCAGTCCCCACACCCACTTCCTTACTATTACTGGTAGACCTGTTCACGGTTTCCAGATTCTAAGACCATATTACCTCAGAAAAAAAGGCATGGCACCATCCCCATTTTGGTATGAGTGTTAATAGCACCCTCTATTTTCATTTCTAGTGGCACCGAAAGAGTATCCTCCTCTGTATCTAAACCCTTCAATTTTCCATCTTCCCTTACATTAGTTAGAGGAAATAATGAAGGCTCATCAATCGAAGAATCACCTTCAAGATCCCTACTCATCCCATCACAAATAACAAACATGATCAGCTAGAAGTGAATCTATGCCTCTTTTCTGAGTTCCATGTGTAAAAATTCATGTTCCCCAGCTTCTCAGATATCTGGTTGCACCCACACCCACGAACCAAGTCCCTCTTCCTGCACCAAAGGGCACAGATTTGTTTACAGAAAAGAGATCTCATGATAATGCCCCTTTTGCTTGAGCCTAAGTCTCTACTGCAGGAGAAACACTATGACACAGCTGAGGATGAGCTATAACAGTGCATCAAGGACCCATAAACCAAACTACTATACGATCTTCAATATCCCCTTGAAGAGCCGCTTCAACCTCATCCACCAAAACCATGACCCTCACTGGGGGAGGGGAGGAAACTAAGTAATAGGTCCAATAACCACAAACAATCGAGTGTCCTTGCCACTTACAAGGAGAGCACAAATACACCCATGATTCAACCACGACCGATTTCTTGATGTGACATTCTCCCATAATCTTGATCCATATAAAATCAGGAAAAGGCTTGGCCAACTCCATATCCACATAGAATTGATCACAAACAGGATACAAAATGGTTTTCGTATGAACATCCACACAGAAAATGATGAGGGGACTTGACCCATATGGAATTCGAGTATCCATATGAAGAGGGAAAAATGAAAGGATTTATTGAGGTAGATGGGCAGTTCAATCAAGCCAAACAACCACAATATTCAACGGACCAAACTAGTACTGTGAATTTCAATATAACAAGAACCAAACCGAATGGAAAATGCAAGCAATGTGCAGAATAGTAAAGATACATAAGGATTTAACATGTTTCATTCCCTTAGGGGATCTATGTGCAAGGAAAGAACACCACACTATGCACGCCTTATATTAATCTCCAAAGGAAACCCCGGAAGCAATACAACCCAATCAAACCAGCAAGAAGAAACGAAATAGGAAAGAAGCAAGATTTAAAAATTTTGAATGAAAATTGAAACTGAAATCTAAAACATAAAATGACATATGAAACTGTTTGGTGGTCCTAGTCTCTTCAAATCCAAACGTTGAATGTGCAGCCTCCTGGAAGTTGTTGCGCAGAAAAACCTCACCGCAGAAGGAGATCGATGTTGTGAAGAACTGCTTCATCACAAAATAGAACCCCGACGCACAGCCTTCGGTGTCAAAAGAACCTCGTCGCCTCAGATATAGTTCATCACAAACCTCCCGAATCTGGACTCCCACAGTCGGAGACCACAGATCTAGTGCCGCTGCAAGACCTAGGGTTTGCCTCCCTTGACTGGTCCTGCCTCACTAATGACTTGCGCACCTCCCTATCTGGCGAAGGAGTATATTTTCGAGCAGTGAGAGAAACCACCAATGATGAAGAAATTCTGAGGTAAGAGAAGGGATTTTTAGATCTGTTCTGGCTATATTGAAAAACATCCGCTAAATGGGATCCAAGAAGACCAGGTGTGAAAATAATGATGTTTTGGGAAGAAATTGGGGAAGGGGTGATGAAACCCCCTATGCACGCCTGCTCCTGATAACCACACATCCCAACCAGCAGGTTCCACAGAGCCAATCCAAAATCAAATGGCCGAACCAACACTCAGTCGTTCGAATAGATGGGAATACAGATGGAAGGCCAGTACACAAGAGTCGGATCAACAGTGCAAATTAAACCATGAAGTTAGTAGAAAATGGGATAGCCAGCAGGTAAAAACATGGGAGGATAGATGCAGGATATGTAGTGGGCGGGCCTCAAACAGGAAGCCCAACAGCACAAGATCCAGTAGAAAATAAATAGGGCCTAGCATATTAAAAGATTCAGTGACACGTAAAATGAAAATAAACCATGGTAACAATTTAAATGAATGGGAAGATTAATTAAACATATTAAACAAAAAAATTAATGTGAAAAAAGAAAAATTAGGAAAGCCTTAATTCACAAATATCAACCATTTTCAATTAAATTTGGTGATTTTATTGCACCTAACCTATCAATTTAACTGGGAAATCATGTTAAACAACCTAAGAAAAACAAAAGTGACAATAAGCAGTGTTATTCAAACTATACGCCACTTATTTCCAACATGTATACCAATGTTATACACCTTTTCCCTCATCAATTACATCTAAGATACTACTTAAACATGATTATAATTAAAAACTTCTAAATATAAATGCATAAACCAAACTTACCTTCACATACTTGAGTTTATCATTCCACATACCTCAACTCCCTACTAGTCACATGCCCACAAGAGGTTCTCGGGATAGCTCCAGTTCTTGTAGAACACCAATTAATAGAGTAGTACCCATCCTCAAAGCATGACAGTAATATGAGTTATGAACATAAACTCAAAGTGAAACAATTCATATGCATACAGAAGTAGAAAGGAAAATAGCTCATGCAAAAGAAAGAAAACAAGCAAACAAAGAACAAGACTCAGAATGAGAAAATTACATACTTCACATGAATCTAATACAGGCCCAAAAGAAAATATCCACCTAAGGAGAAGACACTGCCTAGAATTGTTCTATAGGGGAAGACACATCCTAAGACCACAGTATAACCCATACAGCTTCAGTCCTAAAGGATAACTCAAAACCAAGAGGAAACAAACCCAGTAAGAAATGGAATCCCACTACCGACCTAAGGAAACCCACTTAAATCTATCCTGATGACATCAAGAACCTAATTCCTAGGTACCTATAAAAGGTCATCAATGATACACTGGCACCACCATCATGAAGTCTGGAAACCAACCAGACAATTACCCATGAACCTGCTTCTCTAACCACTACCCAAAACCAACCCTCATAGGGCACAAATAAGGAAAAAACGCTCATAGTTTAATACACAACTTTGCCCCACTGAAATCACACTAGACAGAAACCCATCCTAAACCACGACAACAAGAGAGGTTCCTCAAAAACTAGGTACCATTGAAAATCCAATGCAGTCCCAAGATTCTTAATGGAAAACTCTAAACCCATGAGAACACCGGTGATCTAAGGGCAGCCAGCTACCGACCAAGAAAACTCATCTTAGTCTTGTAAAGACTCGTAAATTTCAAGGAAATTTTTTTCTTAATTTTCTTTGGAATTTTACAAGAACGCAGTTTCTGACGGCACGTGATTCCGAGGCCTGGTATGCCCGGAATCATTTTCCGAAGTTTGGCTCGGGTACGTTCAGTGAACGGACGAGCGGGTTTTTCTAACTTTTGAACCGGTGCTCGGAATCAAATTCTGAGGGCACCGATGGAATCGCAGCGCCGGTACTTGCTTAGAAACTCCTCTTCCGGAGTTGCGTTTTCTCGGGTGTGGTTTTTAATTTTTGGGCTTTAAGTTAAGAAATAAAATAAAGTGGTGAGACAACTTTATTTTTATTTCACTTTAAGCCACTTAAATACCACTTAAAGCTGCTTAAGCTGAGTTGAAGCGGATAGGGTGGAACCCAAAAATATCCTACCCTCTTGGTAGGATATTTGTGAGGTGGGGCCCGCACGAGCCCCACCGTTTATTTTCCGCTAAGTAACGCACCCGCGAAAACACTTTTTAAATAACTTCAACTGGAGCGTTTTCTTAAACAATTAAACGCTCCTATTAATTGGGCAGTTTTATTCGTTGAATTAATTCTATGAATTAATGGGTCGTTACTTAACTTATCTTTTTTTCGTTTGTTGGCATATTAATAAAATAATACCAACATTCTTCTTCTTGTGTGTTGTTCGTTGAGAGGATTTGACAGAGCCTTAAGTCCTTCATCCTCCTTCGCGAAGAACGCGAAGAACGCGAAGAACGCGAAGAACGCGAAGAACGCCGACCTTCGACGAAATGCGACGAAGAACGCCGAACCCTCGGAGATCGACAGTGCGACGCCGTGTTCCGCGACGCCAACGATCCTCCTCCTACGACGTTCTCCTGTGATGTTCTTCTGCGACATTCCTTCATCCGCGACAAATCTTCGAATATCCGGTTGAGGTAGGAGTTTACGAATCTTTTAAATTCCTTTGTGGATTTTTATACTTGACATGGATTTAATTCGTGTAAATTAAATCTGTATGTTCTTGATCCTCAGAGTTCGTCGACGCAACGCCGTATACTGCGAAGACGCGACGCCCTTCCGCGACGCGACGATCCTCTTCTCCCGCGACGATCAATTCCGCAAAGAACGCACGTTCGACGACTTCGACGAGGTAGGGGTTTGATTCTTAAAAATCTTTGTGATTTATACCCGCGACGGTTGTTGAACTTTTGTTGTGCAATTTATTTAAAACCGCTAACGCGGTGGGTGCGGACTAACGAACAAGTACGAACCCACCGCACTTTTTCGTTCTTGGTGCGCGAAACAGCGGACGATGACAAACGGGGCTGCAATGGCGATTTGAGGGCCTGACAGTGAAGAATGGGACCCGGGAGGAGCCATGTCGCAAACGGAAACGGAAATCGGACCACCGGAGCAACTCCAGTGGCCCGCGGAATCCACCGGCAGCGTGGGTCGCCAGCGCGGCGGCGCCGGCGGCTGGAGGCGGCGGCGGCAAAGCCGCATCCACTGACCCAGCGCGGCCCCACGTGGGTCGCGGCTCTTCATCCCGCGGGGGCAGCGCCCTGTGGCTTCCTCCGCTCGGCCGCTCGTCCGAGCCGAGCCGGGCCGACCCGACCGGCCGGGTCGCGCCCAGGCCGGGCCGGGTCGCGCCAAACCGGGTCGGACCCGGACCCATGTCGGGTCGACCCGGGTCGGTCCGGGCCCAGACCCCCCGTTTCCGGACTCTTTTCGGTCTTTCGCTCATAAATTGAGCTACGGGCCTCCGAACGACGTGCCGTTAGCGGCGATGCGATCCTTGGATCGAGACGGTCGTTTCGGTATATCACACTCAAGGTTTTAGAATACTTTGGGTTCGGCCGGGTTGGTTCGTACACGAAACCAACCGGGCCCTCGGAGCGGAAACGCTCATATCTTGAACTTCGGACGTCCGATTGACATGTCGTCGACTTTGTTGAATTCCTCTAAGTGAGACGGATCTTTTGGCTTACTCTGCCCAAGGTTTGGATGCAGGTGGAGTATGGTCGGGTTGGTTTTTCCTTAAAAACCAACCGAGCCCCTGGGACGAAAAAGCCAATAACTCTCAGACCGGGTGTCCAATTGACGCGCCGTCTGGGATGTTGAGTTCCTGTTGACGATACGGAACTTTTGGATACATCAACTCTGGACTATGTGTCAGTTGATGCATCAGCCTCTCGGCTCGTGGAGCGGACCCTCCCGAACGAGCTTGCTGTGTGCGGGAACCCTAGAGCTGGCTGCGACTGCTACTGTGACGACGACGACTGTGCAGAGATCCTCAGTGGATTTTACGGGGACGACTACAACACTCAGCGATCCTTTGTGGGTCAGTGCTACCGATCATGTGTTGGTCCGATCCTGTGTGGGTCAGCACTCAGTGATCATGTGTGGGCCAGCGCCTACAGGTCATGTGTGGGCCCGATCCTGTGTGGGTCTTTTCGGGGGTTAGTTACCTATCGATCCTTTGTGGGTCAGATCCTTTTTGGGTCATTGCGGGGGTTAGTACCTATCGATCCTTTGTGGGTCCGACGACTTAGATGGATCAGTGATCAACTCTATCGTCATTCAAAGAAGTATACCTGTGTGAGCTGAAACCATGTTTTGCTTTCCTTTGTGGATTGTGTTGTGCTATCCTGTGTGGATTTACGTTTTGCTTTCCTGTGTGGACTGGGTTGTACTTGATCTCGGATGTTGGAGCCGAGCGAGAATTGATGACTTAGGTATATGTATGGGCATATACCTAAGTCGTGTCGGATGTTACTTCGTGATTGTATCTTTCCTTTGTGGATTATCCTTTGTGGATTCTGGGAGACCTTCGGGGGTCTCGGGGTCCCTACTGAGTAGCTTATACTCACCCCTGCACGGGCTATGCCCGCACTTCGTTGTGTTGGTTGCAGACGACGGACAGCGCTGATCGTGGTGAAGGCTTGCGGAGCAGGACGGTACTTGGAGGTGGACCACTGGGTGGGATGTACTCGGAGCGGTCGGCTGGACCCGAGGAGCAGTGGAGGCTATCTATACCCACCCTTCAGGTGGGAATCCCAGAGGACGGCTCGACGCTGCGGCTTTTTCTTTCAGTTGCTGTTTTTCCCCTTTCAGTTGTACTTTACAGTTGGGCTTGTATTTCCGGCCCCCTTTACTTTTCCACACTTACTGTTGTACCAGTTTTTACTTAGTGTTTACTTCTTCTGCTTGCTTACTCTGTAGTGCTTGTTTACTTTACAAAGGCAATGCCTTCCCTTTTTACCAGGATTTACGCCTTGGCGCTAGTCGCCAGCCCCTGGCCTATGGAAGGCGGGCTTGGGGTAGTCACGGCACGGGCCCCGAGGATGGGTCGTGACAAGTCTAGCTTCCTAACAATATCTAGGAACCACCTAACATTGCTAAAGAGACCCCGACAGAACCGTCATGAATTATGATCATCACTGCACCTATTCACATGACACTGCCACTCTTAACACTACCCAGGCCCAATCACCACTCATAAACAAGTCACAACCTAGAGACACCATCCCAAACTAGGACACAAACCTGAGGAACAAACCTAAGCTAATTACCAACTCACCCTCCTAAGGCTAAAGGTGGAACAAAGAGACCAAACAGATAAACATACCCTACCATACACCCCACTGATAACTGATACACTCTTTCTCAGGCCAAACTCACACAAAACCCCTCCTACCTCAGAAACCAAGACAAAATCCAAACAACTGCACGCTTCCTAAGGTCTCTGTATGGGAAGAAAAGAAAAAGGACACAACAAGGGAAATATAAATACCGAAAATAAAGGCAATACAAAAGGTTTAACAACAGTTGCAACAAAGAAATGATCAATTTCAATAGATTTAGAAAGGATGTAAAGCTAATGCAGCAAATCAATTATAAAGAAACTGAAATCTGAAGGTCAAACAAGAATATTATCAAAATTTAAACAACATAGTAGCCAGAGACCCTCTGATACCACTGGTTGTGGTAGATAGCCAGTGGAATCAGGCCAAATAACCACAATATTCAACGGACTGAACTGGTACTGTGAAATTTGATATAGAAGGAACCAACCCGAATGGAAAATACAAGAAATATGTAGAATAGTAAAGAGAGGCAATTATTTAATGTGCTTCGGTCCCTTAGGGGACCTATGTGCACAGAAAGAACGACACACTATGCACACCTTTTATTAATCACGAAAGGAAAACCTAGAAGCAACCCAATCGAACCAACAAGAAGAAATGAACTAGGAAACAAGAAAGATTTAAAAATTTCGAATAAAAATTGAAACTACAATATAAAACTTACAATGTCAGATTAAACTGTTTGGCGGTCCTGATCTCTTCAAAGTCGAAGGTTGAATGTGCAGCCTCATGGAGGTCGTCGCGTAGCAAGACCTTTCCGCACAAGGAAATCGATGTCGTGCAACACCACTTCATCGCAAAACATAACCCGGATGTGAATCCTTTAGTGTCAAAAGAACCTCATTTCCTTGGATCTGGTTCATCGCAAACCACCCGGATCTGGACTCCCGCAGTCGAAGACTGCGGATCTGGTGCTGCCATAAGACCTAGGGTCCGCCTCCCTTGACTGGGCATGCCTTACCGATGACTCGTACACCTCCCTATCGAACGAAGGTGAAGATTTTCCAATATCGAGAGCACCCACCAGCGATGAATAAATCCAGCGATGAGAGAAAGGATTTTCAGATCTGTTTTGTCAACATTTAAAAACATCCACCGAATGGGAGCTGGGAAGACCAGGGGTAAAAAATAATGATGTTTTGGGAAGCAATGGGGGAAGGGGTGATCAACCCCCTACGCGCGCCTGCTCCCGATAACCACACATCCAACCAGAAGGTGCCACAGATCCAAGCCAAAACTGAATGGCCAAACCAACACTCAGTCGTTCAAACAGATGGGAAAACAGGTGGAAGACCAGCACATAAGAGGTGACACATTTGGTCAACAGTGAAAAGTAAACTAGGAACACAGTAGAAAATAGGATAGCCAGTAGGTAAAAACATGGGAGGATAGACGTAGCAACATATAAAATGAATATAAAGCATGGTAACAATTTGAGTGAATGGTATGAATAATTAAACATGTTACAAAAATAATATGAAAAAACAGAATTATGAAAGCCATAATTTACTGGATCCATACACACAAGAACTCCATGACCATGCCTTTACCAGATCATACTCTCCTTTGAATTTTAGGAACATATGCTATGACTCAAGAAGCCTAGAAATAATGAAATTATTCAAACCCCAATCACTGATGACAAGGAGGGGGAAATCATGAACTGATGGTCGCTGACAGCTGAAGTGGGAAACTAGTGAGCCATTAAGAAAACTCAAAGCCTCTGTGAATTCCAAAGGTGAGATCACCAAGATAGGTCTACCATCTGCAATCCCTGGAACCTTAGGACTCACTTGGATAGTTGGGATCTCTAAAGACGAGACTAAAACCAATAAAGAATGTTAAACCTGAGGAGAGGGATGACAAGTGGGGGAAGTGGTTATCCCCTTCCCAAGTAGCGGGGAAGGGGTTAGATGCAATTAGTTCTCTTCTATATTTTTCTCCTTTATCTCTCTATTCATGATGTAAGATCTCTGAGAACCATCATTGGTGCATGGTTCACATTTCATTGTGCCATATTTATCTCCTGTAAATCCTTAAATCTATTTTCCACATTGTATTTTTTTTATGTAAACTCTTTTCAATTTCTTCATAGGAACAAATTAATTCCTAATTAAACTTCTAGCTTATTTATTTCTATAATTACTTTCTATATTCTTAGGGTTAGAACATATAAATAATTTACCAATATATATATATACACATCTATTATTCATTTATCAATTGATATTATAAGGACCCAGCCTTAAACATTACATAATATTGAATTAAATGAATAATTCACATTGAGGATCCTTTCAGGTTTAGAGTTTTAGAGAACTATGACATAACTATTACATCTCAAAAGATTACAAGGTAGAGATTTCTACACAGTTTCCATTTTTTTCATAAAATAAAAACTCTTGAAAAAAAAGAGTCATGTATAGTTCCATGTTTTAGACAGCACGACTTTTCTTTGATCTCATCCTTGACCCTATTCATCTTTAAGTCTTGTGAAAACATTTCAAAACTTGGGATGAGCATAAAAGGCTCAGTAAGGGTTATAAAACAATGAATGAAAACATTTGTTCATAAATACATACAAAACATGAACTCTTTTACTTACCTCATGAAATCATAAGATTTATGAAAGACACATAGAAATCATAATTCATAAAGGTAACTTGTGTCATCCATATCATACTTACATTGTAGCTATCACAGCTACATAGGGGAGTTACTTTGGAATACCCATCATAGTATATTCCCTAAATCTCTAAGGAGAAACATTCAAGTTTACCTTCATCGTGTTACCCAATGCATTAGAGAGCTATCTCGGGCTCACCCTGTTGGGCATAATCCCGATTCTGGACCGAAAATTGCTTGCCAAAAATGTCATGATAAACTCATCGAAAAATGAAAGTGATATATGAGCAGAATAAATAAATCAGCACGCGGGATTTTTAACGTGGAAAAACCCTTCCATGCGGAGGATTAAAAAACCACGGGGCAATTCCCAAATATCCACTGTGAATCAGAGAATACAAGAATCCAAGTAATGCCCAAACTTGAATTACAAATAAGAGAGCGTAGAAAACCTGTGTGAAAACCACACCCCGATACGCCTCTGCCTTCTCTATGATAAAAATCCCACTGACACCATGTATCAGAAGATCAATCTGTGAAAAAATGTCACCCTTCTGTCGACGAAACGTCACTACCTCGGAGATCTTCACCCGAACATGCGTCAACCTCGCACCAGCATGCGACACCCGAATGATCTCGCCATCATAATGTACTATCGATCTCCAATCGGGACACGCCACCTGATCACCGCTATCAAAAAGACTTTTGATACGTGACCATGATCATCAATTCCTTAGTCGCAGCTCTGCACCTGTCAAACATCAACACGCCGCACATGCTACCGCCGACGCAGCAGCCCCCTTCTTGCTCTCGGTGGACTGCATCTTGAACACCCTGCCAAGAACATCACCACATGTCCATGATAATTGTGCCGTCTTCGTCGTGCCACACGGGCCACCGCAAACGCGGCAACACCTCCCCGGGTCTCCCTTGCCGGCTACATCTTGTCGGCACACCCTTTCTCTCTTCAAAATATGTTTCTGCATCCTCCTTTTATAGGCACCAAGTCCATAATAATCTATTAATGTAGTCAACATCCATTATTCTATCCATTAATATAGAGAATTAAAAAACCATTAATGTTAGGAGAAAATCCTCAATTAATGGTGATATAAATATAACCATTAATAATTTTCCTCTCTCATCAATAAATGTGATGAATCCCTCCATTAATAATTTTCCTCTCTCATCAATAAATGTGATGAATCTCAACAATCTCTCCCTTCATCACATTAATGAATGGAACCATCCAAAAAACCCAGTTGGAAAGAAAATATGTCGGTATCACACCAACCATCATCAGCTACAGAAAATATGACGACATTATTTTGCACTTCTGATAAAAAAAATATCAGCTCCCCCTGCAAAAAGAAAATCAAACGCCGAAATCTTCGTCACATTTGTATCTGCACCATCATGCTCATCCTTCTGAACAAGACAAGAACCAGAAACATCTGTCTCCCCCATAATAGTGATTACCACATAATCTGGAGCACCTGAAGGAAAAAATTGCTCCCCAATGCTCAACATCCCCTGAGCCGACATGTGCATCACCTCTCTCAACCTGCTTTAATTTTCAAAATTTATTTTGCTCCACGCACTCATCTGCGATCTTCTTCGAATCTTCTATAATTCTCACGTTAAACTGCAAGCATGAACCAAACTCCTCTGATACCACTTGTTGGGCAGAATCCCGATTCCAGACCGAAAATTGCTTGCCAAAAATGTTATGAGAAAATCGTTGAAAAATGAAAGTGATATATGAGAAGAATATATAAATCAGCACGCAGGATTTTTAATGTGGAAAAACCCTTCCATGCGGAGGATTAAAAAACCACGGGGAAATTCCCAAATATCCAATATGAATCGGAGAATACAATAATCCAAGTAATTCCCAAACTTGAATTACAAATAAGAGAGCATATAAAACCGGTGTGAAAACCACACCCCAATATACCTCTGCCTTCTATATGATAAACATCCCACTGACGCCATGTATCGGATGATCAATCTATGACAAAATGTCCCCATTCTGTCGATGAAACGTCACTATCTCAGAGATCTTCACCCGAACATGTGTCAACCTCGCACCAGCTTGCGACACCCGAATGATCTTGCCATCATAATGTACCGTCGATCTCCAATCGGGACACGCCACATGATCACCACTATCAGGAAGACTTTCGATATGTGGTCATGATCATCAATTCTGTAGTCGCTGCTTTGCACCTATCAAACGTCAACACGCCGCACATGCTACCGCCGACGTGGAAGCCCCCTTCTTGCTCTCAGTGGACTGCATCTTGAACACCCTACCAAGAACATCACCACACGTCCATGATAATTGCGTCGTCGTCGTCATGCCACACGGGCCACCGCAAACGCGACAACCACTCCTGGGTCTCCCTTGTCGGCTACATCTTGCCGGAACACCCTTTATCTCTTCAAAATATGTTTCTATATCCTCCTTATATAGACACCAAGTCTATAATAATCTATTAATGCAGTCAACATCCATTATTTCATCCATTAATATTGAGAATTAAATATCCATTAATGTTGGGAGAAAATCCTCAATTAATGGTGATATAAATCTCCCCATTAATAATTTTCCTCTATCATCAATAAATGTGATGAATCCCTCCATTAATAATTTTCCTCTCTCATCAATAAATGTGATGAATCTCAACACACCTATCTTAGGTTTATCACAGAACCAACCGTATACGTAAATAATGCCCAAGAACCATAACATGATCATAACACATAACATAATCATAAAGGAAAGATAACATTTCCACATTGAAATAATAAAATATCATTTCAAGATATTGAAATAATAAATCCATTCTCACAATCATTTTCAATACAAAAATATGTAAAAAGAGTATATGGTATTTATTTTTCCTTTTAAAAACATTCTGGCTTGTTAAGGAAGCCAATGATCAAATAATACTCGCAGTGGCGGAAAGGACATTGTCACCGCTTACGTTAAAAAAACTATCCTTTTTTTCGTTTAGTAAAACTCTTCCTATAAAAATATTCCCTTTGAAAGAAATGAAAATTCAAAGGTGTTTATACAGCATATAAAAAGAAATCGTGTATTAAAACAAAATGTGCCTCAATGAAAGGAGATTGAGACGAAGTCCCTTACCTCGTGTCCGACTTGACCCGTTCATTCTTTAATCTCCTGAATAATAAACTAAAGTTAATTTATACTTGATTAAGAACCTTTTTAAAGTTTATTAATCCTTTTATATCACTTATTACCATGTTATAAGCATTATTTAATCATTTAATTTAATAACGTTCATTTTGTCGATATTTGGCACTTGAGTCAAAAATGGATTTCTTATAATTACATGTTGTAAATGTAGTCAAATATCCATTATCTCCAGAATGATAATAATAATTTAGATATAATATATATCATATATATCTAGTATATACATGTATTTATAATAGTACATAACATTTGGAGGTAAGAAATGAAATGCACCGTTCATGGAGACGGTAAGTCGTACGTACGCATGAACGCTACTTCCAATTCTATTTCATATTTTATGGAATTAAAACATAATGATACATAGTAGTATTATAATTCCAATATGGTATCATATATAATATCATTAAATATATCCTTTATACATACCACATATGTTATGAACGAGTCATATCACTTTGAGGGGGCGGTAGTCCGCACTTCTTCAAATGAGATTATCGTATTTACCCACTATGGAAACCATAAAGGTTTGATATAATTGGGAAGTACAGAAGAATGAAAAAATCATAAACATAATATATATCATATATAAATATAGTTCCATCATAATTGCCACCATGAGAGGCGGTAATATGTAATTGAACAATCATTGTTTCGTGAGGCGTTAGTTTTCCATCCACAGAAACATTATGTTCTTCATCCATTAGATGGAGGTGTGTGTAAGTGTAGTTCGAATCCTTATCATAACAATATCCTAGTATATTGAGGATATTGGTGTTGTTACAAAAGAAAGTAAATAAGAAGAGTTTAGGGGTTGGAGAAGTAAAATAAAATAAAACAATTTAAGAGAAACTGTTACCTTTAATTTGAGTAACTCTCTTTGGTTTGAACCAAATGACTTCTTGAAATGCCTTCTGCCTAATTTAAGGATTCTAGGAGGAGGATAGGGATGTAGGGAGCTTAATTGGGCAGAGTTTTTATGAGACAAATGTCTTGAGAGGTGTGAGGAATTGGATGGAAATGGTCTCCTTTTATAAGGGAGAGGAGGGACTCTTTAGGAAAGTGTGAAAACATTATTTTATTATATAATGATATTCGGTTTCTAATGGTCCAAAAATCATTAAGGTCGAATATAAGATGAATAATATTCAAAATAAAATCATCCAATCAGAATTGGACATGTTTTGGATAATATTTTAATCATTATAATCTTATTTAGTTTAATCATTTATTAACGAGGTAAATACTGCATCATTATTGTGTCATAAATAATTTAATTTATTAGATGTTTAAAAATTATAAAAAAAATTATATCATGTAGGAAATATTTTTATATTTCCAATGAATATTTATAGTCTAAAATAGGACTTATATAACTCTATATAAAAATTAATTACTAAAAGATTTTTGTTAATGTCAATTTTGTCTTTACATTAAATTAATTAATCTAAATTGTCATTTTCACTCCCATGTGGATAAATGGGGTCCCAAAATCGACCCAAAGATGCCCATGGTCATAAATGACTCAACAAATACGGTTTGGACAAGTGTTAAGGTAATTTTGAATTATTATAATATTCTTTTAACCTTGAATTACCCTATTTACCTTTAACCGCGGTAAATAAAAGTCAAAAGTTACTATTCACAAAAAATTATTTTCATCTTAATGAACCACATTTTACTTCTTGAAAACAACCATGTATGTTGGATTTTTGAAATTCAATTCACAGAAGTGGTAAAATTTCATTTAGATGAAAAATTCAGTTTTTTTAACTACCACTAAGTGGTTCCACTATTCATCAAAAATTGAAGTTTTTCAGAAAAATACCAAAAATTAAGCCTAAGCTATATTTGATATTCCAAATTCAAAAATGAAGTCCATTTTACCAAATTCAAAACATAGAATTGGCATTAATTAATTTTAAAATTAATTCCTGTTATCAAAACAAATAGCGTGTTTTTAAGAAACAATAACTATCAAAAGATTGATACTTATTTATGTCCAATTTCAAAGTGAAATTAATTCCAATGAACAACATTGGATTAAATGGTAAAAATATGTTTTAATTTCACTTTAAAACCAATTAAAAATATAATCTAACCATATACGTAAATTAGATTAAAAGGCACTTTTGAATTAAAATACAATATGTTTCACTATTCATTAAAAAATGAACTTTATCAGAAAAATACCAAAAAATTACCCAAAGTAAAATTTGATGTCCCAATTATAAAGAAGGATTTTATTTGGTCAATTAGAATGTATTAAAGTGACCAAAACTATATTTAAAGAGGGTTCTCCATTTAATGGTGATAAATCGGTCTTTTAATGTAAATTATGCTTAAAATTAGATTCATTCACATTTTAAGCCTCTAACTTTTATTGGATAAATATAAATACATGTATAATAATATTGTAGTTAGTTTTTTTCAGTCCTGCCAATACAATGGCTATGAGTTAACAACCATTTAAAATAATAATATTATATTATTAGTGTGCAACGTAAGATTTCAAAGAAACTCGTTGTTGTGTATCGGGTACGCTATCGAACATAGCAACCCTTTTAAACTAAAATTAATATTTAATTCACAAATATTAATAAATATGAAAGTATTTTATTCTCCATTTACCTGGGATGTTACATCCTTCCCCCCTTTTAGAAATTGCGTCCTCGCAATTTTTATTCACTTATCCAAATAAGTGGGGGTATTTATCCCTCATAGCATTTTCAGATTCCCACATTGCCTCTTCAACCATATGGTTTTTCCACAAAACCTTTACCTGGTGAATTACCTTATTCCACAACACCTGCTCTCTACGGTCAAGAATCTGAACTGGTTGTTCTTGATAAGAGATATTCTCTTCCAACTGAACTACCTCTGGGCTCAAAACATGAGATGGATCTAGAATATACTTTCTCAACATCGAAACATGAAAAAAATTGTGTACCTGGGATAAACTTGGAGGTAAAGCCACTCTATACGCAACTGATCCAACTTTCTCCAGAATTTCATAAGGTCCAATGAACATCAGACTCAACTTTCCCTTCTTACCAAAACGCATCACACTTTTCCATGGAGAAACTTTGAAAAAGACATGATCACCTACCTCAAAGGAAGGACCCGTCCTCCGGTTATCTGCATAACTTTTCTGTCTACTCTGAGTTATTCTCATGTGCTTCTGAATCAACTAAACTTTCTCTGTCATCTCTTCTACCAATTATGATCCCATTAGCTTCCTTTCACCTACTTTATCCCAGAATGTTGGAGTTCGACAATGATTTCCATATAATGCCTCAAATGGAGCCATCTGTATACTGGAATGAAAGCTGTTATTATAAGAAAATTCAACCAAAGAAAGATGTTGGTCCCAAATTCCCTGGTAATCCATCGAGGAAGCACGTAACATATCCTCCAAGGTCTGAATTGTTCGTTCTGACTGCCCATCTGATTGAGGATGAAAAGATGTACTAAAATTTAATTCAGTACCCAATGACTTCTGAAGGCCTTTCCAAAAGTTAGAAGTGAACCTGGGATCACGATCAGATACAATGGAGAGGGGAACTCCATGCAACCTGACTATCTATTTAACATACAATCAAACAAGTTGATCTAGAGACAAAGTATCTCTAATAGGAAGGAAATGAGCAGATTTAGTCAATCATCCAACTATAACCCATATTGCATTATTACCTCGAGATGTCTTTGATAATCCCACAACAAAGTCCATGGATATATTTTCCCATTTCCACTCTGGCACCGGTAGAGGCTGAAGCATTCCTTTTGGTAACTGTCACTCTGCTTTAACCTGCTGACAAGTCAAACACTTCACAGTAAAATCAGAAATATCTCTTTTCATTCCATCCCACCAGTAATACTCCCGAAGATCTCTGTATATCTTAGTACTGCCAGGATGAACTGAAAATGTAGAACTATGAGCTTCACATAACAACTCATTCTTCAATTGTGAATCACAAGGCACACATAATCTCTTTCCAAATCTCAAAACACAATCATTATCAACGTTAAAATCAGGAAACTTACCCTTCTGAACCAACTCTACCTTTTTCTGCAACTCACTGTCTTCCTTCTGCGCTTTCTTTATTCTGTCTGATAGAGATGATCTCACTGACACCTCAAAAAAAACAAAAGAATTTCCTGTACCAACAACTTCTATGCCATAATTCATCAAATCAAAAACCAAAGGATCTTGTTCCAAACATAGCATGGTTAATGAAGCGTTACTTTTTCGGCTCAAAGAATCAGCCATTTTATTTGATTTTCCCAGATGGTAAAGGATCATGCAATCATAATCCTTGATTAATTCCAACCATCTCCTCTGTCTCATGTTCAATTTTTTCTGAGTGAATATATACTTCAAACTTTTGTGATCAGTATATATTTCACACTTCAATCCATACAAATGATGCCTCCAAATTTTTAAAGCAAAAACAACAGCAGCTAAAACCAAAACATGTGTAGGGTTATTTAACTCATGTGGTTTCAAATGATGTGAAGCATAAGCAATTACCTGATCATTCTGCATTAGGAAATAACCCAGTCCTTTCAACGAAGCATCAATGTAGATAACAAACTCACCATTTCTGGAAGGCAATTCCAAAACTGGAGCATTCACCAATCTTCTTTTCAATTCCTGAAAACAATCATCACATTCTTTTGTCCAGATGAACTTAACACCTTTTCGAGTTAACTTAGTCATTGGACTAGATAACCGTGCAAAATTTTCAACAAACCTCCGGTAATAACCTACCAAACCAAGAAAAATATGAATCCCAATTATATTTGTGGGTCTTGGCCATTCTTCAACAACTTTGGTTTTATCAGGATCAACAATTATGCCATTTTTTGAAACAATGTGACCAAGGAATGAAATTTGTTGTAACCTAAAATCACACTTTATAAATTTCCCATAAATTTTATTTTCTTTTAAGGTTTGAAAGACAACCCTTAGATGACTTTCATGTTCCTCCTTACTTTTGGAAGAAACCAAAATATCATCTATGAACACAACCACAAACTTATCCAAGAACTCACGGAAAATTATATTCATAAGATCCATGAATACAACAGGTGCATTGGTTAACCCAAAAGGCATAACTTAAAATTCATAATGGTCATATCTAGTATGAAACACGGTCTTCAAAATGTATGCTTCCTTTACTTTCAACTGATGGTACCCCGACCTCAAGTCAATCTTCGAAAAATACTGATCTCCCTAGAGCTGATCAAAAAAATCATTGATATGAGGAAAAGGATACGTATTCTTAACAGTGATGTTATTCAATCCTCTATAATCAATGCAAAGTCTCATTGAACCATATTTCTTTCTAACAAACAAGACAGGAGCACCCCATGGTGATGTGCTAGGTCGAATGAAACCTTTATCTAATAACTCCTGTAATTGCTTCTTTAACTCTAAAAGTTCAATTTGAGCCATTTGATAAGGGGGTTTTGAAATTGGCTTAGCATCAGGAACTAAGTCAACAATAAATTCAACTTCCCGATCATGTATAATACCAGGCAACTCATTAGGAAAAACATCAAGGTACTAATTTACCACTGGCACATCATTAATCTGAACAGTTCCTTTGTTTTCAACAATATGTGCAAGGTAATATTCATTTCCATCTTTTACCAGTTTTTTGACTTCTTGATATGTTATCAAAATCAAGGGTTCATTATTGTACACAAACTGAAAATAATTCTTAAAATAAACCTATTTAGCTCTGCAATCAATCATAGCATGATAAACAGAAATCCAATCCATGCTCAATATAACATCAAACTCTACTAGAGGAAAAACAATAAGTTTTGCAGGTAGATTCTTTCCTCACACAAGGACATGAATGTTCATATGTTTTCTTTTGTCTCAAAATTTCCTCCAGGTGTTTTTACCATAAGTTCAGTATTCATATCATGAGATGAAATTCCCAATTTACTAGAAAACTTCTCAAAAATGAAAGAGTGTGTAGACCCTGAATCAAACAACACATTTGCATAATCTGAACAAACAAACAGTGTACCTGACACAACTTCATTTGATGACCCAACATCTGCTAAAGTAGTTTAAAAGGATTTCACCACCCCTTTCTGCTTGTATTCTAACATCTTTCCTTCGGTTGAGTTCTTTTTTGGACACTCATTTGCATAATGACCCATTTCATTGCACTTAAAACATTTTATTGAATGTAAATCAGATTTTTTCTTACTATTAACCTGATCTTTTTCACTGCAATTACAAGACTTATGTCCCATTTTACCACATCAGTAGCACTTAACAGAATTCAAAAGACATTCCCCAACATGCTTTTTACCACAATTTTCACAAATTTTAAACTTAATTTTCTTACAATCATACTTTTTTGAAGAGTTATTCTTTCTCCTGCCACCTCGACCTCTTATTCTGTTGTTTTTCAAAGAACACCTGATCATCAGCAAACTCCATTTCCACCTTCTCCGCATAATGAACGAGTTTTTCATATCTTTTGAACTCACGAGAAGCTAAATCCCGTCAATATTTTGGCTTTAATCCTGAGTAAAAATTGTTGATTTTACTATCAAGATCTCGTATGAAATTTAGAGCATACCTTGCCAGTTGAGTGAATTTTTTTTTCATAAGCATCCACTGAGTCATCCTCTTGCCTCAATTCTAGGAATTTTTTTTCCATCCTAAGATGAACCACCTTAGGAAAATATTTCTCAAGAAACATACCTTTGAATTAATCCCAATCAAGAGCATCAATATCCTCACTATCCCTGATATTTTTCACCATCGACCACTACTGATCAGCTTCACCTTCAAAACGGTAAGCAGTAAGACTAACCTTTTGATGTTCTAAACAACCCATGACATCAAAAATATTATCTAGTGCTTTAATCCACCCTTTAGCTAGCATAGGGTCAGATGATCCTCTGAATGATGGGGGATGTTGCCTCATGAAATTCTCCACTACTGACATGTTCCTCTGTGGTTGATCTGGCTGGTCTTGTTCATGGATACCACCACCGTTTATCGACTGAGTCAATTGTGCCATCACTGCAACAAACTGTTCAGTTCCTATTCTGACCATCTCAGGTTGCTGATTTGGAAGGTTGTCTTCCTCCTGATGTCGTCCCAACATAGCTGCCATGTTTCCTCTGCGGAAAACCATTCTGAACAAAGAAATATCTTAGGCGAAGCAACATGGTAATCTTTAAATTCTATATGATTTCAATATTAACATAAATTACTTTATGGACATTTATTTAACAACACCATAACTCCTAAAGTTATCTAAACCGACCTCTGATACCAACTATAAGGACCCGACCTTAAACATTACATAATATTGAATTAAATGAATAATTCATATTGAGGATCTTTTCAGGTTTAGACTTTCAGAGAATTAGGACATAACTATTACATCTCAAAAGATTACAAGGTATGCATTTCTACGATGTTTCCATTTTTTTCATAAAATAAAAACTCTTGAAAAAAAGAGTCATGTCTAGTTCCATGTTTTAGACAACATGACTTTTCCTTGATCCCATCCTTGACCCTATTCATCTTTATGTCCTTTGAAAACATTTCAAAACTTGGGATGAGCATAAAAGGCTCAGTAAGGGTTATAAAACAATGAATGAAAACATTTGTTCATAAATACATACAAAACATGAACTCTTTTACTTACCTCATGAAATCATAAGATTTATGAAAGACACATAGAAATCATAATTCATAAAGGTAACTTGTGTCATCCATATCATACTTACATTGTATCTATCACAACTACATAGGGAGTTACTTTGGAATACCCATCACAGTATATTCCCTAAATCTATTAGGAGAAACATTCACATTTACCTCCGTCGCGTTACCCAATGCATTGTATATCTATCTCAGGCTCACCCACCCTAGGTTTATCACGGAACCAATTGTATTTTTAAATAATTCCCAAGAACCATAACATGATCATAACACATAACATAAGCATAAAGGAAAGATAACATTTCCACATTGCAATAATAAAATATCATTTCAAGATATTGAAATAATAAATCCATTCTCAAAATCATTTTCAATACCAAAATACGTAAAAAGAGTATATGGTATTTATTTTTACTTTTAAAAACATTCCGGCTTGTTAAGGAAGCCAAAGATCAAATAATACTCGCGGTAGTGGAAAGGTCATTGTCACCACTTACGTTAAAAAAACATTCCTTTTTGTCATTTAGTAAAAATCTTCATATAAAAATATTCCCTTTGAAAGAAATGAAAAATCAAAGGTTTTTATACAACGTATACAATGAAATCGTGTATTAAAACAAAATTTGCCTCAATGAAAGGAGATTGAGACGAAGTCCCTTACCTCGTGTCCAACTTAACCTGTTCGTTCTTTAATCTCTTGAATAATAAACTAAAGTTAATTTATACTTGATTAAGAACCCTTTTCAAGTTTATTAATCCTTTTATATCTCTTATTACCATGTTATAAGCATTATGTAATCATTTAAGTTAATAACGTTCGATTTGTCGATATTTGACACTTGAGTCAAAAATGGATTTCTTATAATTACATGTTGTAAATGTAGTCAAATATACATTATCTAAAAAATGATAATAATGATGTAGATATCATATATATCATATATATCTAGTATATACATGTATTTATAATAGTACATAACATTTGGAGGTAAGAAATGAAATGCACCGTTCATGGAGACGGTAAGTCGTACGTACGCATGAACGCTACTTCCAATTATATTTAATATTTAATGGAATTAAAACATAATGATACATAGTAGTATTATAATTCCAGTATGGTATCATATATAATATCATTAAATATATCCTTTATACGTACCACATATGGTATGAACGAGTCATATCACTTTGAGGGGGCGGTAGTCCGCACTTCCTCAAATGAGATTATCCTATTTACCCACTATGGAAACCATAAAGGTTTGATATAATTAGGAATTACATAAGTATGAACAAATCATAAACATAATATATATCATATATAAATACAGTTCCATCATAATGGCCACCATGAGAGGCGGTAAGATGTAATTGAACAATCATCATTTCGTGAGGCGTTAGTTTTCCATCCACAGAAACATTATGTTCTTCATCCATTAGATGGAGTTGTGTGTAAGTGTAGTTTGAATACTCTCATAACAACATCCTAGTATATTGAGGATACTGGTGTTGTTAAAAAAGAAAGGAAATAAAAAGATTTTAGGGGTTGGAGAAGTAAAATAAAAGAAAACAATTTAAGAGAAACCATTACCTTTAGTTTGGGTAACTCTCTTTGGTTTGAACCAAAGGAATTCTTGAAATTCCTTCGGCCTAAGTTAATGCTTCTAGGAGGAGGAGAGGAATATAGGGAGTTTAATTGTTCAGAGTTTGGACGAGCCAAATGGCTTTAGAGGTGTGAGGAATTGGATGGAAATGGTTTCCTTTTATAAGGGAGAGGAGGGGCTCTTTAGGAAAGTGTGAAAACATTATTTTATTATATAATGATATTCAGTTTCTAATGGTCCAAAAATCATTAAGGTAAAAGATAAGATTACTAATATTCTAAATAAAATCATCCAATCAGAATTGGACATGTTTTAGATAATATTTTAATCATTATAATCTTATTTATTTTAATCATTTATTAATGAAGTAAATACTGCATCATTATTGTGTCATAAATAATTTAATTTATTCGATGATTAAAAATTATAAAAAAATACAATCATGTAGGAAATATTTATATCTTTACAATGAATATTTATAGTCTAAAATAGAACTTATATAACTCTATATAAAAATTAATTACCAAAAGATTTTTGTTAATGTCAATTTTGTCTTTACATTAAATTAATTAATCTAAATTGTCATTTTCACTCCCAAGTGGATCAATGAGGTCCCAAAATGGACTAAAAGATGACCATGGTCTTAAATGACTCAACAAATAAGTTTTGGACAATTTTTAAGGTAATTTTGAATTATTATAATATTCTTTTAACCTTGAATTACCCTATTTACCATTAACCGCGGTAAATAAAAGTCAAAAGTTACTATTCACCAAAAATTATTTTCATATTAATGAACCACATTTTACTTCTTGATAACAACAATGTATGTAGGATTTTTGAAATTCAATTCACAGAAGTGGTAAAATTTCATTTAGATGAAAAATTCAGTTTTTTTAACTACCACTAAGTGGTTTTACTATTCATCAAAAATTGAAGTTTTTCAGAAAAATACCAAAAATTCAGCCTAAGATATATTTGATATTCTGAATTCAAAAATGATGTCCATTTTTACAAATTAAAAATATATAAGTGACATTAATTAATTTTAAAATTAATTCTCGTTATCAAAAACAAATAGCGTGTTTTTAAGAAACAATAACTATCAAAAGATTGATACTTGTTTATGTTCAATTTCAAAGTGAAATTAATTCAAATGGCCAAAATTGGATTAAATGGTGAAGATATATTTTAATTTCACTTTAAAACCAATTAAAAAGATAATCTAACCATATAAATAAATTAGATTAAAAGGCACTTTTGAATTAAAATACAACATTTTTCACTATTCATTAAAAAATGAACTTTATCAGAAAAATACCAAAAAATTACCCAAAGTAAAATTTGATTTCCCCATTCTAAAGAAAGATTTTATTTGGTAAATTAGAATGTATTAAAGTAACCAAAAATATATTTAAAGAGGGTTTTCCATTAAAAGGCGATAGATCGGCATTTTAATGTAAATTATGCTTAAAATTAGATTCATTCACATTTTAAGCCTCTAACTTTTATTGGATAAATATAAATACACAAATAATCATATTGTAGTTAGTTTTTTTAGTCCCACCAATACAACGTCTAGGAGTTAATGACCATTTAAAATAATAATATTATATTATTAGTGTGCAACGTAAAATTTCAAAGAAACTTGTTGTTGTGTATCGGGTACGCTATCAAACATAGCAACCCTTTTAAACTAAAATTAATATTTAATTCACAAATATTAATAAATATGAAAATCTTTTATTCTTAATTTACCTGGGATGTTATAGATATATTGATAATTTTTTTCTTCTTCCTTTATTCCCTTGGGATTCTTGACACACATTTATGGTGTGTCCTATTATTTCATAGAAGAAGAACTTTATATCAACCATTCTTTATGGGTCTTTTCTTTTGGATTTTATAGGAAATGTCATTTCAAAATAAATCAATCAAATATCCTCTCTATAAAAATCTTGTCATATGAACAATCATTTTATAATAAAAAAAACTTGTTTTTATGTTCCTCCTTTTTTATCCACATGTTTGATTCATAGAATTTATTATTTGTCTTTTAATTCAACTCAGGAATCATAGTTTCTTTGAATGGTGACCTATCAAACCTCAAACCATCATTTCCCACAACATCTATTCTTTAGGTTTCATGGCTCTCCTCAGTATTTATTGATGAATCAATAAATCCACACTGATTTTTAATATTTTTTATAATTGTATCTTAAACATTTCTTTACTAAATCACCAAAAAACACTTCAAGTTAAGCCAATATCTATGATTTAATAGAAGTTTTATTTTTCCTTTAAACACTATTTTTAGTAGATTCATAGTTTTTTCATTTTATTCTTGAAAATATACTACAAATATTTCATGTTATTTAATCATTTTACCCTTGAAATTTATCCAAACATTCTATAATACCACACCTGATTTCAATACTCATTTTTCTACAATAAATATTTATTCAAATGGATTGATCAATTATTTTACTAAACCTATATTCTTATAAGATATTAACTAATCATGGAGTCATGATCCATAAATATATTTCTCAATGAAATATCATGAGAGTCTTATTATAGAGTAATCATATTCTTTCAAAAAAATTCTAAATATTTAATCCAATTAAAAATCTCTTACTAAATACCATTAATTTTAAAATTTAATAATTCCTATTCATCAATACTCTAATCATATATATGTGACTCGTCTTCTTTTTTAATCATCTGAAACATTTTCTTTCTAATAATTCAAATTCTAAGTGTTCCTTAGAATTACTCCTTTTAATTGTTTCGAAGTCCTCCTCAAGATACTCAATATTAATATTTTATTCTTCAAAATAATAATTTATACTCCCAATAAAATTGGTGTGTTATTAAGTCTTCAACTCGAAGTTCACAACCTCTTCAAAATTCACCTAACCGACTGATTGATCTTCTATTTCATTCTCAAGTTTTTCAATCCTAGTTTCGATGTAGCGACTCAGGTTTTTGGCCCTGTCAGACTTTGGAATGTTTCTACGAATAATTCCAGAGCTAGGCGCGAAGATGGTGTGCGATTCCGAGGCCCGGTGTGCCCAGAATTAATTTTATAAAAATATTAAGTTTTTTTATACTATGCACGTGGCGGGGGTGTGATATCTCCTAAACGGTAGCTCAGAACGAAAATCTGAGGGCACGTTTGCGTCAGGAACGTGTCGTTTACCCTAGGCGAGGTGTAAACTTTGCGGGCGCGGGCCTGCGGTGAAAAACGCCACCAGGGGCGTTTCCGTAAATAAGTAGCAAAGTTAGTGTGCGAGCGTCGGCTCGAATAACTTCTGAACGGAGTCTCGGATGGAAAATATGAGTCCTCCGTTGCGTTCAGAATGGCGCGTTTACGCTAGGGGTGACCTTACTTTTGTTTGCATCGGGCGTCGGGTCCGAGGCGGGTTTGGCGTCGGCGGGCGGCTGATATAAATATCAGCGACCCCCCCCCCCCCCCTTACCGTTCCTCTCGGCGTTCTTCGCCGTTCTTCGCCGCCACTCCGCCGAATCGAGCAAACGAAGCGCCCACGAGCTCGGAATTTGATGGAAGACGTTCCAGGAGCGCGCAGTGGAAGCTCTGGAGCGCGGATCTGAGGCAGAACGACGGCGTTGTGCCCGCGAGGTAGGCGGATTTGAGTTTTAACCCCCGATCCCGTTTTTGCTGTGTTTTTCTGCAAACTGAAGCCGTAGCAGTATAGATCGGGTCCCGAGGGTCGTGTAGACGCCTCCGGATCGTAAAACGGACCAACGGGGTGCCCCCGGCGGTCCGCGGAAGATCCGCCGGCGCGGCACCGGCGCGGCGGCGCGCGGCGGATGGCCGCCGGCCAGGGCGGGCCGGTGGCGACGGCCGGTCCGACCTCTTTTACTATACGGGGGTCTTTAAACCCCCGTATCTTGCAAACTGGGAGTCGGATTCGCGCGCCGTTTACGGTGACGTGACCCTGACGACGAGGAGAACCCTTTGGTGTAGGTTCAAGAGTTTAAAGGTTCGGGATCTTGGCCCGGGAGCTAGAAACGTCGTAAAAAATAATATTATTTTATTATTTTACGACTTCGGGCCGTTGTAACTTCTACCCAGAGCGTCCAATTGACGTGTCGTCAGTGGCGTTGAGACCCTGATGGTACGACGGAATTTTTGAGATGGTTTCTGGGTGTTGGGACTGAGAACGGGGTGCGGGCCCCATGAGACCGGGTTTTGGCGTTTGCGGAGAAACGCAGCTTTTGCACCAGGAGTCCGATTTTGGCGGATGAGTAGTCGATCCTGTGTGTTTTTCCGAGAGGATCGCAGTGGTGTGATCCGTTTGATGAGTTTCATAATCCAGGCGTGGGCCCCACCTGGGCTGGCCTTCGGTGAATAGTACCTTTTTCACCGGGTGTCCGTTTTGGACGAGCGAGTAGTCGATTCCGCTTGTTTTTCCGAGGGGATCACTATGGTGTGATCCGCTCGATGGGTTTCGGGATCGTTGTGTGGTCCCCGCACGAGCTAGCTACGGTGAATAGTTCCCTTTTCACCGGTGCTCTCTTTTGGGTGAGTAAATAGCCTATCCTGTGTGTTTTTCCGCGTGGAATGCGATGGTGGCCTCGGTTTTGGCTTAGGAGGTGCGTTGTGTGGTGTTGTGGTGGGTCGCTCGGGTTAGCGATTTGTGGACCAGCAATGGTTGAGGGTTCTCCCTTGGTTCGTTCCTACGAGGGTTTGTGTGGTATCACAACCTACGTATGGGTTTGTGATCCTCTCGATGGGATGTTTAAACTGTTAGAGTTGTGGTATCCCTCCGGTGGGCCCGGAGTGGATCCTCTAGTATCTTTACCCTAGATCGGGTTCTTGGTATCGCTGTGACCGCTTATTTACGGGCGGCGATCCCCTATCTAGCAGGTTAACCCCGTAGGGTTTGTGGCATCATCAGGAATATGATCCCCTACGCAGTGGGTCGTGCACAGTAGGGTTGTGGCATCGTCGGGTTTACGATCCCCTACTCAGCATGATGTTTATAGTAGGGTTGCGGTATCGTTGGTTATACGATCCCCTAGTCAGCGCTTGCTGTCGTTAGGGTTGCGGTATCGTTGGTTATGCGATCCCCTACTCAGTGCGTGGTTTCGGTAGGGTTGCGGCATCGTCGGTTCGATCCCCTACATCGCGAGTTGTACCAGATAGGGTTCCGTTATCGTCGTGACCATCTTTATATGGGCGATGATCCTCTATCTGAGTGTGGAGTTTCTGTCGAGCGCCAGATCGGGTTATGGTATCCCCCAACAGATTCTAGGTGTGATCCCCTATCTGTGAGAACTACGTATGCCAGATCGGGTCGTGGTATCCCCCAGCGGACCCTGGGAGTGATCCCCTATCTGTGAGCTACGTATACCGGAGTGGGTCTTGGTATCCCCTAGCAGACCCTAGCGGCGATCCCCTATCCGAGGAGTTTGGTGGTTATGTTGTTTCAGCCGGGTTTTCCTCAGTGATGTTATCCGACGAGCGTGGTCTCTCGGGTGAGCGTCTGAGATGTTTGTTTGGGACCCGATGGAGTGTGTCTCTCGGATGAGTGTCATCTGGTATGACAGTGTTCGTGTGGTGTACTCTCCTGGTTGTGGACAGTTGCTGGTGATGAGGTCGGTACCTCTTGTGGCTTTGCGGCGTGAGATGTGTTTATCTGGTTTGTTCAAGGTGTATGTATGGGAATACACCTGAGCTGAGTTGAGATGACTATTTGTGTTTAGCTGAGGATGGTCACGAGATGGAGTTTCTCTCTCGTATGGGTTCCCTCTAGCTGGGTTGAGCGGACTGTTGCCTTTCAGTTGCTCCCTTGGGTTTTGGGTTTTTGGGGCGCCTACTGAGTATGTTTATACTCACCCCTGCACGGGCTTTGCCCGCACATGTTTGTGTCTTGTGCAGACCACAGGCCTTTAGACGGAGTCCCAGGAGGACCCGGAGCCGGCGGAGCTTAGTGAGCGAGTTGACCGGGGTGTTTACCGGAGCTGTGTCGAGGGAGATTTCCGACGGGTGTTTGTGGCAGCGTTCCCCTCGTCAGAGCAGGTTGGACGCGCTTGTAGTTTTCTTTTAGTGGGCCCTGTTTTTCCCTTCTGTACTTATGCTGTACTCTGGTTTGGTATAGTGTATGCATGCATTTACTTTTCAGTTTCTATATCTCTGCACTGTTACGTGGAGGTGTTTGTGGGTGCGTGTGTACAGGTACCTTAGGCTAATGCCTTCCATGTGTGTGATAGCCTACTCGGCGCTGGTCGCCAGCCCCTGGCCTTTTGGAGGTGGGCTTGGGGAGTCGCGGCTCGAGCCCCGTTGGGTCAGGTCATGACAGAGTGGTATCAGAGAAGGTTCCACCTTTGGGATCTCCGAGCGTAGCTGGTCTAGCTGTGAGCTTGGTTTGGGTTGCACAGTGGTAGTGTTAGGATGTTTCGAGTTCGGCTTTCAGGCCAGGGACTCCAGTGTTGGTGCGGCGGCCGACGTATCCATACACCAGGACTCTGATAACCTGCCTTTCGACTCGGGACATTCGTTCACTGGTCGCGGGGACATAATGGTACATGCATCATATAGGACTGGGTTTTTGGGTTTTCCTTGTCCTTCTTGAGTCAGCTCTCCAGATATACTCTTTGATCGCGGTGCGTCTTGAATGTATTTCAGGATACCTCCACGACGATAGCCAGCAAGGGTTCCTGAGCAGGATTGTGCTGATGACCCGCCCCGTGTAGAGGCTGTGGAGTAGGGCGTAGGCTCTGAGGTTGTACCTCCAGGTGGTCTGCCGGTTGAGCCACCACCTGTCGAGCAGCTGATTGTGCCGGCGGTGTAGGACAAGGTTGCGCGCAGGCTGAGTGCGCTGCACGAGTTCCAGAGGCAGCGACCTCTGAGGTTCTGGGGTGATCCAAACCCCCAGGCAGCTGATGACTGGCTTGAGGCAGTCACCCGGGTTTTCCGCCTTGTGAGTACACCTCCAGATCAGATGGTGGTCCTAGCGGTGAGCCTTCTGCATGGTTCTGCCGGGCGATGGTGGAGTTTGGTGACACAGTCCCATGATGAGGAGACGCTCACGTGGGAAGAGTTTGAGCGGCTCTTCAGGGAGGAGTTCTATCAGGTGACGCTGAGGTCAGTGCGGATCCAGGAGCTTCTGCAGCTTCGAAAGGAGAGAATGACTGTGTCGGAGTACTCAGCGAGGTTTACAGACCTGTCGCGCTACTCCCTGGATATGGTTCGAGACCCGTTCTTTAGGGCTCAGACCTTCGAGCAGGGCTTACGCAGGGACATCCGAGCAGGTGTGGTTTCCTTGTTCCTGCCCACATATGCTGGAGTGCTGGAGCGAGCGTTGGTGGTGGAGAGTTTTCTGGCTGAGCAGATCCCCCCTATTAGTGTTGGGCACTCGAGAGCTGAGACTTCGTCGGTGGGATCGGCATCTGGTAGCTGACGACAGACTCAGGGGTCTGGACGTGGCCGACGTTTCAGGAGGCGACCCCAGGATGGAGGATCTGAGCCTCAGGGCTCACAGGGCTCGCAGGCCAGTTTTGGTCAGCCGCAAGAGAGGCGGTGTTACGCTTGTGATGGTCGGGGAAATCTTGCTAGAGATTGTCCGACCCGACGTGCTGCTGAGAGGGAGCCGGTCGATGGACCGCCTTGGCAGAGGCAGCGTCTCGAGCAAGGAGGTCCGCAGGGCGGCGGACGTGGCGGCGGAGCTGGTGCAGCAGGAGGAGGTGGTAGGCAGTACCAGTTTCCACCACCCTCACCCACATGTGGTCCACGCCAAGCTCAGGGAGCTGGTGGCCGAGGGCGAGGATAGCTGCATGCCCTGGAGGCAGTCGACCCAGAGGCATCGCGGATGGATAGAGGTACGCCTTGTGTCTTTTCGACTTACTGCAGTAGTTTGATAGACACTGTTTAGCGGTACTCTTTCCTTTTTTTGCTTGCTCGAGTTTTGTTCAGGGCGTTGTTAAGACCCTGTGTGGGAGTTGTTCCGCATTCTTCGAATGCATGAGGTAGATGGATCCTTCCCCCACCGAGACGCGTTTTTGTGACGCGATTAAAACCGTGCGGGCGAGTCAGTGCCGCCCAAAGAAGATAGTATTGAGGTGTGGCAGATGATTCTCTCTGACTTATGCGTTCGGGCATGAGTGTTAGTTGGTGAGCTCACTGGTGTGTGAGACCCAGTTGAGAGTCCAGTCGCTTTCCTTGTGCTTAGGGCTTTTCAGGGACGAAAAGTTCAAAGGGGGGGAGGATGTAGCGACTCAGGTTTTTGGCCCTGTCAAACTTTGGAATGTTTCTATGAATAATTCCAGATCTAGGCGCGAAGACGGTGTGCGATTCTGAGGCCCGGTGTGCCCGGAATTAATTTTATAAAAATATTAAGTTTTTTTATACTATGCACGTGGCGGGGGTGTGATATCTCCTAAAAGGTAGCTCAGAACAGAAATCTGAGGGCACGGTTGCATCCAGAACGTGCCGTTTACCCTAGGAGAGGTGTAAACTTTGCGGGCACGGGCCTGCGGTGAAAAACGCCACCAGGGGCGTTTCCGTAAATAAGTAGCGAAGTTAGTGTGCGAGCGTCGGCTCGAATAACTTCTGAACGGAGTCTCGGATGGAAAATCTGAGTCCGCCGTTGCGTTCAGAACGGCGCGTTTACCCTAGGGGTGACCTTACTTTTGTTCGCATCGGTCGTCGGGTCCGAGGCGGGTTTGGCGTCGGCGGGCAACTGATATAAATATCAGCGACCCCCCCCCCCCCATACCGTTCCTCTCGGCGTTCTTCGCCATTCTTCGCTGCCACTCTGCCGAATCGAGCAAACAAAGCGCCCACGAGCTCGGAATTCGACGGCAAACGTTCCAGGAGCGTGCAGCGGAAGCTCTGGAGCGCGGATCTGAGGCAGAACATCGGCGTTTCGCCCGCGAGGTAGGCGGATTTGATTTTTAACCCCCGATCCCGTTTTTGCTGCGTTTTTCTGCAAATTGAAGCCGTAGCAGTATAGATCGGGTCCCGAGGGTCGTGTAGACGCCTCCGGATCGTAAAACGGACCACCGGGGTGCTCCTGGCGGTCCGCGGAAGATCCGCCGGCGCGGCACCGGCGCGGCTGCGCCGGGGCCGACGGAGTCCGGCGGAGCCGTGGCGGAGTGGTGGCGGTCGGCCGCCCCGCGCGGCAGAGGGCCGCCGGCCAGGGCGGGGCGGCGGCGGCGGCCGGTCCAGGCCGGTCCGGCCTCTTTTACTATACGGGGGTCTTTAAACCCCCGTATCTTGCAAACCAGGAGTCAGATTCGCGCGCCATTTACGGCGACGTGACCCTGACGACGAGGCGAACCCTCCGGTGTGGGTTCGAGGGTTTAAAGGTTCGGGTTCGTGGCCCGGGAGCAAGAAACGTCATAAAAAATAATATTATTTTATTATTTTACGACTTCGGGTCGTTGTAACTTCTACCCGGAGCGTCCGATTGACGTGCCGTCAGTGGCGTTGAGACCCTGATAGTACGATGGACTTTTTGAGATGGTTTCCGGGTGTTGGGACTGAGAACGGGGTGCAGGCCCCACGAGACCGGGTTTTGGCATTTGCGGAGAAGCGCAGCTTTTGCACCAGGAGTCCGATTTTGGCGGATGAGTAGTCAATCCTGTGTGTTTTTTCGAGAGGATCAGAGTGGTGCGATCCGTTCGATGAGTTTCGGAATCCAGTTGTGGGCCCCACCCGGGCTGGCCTTCGGTGAATAGTACCTTTTTCACCGGGTGTCCGTTTTGAACGAGCGAGTAGTCGATTCCGCTTGTTTTTTCGAGGGGATCGCCATGGTGTGATCCGCTCGATGGGTTTCAGGATCTTTGTGTGGGCCCCGCACGAGCTAGCTACGGTGAATAGTTCCCTTTTCACTGGTGCTCCGTTTCGGGCGAGTAAACAGCCTATCCTGCGTGTTTTTCCGGGTGGAACGCGATGGTGGCCTCGGTTTTCGATTAGGAGGTGCGCAGTGTGGCGTTGTGGCGGGTCGCTCGGGTTAGTGATGTGTGGACCAGCAGTGGTTGAGGGTTCTCCCTTGGTTCGTTCCTACGAGGGTTCGTGTGGTATCACAACCTACGTATGGGTTTGTGATCCTCTCGATGGGATGTTTAAACTGTTAGAGTTGTGGTATCCCTCCGGTGAGCCCGGAGTGGATCCTCTAGCATCTTTACCCTAGATCGGGTTCTTGGTATCGCTGTGACCACTTATTTACGGGCAGCGATCCCCTATCTAGCAGGTTAACCCCGTAGGGTTTGTGGCATCATCAGGAATATGATCCCCTACGCAGTGGGTCGTGCACAGTAGGGTTGTGGCATCGTTGGGTTTACGATCCCCTACTCAGCATGATGTTTATAGTAGGGTTGCGGTATCGTTGGTTATATGATCCCCTACTCAGCGCTTGGTGTCGGTAGGGTTGCGGTATCATTGGTTATGCGATCCCCTACTCAGTGCGTGGTTTCGGTAGGGTTGCGGCATCGTCGGTTCGATCCCCTACATCGCAAGTTGTACCAGATAGGGTTCCGGTATCGTCGTGACCATCTTTATATGGACTATGATCCTCAATCTAAGTGTGGAGTTTCTATCGAGCGCCAGATCGGGTTATGGTATCCCCCAGCGGATCCTGGGTGTGATCCCCTATCTGTGAGAACTACGTATGCTAGATCGGGTCGTGGTATCCCCCATGGGACCCTGGGAGTGATCCCCTATCTGTGAGCTACGTATACCGGAGTGGGTCTTGGTATCCCCTAGCAGACCCTAGCAGTGATCCCCTATCCGAGGAGTTTGGTGGTTATGTTGTTTCAGCGGGGTTTTCCTCAGTGATGTTATCCGACGAGCGTGGTCTCTCGGGTGAGCGTCTGAGATGTTTGTTTGGGACCCGATGGAGTTTGTCTCTCGGATGAGTGTCATCTGGTATGACAGTGTTCGTGTGGTGTACTCTCCTGGTTGTGGACAGTTGCTGGTGATGAGGTCGGTACCTCTTGTGGCTTTGCGGCGTGAGCTGTGTTTATCTGGTTTGTTCAAGGTGTATGTATGGGCATACACCTGAGCTGAGTTGAGCTGACTAGTTGTGTTTAGCCGAGGATGGTCACGAGATGGAGTTTCTCTCTCATCTGGGTTCCCTCTGGCTGGGTTTGTGCGGACTATCGCCTTTCAGCTTCTCCCTTGGGTTTTGGGTTTTTGGGGCGCCTACTGAGTATGTTTATACTCACCCCTGCACGGGCTTTGCCCGCACATGTTTGTGTCTTGTGCAGACCACAGGCATTTTGACGGAGTCCCAGGAGGACCCAGAGCAGGTGGAGCTTAGTGAGCAAGTTGACCGGGGTGTTTTCTGGAGCTGTGCCGAGGGAGCTTTCCGACGGGTGTTTGTGGCAGTGTTCCCCTCGTCAGAGCAGGTTGGACGCGCTTGTATTTTTCTTTTGGTGGGCCCTCTTTTTCCCTTCTGTACTTCTTCTGTACTCTGGTTTGGGATAGTGTATTCATGCATTTACTTTTCAGTTTCTATATCTATGCACTGTTGCGTGGAGGTGTTTTTGGGTGCGTGTGTACAGGTACCTTAGGATAATGCCTCCCATGTGTGTGATAGCCTACTCAGCGCTGGTCGCCAGCCCCTGGCCTATTGGAGGCGGGCTTGGGGAGTCACGGCTCGAGCCCCGTTGGGTCGGGTCGTGACATTCGAGATGATCTAAATATTTGTAATATTCCTTTATAAATTAGTAAATATTTTAAATTTTCTTTATTTTAATATAATGTTATTAAAGATCTCCCCAAAAATATACTTCAAGGCCAATGACTTCCTTAAACTCATTCTATTCATTTTTTCATCTTTCCATTATTATCTTGACCTTTCACCTTTACCTTTAAAGATGTATAGAAATACAGACTTCTCAAACATACATATTACATATTTTTATATGGATATCCAATACATTATATAAACACATGTCTGAGGCCCATAGTAGTTTAGTTTCTTTTGATAATAGGTACACAATCATATAATCTGGTGTAATATCTTCAACATCTCCTATAAAGATCTTCCCCTTCAGTACTCTGCACAAAAATACCCTACTTAAAACCTTTATTCATAACTTGGGGAAAGGAAACATGATAAAGGGTGATCTCAGATGCTTATAAATGGTAAATAATGGAGATACATGAGCATAAAAGTAAAATAAGGGTATAATAACAATAGAATAACATTTGAAAACCATACCTTGCATATAAAAGATCATATTCTTGATTCATGACATAAAGATTGGCTGTTCATAATACAGGAATCCTAAGGGAATCAATAAACATGATCCAAGAGAGTATAACATTGGTATAAGACATTGATTTCTGGCATACACATAAGAATATAAAATAATTTTAATAATAGTAAAGGATCACTTCCAAGGATATCATAGTGGAATGATTTTACTCCACAAAACATCATTGTAGTAAAGGTTCACTCCCAAGACCATCATAGCATACAATGTACCTTACTGATTCAAATTTACTCATCATTCCAGCCTTATCTATTTCATGATATATTAATCTTTACCCAATACACTAGACGGAGATATAGGTTCCACCCATAACATAATGAAAATCATATATATGTCTCTGCCACATAATCATAAAACATTCATCATATCATAACCCATTAAATGAAATGGGTTTCATAAACATTTCATCATATCATAAACTATGTAAAAGAGATTGGTTTCATAATTATTTTATAATTTCATTATAGCATAACCCATGGAAAAGAAGAGGGTTTCATAAGAGTTTTATCTTGGTATAACTCATGGAAAAGAAATGGATTTCATAAACACATTTTCATTATAAACCACTCAAATGAAGAATAAGAATCGTATCCTTGGTTCATTTCCCCAACAAAGCATAAGTTACATTAAATGATGTCATCTTAGATGGATAATGATTTTTAAAGATAAATCACTTGGAACATTTTTTTAGTAAGATAACATGTATTTGAAAATAACTTTTTTAAAATAAAAATTCATAAAAAAATTCAGAAATCTGATTTATTTTCAAATAAACTTTGAAACATATAATGGAAGCTTTAAAAATCATTTAAAAATTTTTCTTGAGGGAAATATCATTTACTCGTAAATTTTTTTTTAAGACATGAAAAGTTTTAAAAAATATTTTATTTGAAAATAACCCTGAAAATTTATAAAATAAGATTAAAATAAAATAATGTTCATGATTTCAAGATATATCTTTCATGTTTTTCACATCAAAACAAATATTCTGTTCAAATTTTCGATAATAGACCAATGGGCATTATTTTGAAAATGGCATGATGATTCCTTTCAAAAAAATGTATAAATTAAAACATGGGGAAAATTTATTCAATAAATCATTTGGAGAATGTTAAAAATATTTTTTAAAACATTATTAGAAAACATGGTTTTGTAATAAAAATTATTTTCAAGGGAAGATAGAAAAAAGATTATTTTTCTTAAAAAAAATACTGTGAACTATATTGTACATAAAGAGATGGAAGTGAGAGGAAAACATTTATTCTCATGAAATAACCTTATTAGAATAGATGAAATGAGTTTATTTATATATAGATAATAATATTTTATAATTGGAATCATAATCATGAACAATCTCGATAAACAATGATATTGTGACATAAAACCCCAACCACTATGGTAAAATTGAATCATAAGTCTCATGAAAGGATAAAATTAAATTAAACATAGAATATAATTTGAATAAATATATTCATTATATTAAATATAAAATGGGGTTTATACACACTTTATAAAATAAGGTAGGTTCATAACAAAACATATGTCTCAAGGAAGGAAAATTGAGACAAAAATCCCTTATCGATTTAGTAACTTTTGAAACATAAACCCCATGAATGATAGATCCTCATATGGATATTTAAATTAAAATAATTATTATGATAATAAATATAAAATAAATTAATGGTCAGTATAAACACCATATAAAATAAATAGGTGGTGAATATGGCATGTGTCTCACATATGTAAAAAGTTAGACGGAAATCCCATACCGCTTTAGTAATCTTTTGAATTATAAGACCCAATAAATAATGACATCAAATTAAAATTAAATATCATGAAAATGAGTATATTAATTATATAATATGTCAAATTAGTAGTATACATACCAAAAAAAACAAGTGAGTGGTGAATTATCATATATATTCAAAAAATAAAAGAGAGGCTATAAATCCCCAACCTTAAGTATGAACTTCCTTCATATATGTTTGAACTTCCAGTATAATAAATATAATTTTATTATAAATATATTATATATTCATAATTATATATATTATTCTATATATGATTTACTTATGACCATTTTTACCCATTTATTATCAATTCTTTATTAATATCATGATTCGGGTAATAACCACTTTGTTGTTCATATAGGTTTTGATTTGTTATTTTCCGTCCTCTTACTTTGATAATGGTTACATCATCTATAGAATAATAATAATGAAATAATTACCATATTTATACATCAATTATACTTTTAATACTAATAATTAAATATGGTTTTGTGAAATTATGTATGTTGCGGTCATGGAGATGGTAGATCGTACACAGACATTAGTAATGTTTCCATTTTTCAACAATCATTATGAAAAATATGTAAGCTATATTTTATATTTATATAATTATAATAAAATAATAAATAAAATATTATTTATTTAAATAACTTATACATATAATCCATGTGGTGTGGTTATGAATAGAAAGTGTCACGTCACTTTTTGAAGGCGGTAGTTCACACGTACGCGAATGATGTTATCATATTTCAATGAGTGAAAAGGTAAGAAATAAAATGATATATTATAATTTCAGAATGATAAATATATCATAATAATTCATTTATATCACATTTATTCATTAAATTTTTTCTTATTATCTTCCATGTAAAGCGTTAGTGAAAAACGAATCAAATCGCTTCACGAGGCGGTGTTCAACTTTACACACACGCGACGTTTTCTTATCCCCTGTGAAATAGAAATTAAAAAACGTATATATGATATAATGACTCTATAGATATAATTATGGTATAAATATCATATATATACTTTATATCCATCATTATACTATTTATTATGTGCTTTACGCCCGTGCTCATTTTGATTTGATGTATACATGCTTTCCAAAGGAAGGAGGCTGCTTGATTTTCTCTGATGAGACATTTAGAAAACACGTTGAATTAGTGGAAGGGAAATTAGTATCATCACATCCTTTTGGGTGGAACTACTGACTACTATGGGACTCTCTTATAGATTTAATATGTATTCATGAATCCTTTATTAAATTAAAAATATAAGACATGTCACCCTGGTATCAATAATCAATTATTTAGTGTGTGTTGATTTTAAAATCCATTATATATATATGAGGTTCTTCATCGATGGATAAATCTGTATGTATATATGGTTATCCATAAAAGGAACCCTTTTTTAAGCATATTATAAGGTCTTATATCATTTATTATCAGGATACTAGTTTTAAACCGCATAGTTGGGTACTCTGGAATTTAACATCATCCAGGAAGATGAAATTTGTTTTGATGGAGGGATGGGTCCCATGATATAGGATTCTGCATATCCTTTTTGAAAGTAATAATAAACCACTTATTTTTTCTATTTAATGAGACACATCATACCCTTAAAGGTTATGTGATGAGGACAAAATTGTGCAGTTTAATTTCATGAGGAAAGGACATCTAGGCGAAAGATGCCTAGTCAAGAGCTAGTGTGGGACCTATGCCGAAGTGGCCCAGAGGACCCAGAAGTAGTATGGCCTCCCAGGTTAGATATGAACCTACTAGGTATATGACCCATAAAATATTATGGTGAGTTTGGTTGTTGGGTTTGGACCTTAGGGAGGCATGCTACGTATCCCATTTAGATATGAATCAAATCCCACATAGTTTGGAAGGATGGGGATTATACCTTTGGAGGAGGACCATTGCCTCATTAGGAATATGGCCTTTTGAGGTGAAGATAACATTTTTGGGGATTATACCAAATTGGAGTCCAATTTATCGATATAGTTGGGGCTTATTCCAAATAGGTGGCCTATTTATGAGTATTTTATCGCGTGGATGTTACAATTTTCACTAACCTGATGGTTTTAGTCACGGTGAAAGCATATGGAGGTGGTTGATATATTAAAATTTATTTAATAATCGTTGTACGAAACCAAGAGTGAGCATCTTTCACATAAAATTTATAATTAATTTATTTAATATTTGAACAAATAAACACCCAGGATTAGAAACTTTATTCATTAGTGAATGTTGATCATA
Organism: Viscum album; assembly: GCA_963277665.1. Lineage (NCBI taxonomy): Eukaryota > Viridiplantae > Streptophyta > Magnoliopsida > Santalales > Viscaceae > Viscum > Viscum album. Next base: position 3,818,868 of record CAUJRU010000022.1, read on the forward strand.
CAAAAATACCTTTAGGATTACCTTAGTTGCTCTATGAGTATCCAAGGATAGAATTCCTCTAGAAGTGATCCATACATTCTCCGATGATCTCAGAGCAACACCACTCGATCTCTAGGTACCGGTGTGGTGAGTTGAATGTCTTGTATTATTGGTTCTTGATCGCTTATTCTTTGGTCTTAAAGAAATCTCTCTTGCACTTATCATTTTTGATAGGGAGAGAGAAGGAGGATTTGAGAGAGAATTTTTTTTGTGCAACAATTCTCTATTCTCAATTTTAGATTCTCTACACAATAGAATACCCACCTATTTATAGAGTTGGAATTTATGTTAAAATATTAATTAATTTCATATCATCAATCAAATAACATTTATTACATTTAATAAATCTCATGCCGCATAATAATAATCATATAATTATTATTTTTTGGTGTGCGCCAACTTGCATAATAACAAATATTATATAACAGTATTGTTAATTAATATTTTTTCAACGATTATTAAATATTTATTTAATTTATGCGATCAATATAACTTGAATAAAATTATTCCTTATACGTAAGAATAATATTTATTCCATTAATTAAACTCAAATAGAATTTAATTAAGATCATCAGAAATACATTGTGTGTGACCCTCTATGATTCTTTATCATTGGCATTAGGCGGGCTTTCCTAAAGTCCAATATTACTTTCTAGAAACGGATCAAGGAACCCAAGAGAAAGAATTTAATGTCACAATGTTGAAAATCACATACGAATGCTCACTGTATAATACAATCCCTTTTTCATGATATCTCATCAAGTAGATTTCACATCTATGTTACCAACCTATATGTTCGATATGTATTTATTTTACTATCTGAAATAAACACGTCATTACACCCTGGATATGGAATTTAATGAGATGGATATATTCCAATACAAGGGATTAGATATCATCTTCCATAAAGATGAAAGGGAAAAATACTTCCTCAACTTATTCATTAATGACATGTCACTTGTGATGCACCCAACGTATTAAACTTCATCATAAACTGTTATCATCATGGTTTACTAAATGAATTTAAGTATGTGAGTTATAACATCAATTAATAATAATATTAATGTATAAGGACTATTACACATGCTCATATATAGGACTATATGATGACACCAAAACATGAAGAATTTCTGATGGCATGCCTTTTCTCGTACTCTCCCATCTTGTAGATTACCAAGTGAGAACTTCATGAGAATAAGCCTCATATTCATATGATTACTCCCAAATAAAATTCTATGTAATATGTATCACATTATAGTATGTTATCCAATCATAAAACATTATTTGAGATTATAATCATAACACATAAAGGTTCTCATCACAGTGGGAAATTGCTATGACCTTATTGATGTGATGTATACTCTATAAAATTATTACATTATATCCATTAAAAGAAACAAACAATATGTAATAAAAAGTTTTATTAATATTAAATACATATAATTTATATATAATACAATTAAAAACAATTAGTCCTAGGACACCAACTTCAATAAACTCCCACTTGGACTAGAGACAACTGCCTACAACCTTCAGTCCGCTAGACCTCACATGATATTCCTATTTTTGCTGAGTCAAGGCTTTAGTCAAGGGGTCCTCCATGTTATATTCCATGGAGATAAAAATACCTCATGAGATGATACTTCCGAAGGATGTGCTTTGTCCATTGATGTAACCTTGTCTCTTTTGCAAGAGCCACCGCAAAAGTATTATCATAATAAAGTGTGATAGGATCATTACTTATAGATACCACATCAAGATCTTGGATTACTTTTAGCATCCATAATACTTCATTATCTTCCTTATAAGCCTCAATATACTCAAACTATACTGTAGAATCCACAACCACAACCTACTCTGATCTCTTCTAACTCACAACACCTCCATTCAATGTGAATATGTATCCCATTTGTGACTTAATGTCATCTTGATCAGTTTATAAACTATAATCTACATATCCTAGGATTAATAGTTCTTAATCTCCTCCATAAACTAGGAACATATACTTAGCACACCTAAGATACTTAAGGATAGTCTTGACTTCCATCCAATGGAGGTCACTAGGATCATCTTGATATCTTCCTACTACACTTAATGTGTACATGACATCTAGCCTAGTACATAGTATAACATACATGACTATCCCAATCACTAATTCATATGGAATCCTTATCATTCTATTTATTTCCTCATGTGTCTAAGGACACATTTTCCAAGAAAGATTAATGTCATGTGATATTGGAAAAAATCCCCTCTTGGATTGTTCCATACTAAATCTCTTTAGTATCTTGTCAATGTATGTACCTTGTCTTAGATCGAGAAACCTCTTGGATCTATCATGATGGATCTTAATCCCAAAAATATATACTACCTTTCCCAATTACTTTAGAGATAATCATTTATTCAACCATACCTTAATAGACTATAATACCGGTATTTAATTTTTAATGAGTAATATGTCATCAACATATACTATTAATAAAATTATTACACTCCCATTAAATAATTTATAGACACATGGATTGCATTCGTTCTTTATAAAACCAAATTTTTTCATGGCCTCATCAAAATGAATGTTTAATGACCTAGATGATTGATTTAATCCATAAATAGATATTTTCAACTTGAAAACATTGTTGGTATCCTATGGAGACACAAACCCTTTGGGCTATGCCATATAGACATCTAACTAAAGGTTCCTGTTAAGGAAGGCTATTTTGAAATCCATTTTCCAAATCTCATAATCATGGAAATACACAATGGAAAGTAGAATCTTCACGGATTTCATCATTTCAACTAGTGAAAAGGTTTCATTGTAGTCAATGTCTTGGCACTATTTAAACCCTTTTTTGACCAGTTGCGCCTTATAGGTACTTACTATTCCTTCCATGCCCATTTTCATTTTGGATGACCATTTGAAACCAATAGGATTTACATCTACTTGAGGGTCTACCAAAATTCATACTTGGTTTTGGTATATGTAATCCATTTTAGAATTCATGGATTCTTGTCACTTGGTAACATATGTGCCACTTACTGATTCCTTGTAGGTTAGAGGATCATTTTTATCCACTAATAATGAGCCATAATCCTAGATGACTAGAAAACCATACCATTTTGGTTCTTTAACCTCTCTGGTACTCCTATACTGTAATTTTATCTCTTGAACAATTTCTTCTTCCACTGGGATTTGTGGAATTTGTTGTTGTTACAACTCTTATGTATATTGAGCTTGGAATTCATAAAATTATATCACTCTCCCATTATCTCTTTTAGAGATAAGATCATCCTCAAGAAATGTTGTACTTATTTCAATCACAACCTTTTTGTCTGATGATTGTATAGGTAGTATCCCTTTGTTTCTTTGGGATATCCTATAAAGATACACTTTGTGCCTCAGGGTGCAAGATCATTACCTAAAGATTCCTTAACAAATACTTCACAACCGTACACATGTAAGTAAGAAAACATGGGTTTATTTTCATTCCATAAATAGTATGGTATACCATATATTTCTTTAGTTGTCACTCAGTTTAGTATGCATGTTCTTGTTAGTAATGTGCATCCCCAAAAGGTTAATGGAAGACTCTCATGACTTGTCATTGATGTCACCATATCCAACAAGGCGTGGTTCCTACTTTCACTTACACCATTACATTGAGGATTATAAGGAGGAGTGAGTTGAGATAAATTATTAAACCCCTATAAATAATAAATGAAGTCATGATTAAGTTAGTCTTCACCATGGTTTGAGTGAAGTTTCTTAATCATCTTACCAAGCTGGTTATAAACTTCATTCTTGTATTCATTGAATTTATCAAAATATTTTGACTTATAACTCATCATGTATACATATCTATATATACTAAAATCATGAATAAATGTTATGATGTATGAGTACCCACTCCTTGCTTCAATAGGAAATGGGACACCCACATCGGTATGACCTAATTCAAGAAGCTGTGTAGCTCTTTCACCTTTCCCACTGAATGGGGGTTTGGTCATTTTTTCTTGTAAATATGTGTGACATACACCAAGTGGTTTTAGTTAAAAATAATCTAAATATCAATCTTGATGTAATTTAGTCAATCACTTTTCATTTACATGAACTAGACAGTGAATAAAAAGTTGGGTTTGGTTTGAGTTATGTAAAGTAACTTGTTTATCAATTTCCATTATTTGGTTCATGTAATCCAACACATAAAGAACATTATATATGTATTTCCATATAAAATTCCATCTTTATAAAAGAAGCAACATTTATTCTCAAATTTGAAGATAAATCCATCCATATCATGTATTGATACAGAAATAATGTTCTTGGTAACTAAAGGCACATAATAATAGCACTTTAAAACTAAGAAAATTCTAGTCAAAAACATGAGGTGGTAGTCCCAAATAGCTACAACATCAAGTTTAGATCTATTGGTTGTTCAAATATCTACCTATTCGTATCCAATATTTCTGAATATACTTGGTTCCTATATTTGAATACATATGTGAGCACTACAATATGTATCTAATAAGAAATTTGTAGAAACAGATAAATTGAGCTTGATAAAAAATGCACCTGAAGTTTCTCCTTGCTTGTTTTACTGTGTGAAATTTTTATTCCAGTGTCCCTTTTTACCACATGTGAAACATACAACATCATTTTACCTTGATTGACCCTTGATCTTACTATTCTTGGAAGGGAATGAAGAATCTTTGGGATTAAATATATTTTCTTTCCATTTCTGTTTGTTCACCATAAGGATGGAAGGTTTTTCATGCTTCTTATTCTTCTCTACTTGGAGAATAAGATCAAGAAGATCTAGCAGACAATTTAATTTTTTTCATATTAAACTTTATAATAAAGCTAGAGAATATTTGAGGGAGTGATGCCATAATGATTTTCGTTCCAAGTTCATTGGGGAGTTTAAACACTAGAACCTCTAATCACTCAATGTATCAAATGAGCTTGTCTATGTGAGGCCTAATTAGGGCACCCTCTCCAAGATTTTTATAAAATAATTCCCTGGAAATATCAAATTGTTTCTATCTAGCTCTCTCCTTGTAAAGACTATAGAGGTGCTTAATCATGCTATATGCATCCATGTTTTCTTCAGACTTCATTAGTTTACTAGACATTGATGCAATCATTAGACATTAAACAATAACCTCATTTCTCAAATGTTTTTCATAGAAAATGAACTATTAATCACTCAACTATTAAGCATTCATGATTATAGCTTGTAATATTTCCATTCATGGAATATCATAACCCAAAGGCATCTAAACCACTCCTAGAAGTTCCTTCCAGATAGGAGATTATCTTCTTCCAATATTGATCATATATATAGTGTGTATGATGAACTTATTATTTTATTCTACAATTAAAAAGAGTGTATTATTAGTACTTTTATTAATTAAAAAATAAGTGAGATATAATAAATTAAATGATTTTTATCTATTTATTAAATCTCCCACTATTTTATCAAGTCGCAATAACCCTCACTATTGAACTCAAAATGTTTAGTTTATTTAAAATTTTAGTAGTAATGATCCCCATTAAATTTCTTAATGATCTAGACTTTGTCCATAAAAACCATATAAAGTAATTATATAGGTGGTATTGTCAACTATGGACTTGCAGCTCCTTGATCTTTTGAGTGGATTCCCCTATCCCAAAATCCTGACTTGTATTTCCTCAACACTTGCCTCCAAATTTTCATTTAACATACTTTGTCTGTTAAACTCGACAAAATTTTAGTTAAGTCAACCCAAAACTCTCATGAGAACTCATCAATAGAAGTAGGGGTATAGAATTTTTCCATGTACTACACTTACTTTTATGGTTTCATTCCCAAACATTTAATGGAATTCTTAGTCTGAATTAATATTTAATTAAGGGGTTTTAATTTATTTTGCATTAATTTTAGCTTGTTTTATCCATTACACATCTTCTTAATATTAAGTGGATATTACTTAATTAATTAACCATGTTGAATAAAACATTTATGCATAATTCATTTATTTAATTTCCATATTTACACATTAATTCATTTATTTATGTAATTGCAGTCTTGAATATATAAAATAAATAATTTCATGGATTTAAATAATTAATTAATTAAATGACCCGTTCATGAGCTTTATTCTAATGGTTGATTTAATGAGCAGAGATTAAATCAACAATTAACCTAGGGGAAATAGATCTTATTTTCAGTTTTAGAATGATTTACAACATTCTAGTTGTCCATCTCTGTATCACTTAGGTTGGCATCATTATGGTTCCATCTTTAACCATCATACCTTGGGATGATCCATTAATTACAAATATTTATTACTCATGTGCATGTAAGGGGAACCAAAGGATTGGTTAAAGGGGATTACATAAATATCCTTGGATATAGAGGTCCTGTATAATAATGGATAGAGGGATGACTCACAGGCCATCATTTAATTTAATATTAAATAATTGAAAAATTATGAAATAAATTAAATTAAAATATCCAATATATAAATAGGTTTTGATAAATCTCGTGAACGGACACACATGAAATGAATACGCAGAAGTAAATGGATAACACTTATTTATTTATTTTTTCTTTTATTATTTAAGATAAATGTGCTTGCATTAATTAATTAATTACTTAATTAATTAATTAAATAATTCCATTTCATCTTTAATGATCATCCGATCTTATTTAGAGATACTCATCATTACTCGCATTCATAGAAAATAAACGGCAGAACCAATAATGATAGATTAATTACCATAAATTAATTGAGCATTTATTTTTTAAAACCATTATTAAATTCCCAAACACACAACATTTTTTAAATCAATAAAATAATGTTTTAAAGATTCAATTTTCAAATTTAATGTAATTTTAATTTTTTCCATTAATTGTAGACTACATGGAATGTACATTCAGATACACACCATGTACCTCAATTGTCGTATATCCAAGTCACACACCTGGGGTTTGGGCATGTTAACTTGGTTAGACTACACGATGTGTACATGCTAGATAAAAACCTCATATCCACTTGTCGTATTCCAGGTTGGCCCAGTCAAGATGTGGTGTGCAATAAAAGCATCATGCGTAATTAATGTCTCGGTGCATCTAGATTCAATGTGTATGGGTGTACGACGTGTGCTTCATTTTCACATCATGTAACCCTATTTTACCGGCCAAAGATTTGGCATTTCCCGATGGCATATTCAATTGTTCTTCATTTTTTATTAAACCTTTAAGAAAATTAAACACTCAATGAACATGATTATTATGCCAATAACATTTTAATTCAAATCTAATTAAAGAAAGAATAAATTGAAATAAAGATATAACCAAAATTGAACATAGATCAGCAATCAAATAAATATTTATAAATTTAAATGTAACCACTCTATTAATACTTGATGGTTCCAGGTGAAATATAAGTATGTAGAGGTTGGTGATATATTAAAATTTATTTTAACAATCATTGCTCAAAACTAACAGTGAGGATCTTTCATGTCAAATTTATAATTAATTTATTTAATATTTGAATAAATAAATATATGGGCTTAGGAAATTTCTTCATTGGTGAATGTTGATCATCTAAAGAGACCCTTTCTGATTACCTTTGTTGCATTGTGAGGATCCAAGGATAGAATCCCTCAAGTGATGATCCAAACATTCTCCTGTGATATTAGAGAAACACCGCTCAATATATGTGTTCTAGTGTAGCGAGTCGAATGTCTTGTGTTATTAATTCTTGATTGTGAATTCTTCGGTCTTGAAGAAATATATCTTTCACTTCTTGTTCTTGAGAGAGATATAGAAGGAGAAGTTGAGAGAAAATTCATTGTGTGTAACAATTCTCTATTCTCAATTTTGGATGCTCCACACAATAGACATATCCACCTATTTATAGAGTTGGGATTTGAGTTAAAATATTATTTAATTTCATATTGGAAATTAAATAACATTTCTTACATTTAATAAATCTCATACCACATAATATTAATTATATAATTATTAATTTGTGGTTCATGCCAGCTTACACAATAACAAATATTATATAACAATCTTGTTAATTAATATCTGTCACCAGACTCAGTCTTGTTTCATTCAAACTCCCATAAAATTTATTGAACAACCAAATAAATTTTTTATTCATAAATAAATATTTTATTCATAATATATTAAACAAATATTTTTTAAAATATTCAATAAATAAAATAAATATTTTATTCACAAGCCGGTGAATAAATATTTATTTAATTTATGTGATCAGTATAACGTGAATAAAATTATTTCTTGGACTTGAGAATAATATTTATTCCAATAATTAAACTCATATAGAATTTAATTGAGATCAATGGAAACACTTAGTTTGTGAAACCCTAGGATTATTTCTCATTGGCATTAGGCAGGCTTTCCTAAAGTTCAAGATTACGGTCCAACAAAGGGACAAGGAACCTAAGAGAAATAACTTAATATAAAAATTCCAACAACCACATACAAATAATCATAGTGTAATATAATACCTTTGTCATAATATCTCATCAAGTGGGTTGAACATCCATGTCACCAACCCATATGCTCGATATGTCTTTCTTTGACTATTTGAAATAAAGTCTTTATTACACCATGACCATGGAATTTAATGCGAAGGTTATATTCCAATCAAAAGGCTGAGATACCAAATTCTATAAATATGGAAGGGACAAATCCTTCCTCAGTTTATTCATTAATGACATGTGACTCGTTATGCACCCAATATAGCCAACTTCACCATGAACTGTTATCATCATGGTTTATGAAATACATCTAAGTATGCGAGTTGTAACATGCATTAATAATAATAATATTAAAGTTTAAGGACCATCACACACACTCATAGATAGAAATATCTGATGATAGAGAAACATGTATAATTACTATTGGCGGGTCTGTTCTCATAATCTCCCGTCTTTAATATTACCAAGTGTGAATTTCATGAGAATAAGCCTCATATTCTTACAAGTACTCGCACTTGACAGTAAATGTTCTATGTGTCCCATCATAGTAAGTTATCCAAATGTGAAACATTATTTTAGAATATCATCAGAGAAAATCAAGGTTATCATCATAGTAGAGAACTGTTATGACCTTATCAATAAGATATTCTAGGACATTATTACATTAGAGTCATGCATAAGAACAAACAATATGTAATAAGATGTTTTATTAATTTTTAATACTTTGAATATACATGTAATCAAAGTAAAAATAGTTGGTCCCTGGACACCAACCCCAACATAACCTCTAAGACCATGTGAGTCATGCTCAGTGTGAGAAATAAGAGGAAGTAAAAGATCTCAAAACCACACAATCTCCTTTATTCGTGAGTGGATGAGGTCAAGGCTACATGAGAGAGAAAGGGCTTTGTCACATGTCTCCTCTATTAGTCTCATAACCAAGGTTGGGACTTATATACCAATATGGAACCAAACTATAAGCAAGGTTAGGGGTTTCTTCTGGATGTATTCCCTAATCTCGATTTCAGTGAGGATGATAGAAGGGTCCAACATTGGTTTTCATCAAAGGGAAAATCATGTGACTCCCCTCCTTATCTGAAATGGTGAGGTCACCAACACTAACATAAAGGTTGGGTTCCTCATCACCACATGAATATATGATTGATAACATTACGAGGATCCCTCTTGTTAGGTAGATTACCAATATGGCCTCACTTACCACACTAATTTATAATTGGGAGGACTCTCGGGTGTGCCCTTTTAATTTGATCATACATATCTATAGGCTTTGGAATAGGCCATAGCAAGGTACTTTGTAAAGGGGCTCATTTGGTTCTTATCACTTCATGAGAGATTTTGTTAGTGAGGGTTGTTTGAAAAGTTTGTGGTGGGGCTGAGAGAAGACCAAATGCTACGTGGAAGGATACCGAGACTAAAGGACCCCATCTCATATACTATTTTCTATACAGGATGGTGGTCCACAAATATTTCTTCCAGATGTGGTTCATGGAATTCTGGTCTACAAAGAACCCTACTATGTGGATGGTTATCTACAAATGGATTTTCTATACAGATAGCTATCCACAAGGTATTTTTTATATACAGACCATTTTTTTATACTAACCAATTCATATGACCTCTTTTACATTGTAATATGTAGTAAATGATTACATACTAAAATAGATCGCATTTACTGTCTCTCTATTTCTTTATTCATCTCTTGCACTATATACCATGCCATCATTATGGTAGTAGTACCCCTCATCAGTTCTGGTTTGGCGTTTTTATTGGGGTATGGATGTAAACACTCTTCTGGATTGACGTGAAGTAATAACAAATTGTTTCCCTTGAAGGATTTTGGTTTTTGGGTGGTTCAAAAATAAGGACTCACCCCGGAAATGGAAAAATTGTGTTTTTAGGGGGGGTGACGCCTAACCCTACAAACAAATTTTCATTTGTGGGGGGATGAAAAATACACCTCACCTCTCAAAAAAAATATTTTTTAGGGGGATTTTAAAATATGCATCTCACAAAAAAGAAAATTTTGGTCTGTAGGGAGGATGTGGTGAAAAAGATTCCTCTCCCCACAAAGTAATTTTTCCTTTGTGGGGGGCTTTGAAAAGGAGTCTTTCCCCACAAATAAAATTTTCATTTGAGGGGGGCTTGGAAAGGATGCCTTTCCCCCCAAATAAAATTCTCACTTGTAGGGGTCTTGGAAAATATTACTTGATAGAAAATAACATTTTAATTTTTTAGGGTCCAAATTATAATTCATTTCCCAACAAATTTATTTTATTTTTTGTGGTGCTGTTTGGAGGATCTATGTGGAGAAGTAATTCACATAATCAGCGTGATATGTGGAATCAGGGTTTCTTTGTAGCTCCTTTGAAGCTCCTGATACTTTACCATTTTAATATTCATGAAATATATCAGTTTATTTTTATCCATCCATTACAAAACACATAAAATATTTATAATATTTCATGAAAACTTTTCTAAACCCATCAAAATCCTCCCAATCGGGAAAGGGTTTCAATCTATAAGAAGAGGAGTCTATTCCAAGAATGAAATCAGTCTGGTTGAATTCTTTGTGTGATGATTTGCAGGGTAAATTTGGACCTATGGAAGGGCCTGCAACTATAAAAGGATTCATAAATGACTCATTTTTTACTTTTTGAATCAAGCACTTTTCAATCCTATTAGAGGCTGCCTGTGTAGAATCCTTCTTTTCATAACATTTTCTTTGAAGGTAACCATTCCCAGATAGAAAAAATTATCATCTGTGAATTAGTATTTTCTGTAAAATATCTATTCTTATTTTCAGTGGAATCATTCTCGCATAGAAATAAATCATTCCGCATAGTGACTAAAGTTCTTTATGGTCTGCATAGCTTGCTATACGATTCAATTTGATGACTCTAACATATTTTTGCTTATTTTTCTTTCAATGTGGATAAAATGGATTCTATCAAACAACATATATATAGATCAATGACTACTTCCACCTTGATTGAGAGAATAATTTCTATTGATGGGGACATTGAAATAGATCCCCGACATCATATAATTCCTATAGATGGTATTCTAAATATTCTACTTTTGTCAAAGCTTCTAGATTATCCATTTTATAGAAAATAACCCTGTAAAACATTGGGATTCAAGATGATGCTCCAATTCCATTGATCGATCAAAATATTCCACCTCCTTGGTTTGAGGTGTCCTAATATTGTGGTCATGTGAATATTTTTGTTGTGGGACACATCATCCATGAATCAGACCAGGAAAAGGTTTCCATTCTGAATGGTTCCTTATAGACTCAGAGTAACCATCATAATGATTAAATATCCTTGAAGTCCTCCATTCAAGATTACTTATCCATTTTTAATCTCTCATGAGGAGATACTAATAGAGGGTGCATTTACAAGTTGAATTTTTTTTTCTGGAGGGAGTTTTTCTGATGAATGGGCCTAGACATTCTGGGTGCATCATAATTATGTAGAATTCATTGAATGGTTTGAGGATATTAGACTCTACCAAGAAGCATGGATTTCCCAGTTTGCATTATATTCACCAACTTGGATCTTACCTAAATTAATCAACCATTAGTGTTTAACTACCAACACTTTCCACCTATCACATGGTGAATTTGAGATCGTCTTGTGGGATATCTACCAATTGGATGAATTCCCATTCCTGGTAACATTTATGATGAGTTCCGTACTAAATCTAACACTTCAAAAAACACCGAATAATTTTCTCTATTAATAAAAGACTTACTGATAATGATGGAGAATGTATTAGGTTATCCCTTTCACACCTATTCACTTATTCAATTCAGTGTTTGGAAAAAGTTGTTTCTAAAATTTAGTGGTCTTAGGATGAAGGTTTGATACACCAAGACCCATCCGACTCAACACTCCCAAGGTGTTCTAGGTTTATACTGGGCCACTCTTGATGATAGAAAACATACTACATGGGGTTATAGTATCTGGCCAGACATATCACCAAAATTTGGGTTGGTAGTATTTTTCTCCATGTTATTGAATATATGACTAGTACAAAAAAACTGATTGATTACAAGGGGTTATTTTTTGATTTAGAGGGGGTTATAACCCTCTCTAAAAACTTTAGCGATGGTTACCATTAACCACTTCTAAAGTGGACGCCTACTATCATTAGTGGTAGTTCCGGGTAAGCGTTGGTATAATAGGCAAGAATTTAGCAACAGTTAGATTAGAGAGGGTTTTAACCCCCTCTAATGTCACCCTAAATTGACCATAAATGGATTGAATAGTGGTGGTTTTAACCACCTCTAATTCAAACATCAAGTTAGGGGTGATTAAAACCACCCATAATTGACATTAGTGGTCCATGTTTAGGGGGGGTTAATACAGTAACCACCCCTAAAGTACCCCTCCCCCCACCACCACAACTTTTAAATTCTAAACACCTAAGCGCCAATGACTACCCACACCCCCCCAGAAAACCCACCCCAAGACCCCACGGGACCCTGAGACACCCCCGAACACACCCCCCATACAACCCCCAAGACACCCAGACAACCCACCCCAAGACCCCCTAGACACCCCCTAGACAACCCACCAAGAGCCAAGGGACAACCCCACCAAGACCCCCCAAACGCCCCCAAGACACCCGGACAACCCCGCCAAGACCCCCGAGACAACCCCTAATGACCTCGGACACCCCCCCAGACACCCGGGACACAATAAGACACCCCCTGAACTACCCAAAGGGACAAACACCCCCCCTGAGGCCCGATCCTTTTATATGCGGGCCCAGACTCCCACCCAACCAAAAATGCATGTGGGTAGCTCTGCCTGTCCACTGCCACGACCGTCACACTCTAGCAGAAAAAATACTGCAATGAGGATTTGAACCATGGATCGATGAAGACCCCCACACGTGCCTAAACCACTATTTTGAAGGGTTTTTTATTTATAATGTACAATAATTTATATTTATTTAGATACCCACATATTAGATATATATATATATATATTTGTATTGAAATACAAATAATATAATATATTTGTTTATTTATAATATATTTGTGTATAATATATATAAAATTTATTTTTATATAATATATGATGTGTATATTTGTGTATAATATAATATATATATTTAATTATATTTACATATATAAATATATATTTATACATATATTTTTAAATACATTTATATTTGTGTGTGTGTATTTATGTATTTATATAATATTTATAGATATAATATAATTATAATATATATATATAATCATTTTTATATATTTGTATATATATGTACATGTGTGTAACAATAATATTATTAATTATTATTATTATTACACCTATTTTTTAAACTATAAAAATTATATGTTGGTTTTATAAATAATATAAATTTATATATTTTATGATTTATGTTATATATATATATATATATATATTATATTAATACATTTATATTAATACATTTATGTATGTGATTATATACATTTATAATTATATCATATATACACACACACAAAACTAAATAAATTCATATAAATAAATGATATATATATTTACTAAATTAATTTATAATTAATACGGCATGCTGCAATATATATAAAAATAATTATATAATATGTATAAATTTATATACAATTAAATATTTATAATATGATATATATAATATAATTATAATATATTTATATTTATATTTAATTTTGTCTATATTATATATATTTTTATACATAATATAATATTAATGTATTACTACATAAATATATAATAAAAATGTATTTAATCTAATATATGTATTATATAAATCACAATATAAATGTATAGTATTTATAAAACCATATATAAATTTCATATATTTGAATAAATATATTTATAATTACATTTATATTTTGTATACCAATATTTATATATGTATAAATTTTTGTTTATATGTATAAGTATTTATTTAAAGTATTTATATAATGTCCTTATATGTGTGTGTGTGTGTTTATAATGTATTCAAATACATTTATATAATGTGTTTATGTAATATATTCATACAAACATGCACATGCACACATATATATTTTAAAATTTTAATTTATATGAGATTTATTTTAAAAAATAAATAATAATTTAAAGTGGTTAAAAACCCCCTCTAATCAAAGGGATGAGTGGTGGTTCATGAACCCCATAAAATTTATGAGTTTTTGGATCATATAAATGAGGGGAGATCCCCACATCGCCTTATAGGGATGTTTCAATTTTTATATGGCTAGGTAGTGGAACACTTTTATGTTATGAATATCAGTATACTGTGACAATCCCTCATTTTTCTTTTTTCCCTTCATTGCTCAACATTTTTGTCATTTTCCCAACATACCAAGGCATCAATAGTGTTGTTGAGTTGTTAAATGATCTCACCTATTTTTCTTTCATTCCTTATCCAACACATTCAGTGGAGGTTGTAGATAATGGTGGAGGAACATTAGAAGAACTCTCCTACATCTTCTCACTGCGAGAGAAGATTTGGGATGCTCGGATAGATGGGGAGACCATTTGAAAGGCTTATGATCCATAGGTTTGCACAAAAATTTGGATTCCTACAATATTTTTCATCCTTATCCCTCATCAAGGTCAAAAGGGAATTGTAAACAATTATCCTCTATAAATAATGGTTGATGATGATGCGTGAAGACTCTGACATGGAATTTTTTTACCTTCTAGGAAATCTCTAACTAACATGTCATGGGGTTATGCCAAAAAATGGGTTGAATGATATCCATATGGGATGTTGGTGAAATCGGTCTCAGGGATTAATTAACCCTTGGCTTCTTTGAGTTCATTTCACATCATTCTCTCTTCACTAAATTTTAAGGGAGAAAGACATGTGTCCCAATGTTATAAGAATTCTAGGGGAACTTCCTCATCAATTTCCCCTTTTATTGGGAATTTTGAAAACCAAATATTTTTTATTTACATAGTTGGTAGCCCCACTGGAATTGGTCCCAATGAAATGGTGTCAGGAATTCCACTGACCGACACCAAACTCTCCAGTTCAATCCTTGGAATTAAATAGGACACAATGATGGTAGAATTTCCCACAACTACGTCACAATTTAAAGAAAGTATGTATGCAGTTAATGGGATACTAGATTATATAATTGTAGGAGTAGGTAAACAAGATCTGGATCCTAGTGATTTCATCAAACATCAGGTTGTGCAAAAATTATCTTGGCTCCAAGTTCACATTATCATAATAGATACTCCTTTAGTTAAGATTGCTGATGAATTGGACAACTATCATAAAATTTTCCTCATCTTAGGTATAGGTGGGTTTTATTATCGAAACATTAATGTCCATGTTCATAATTTTCTATTTTATTTAGAGGATTTGGATTCTTTTGTATGTGATCTTATTTAGTTTAATCTTTCCAACTATCATGTAGAAGATCTAAAGGATACTGGTATTGAGCTGTATCAATTAGTGGTTGAGGAAGTGAAACTTCATGATTGGATCACTATACAGACTTAGTAGCTATGAGAATATGAGGATCACATGGATATAATAAAGTAACAACTATCATAAAAAAATATAAGACTATAATCTATCAAAAAGAAAAGTAGCGAGCTAAATTCCACTGTTAAGAAAATGCGTCCACTATCCGAAAATGAAGCTAGGAAGAGAAATAGCCTCTACCATTCCCTTAATGCATCACATCATTAATTAGCATATATGTTGGATAAAATATGTGAAACTTCACTATAGTCACTTCATTTTACTCTCATTTCCCAATAATGTCAAGGAGAGACTCCAGGGTCTAAATTTTCCTCCAAAACATTTCCAATGAATGAAAATTTGATGTTCTAAATTGTTTGTCTCTTCATTCCAACTTTCCCTTGAAATTTTAATAGTAATACTATAATTTTATCAATTTTTAAGATGTCCACGTATTATTGAATTTATCTTTCAATAATGGGAATATTAAAATGCTCATAAATTTTTCTTAGGTCATATAACCAAGAGAACTAAGACTCAATTTTTTCCCAGGTTTCCCTTTGTAGGGTTTCAACCTGATGGTTGTCATGTATCTTTTCATTATCATTTTAGGGTCTTGCAAGTCTAACGAATGTAGCTGGTGTTTTAGGTTGAACAACTTTGACCAAAATAGAAATACCAAACATGGCTTGTAGGCCATGAATATGAAATTCCCCACAAATATCTAACTCATATGTAGGTATAGTGATATTTTATTCATAGCATGTATCAATAAACTAGAAGAAAAGTTTTATAATATTTTTTGAAGATTGAACTCATACATAGGAAATGGGGTGTTGATATTCTAAGGAATATATAATTTTTGTTCCATATACTTCTACATGGATCGAGCTCTCATGTGTAGGGAAGGAAGTGGTGGTAATAAATGTTATATGGGTTAAAGTTTAATGTCTTTGAATAAAAAAATTCAACTCAATTGTGCTAATAAAATTAAATTTTCCGGTATTCTAACCTCACATGAGTCATTCTTGACATGAGAAACAAGATGAAACTTGGGAAATCATTTAAATCTACATGGGTGTGTACGAAAGGGAACATGTGGTGTAATTTTTTCCTTAATCGTATTTCATGATTGATGTTAATGAAAAATCATGACTAGGGCTAGATAACCATGGTCAATGAATCATTTATAATGGATGGGATCCCTTATATAGATCGAATTCTTATATAGGGAATGGAATTTTCATATTTCATTCTGTTATGCGATTAGAATAATATGAGTCTCTAAATATAGTAACAGGTTCCTTTGCATGGACCTTACTCTCATGTAGGTAATGGGTCATATATAATTGACTATGTGTCATGCAGTTTAATGTCATGCTATAAGGACTTAGATGTCCTACATTTTAGGTTCATGTGATGAGGACCTTTCCTTTCTTTTTAATATTGTATCAGATGAGTTTCATACATTTTAACATCATTATGATAAGGAAACTGCCGAAAATTTTAGTATCATGTTGCGGGGATGTATGATTTTTGTGTCTTATGGTCACATGGATTTAACCAATAGATTAATGATTTTCCATTCCATGGTGATTTTAATAATAATGTTTCATCATCTTTTAGGCATGAACATGGAAGGTTTTAAGCTATAATTTGGGGGATTCTAGATCTGAAAAGCGAAATTGGAAATGCATTCAAGGAATGACCACATACCATGTTTGAAATATAGTTTCCACCATAATGTTTCCAGGGCTTACCGAGATAAAAGTGGTCTCTACTAAGGAAGAATATGCCTCTAGTTGATATAAATTTTAAGGGTGACTTATACAGAGCTAGACTGGATCATGCTATTCATAGTCAAAACAAATATTTCCTTAGGAATCTAAAATTCTATTATTGATGGCCAAGTAAAGCTTAAGAAGATTCATATTTTCCTAAACATGGAGTTTTATTTTTGTAATTATTTTGCCTATATATGTGAGGAGTATTTCATGTCGAAATCAACCAGGAATGGGGAAAGGTTTCTTACACAGGTATGACCCATACATAGGAAAATGATTTTTTTCATTGTGAATAGGCCTGATATATAGGTTCTGGGCATCGCTACGTATCTCATCAATGCGAGAATTAAGAAACACATAGTTTTGGAAATATTCCCTACACTAATTGAATTTTTGTGTGGATATGGGAAATTTTTCTTTGAATACGGGCTCTCAATTTAGATTAGAATCCATACTAGATACTCTTTTATAGATTTGAATTATATATAGAGCGGGGGCATTTTATATTTTAGCTGGACCAGGATGTAGGATATGGGTGTCACTATGTATCTCATCCAGGAGAGAATCAATCCACATATAGTTCTAGGAAAGAGGGGTGGTGGAAGACCAACATGAATCGTAGTGGTCCTCTTGGGTGAGGGACATGTACATAATGTAAGAGTCATAAACTATGAATTTTAACATCATGTGGCAAGGATGTTTGGTGTGCCTTTTAAGGTTGTACATGCAGGACTATATTAACCCTGACATTAACTGATGTGTTTTGATCATGTAAGTAATACTTTACCCAAACTTATAATGCCAAGTGAGCTATACTTGGTGTGATAAACAAGGAGTGTCAAAGGTTTCTTTCACCAAAAATTGGTGATTAAAATCATTGATATGGATTCTTGTACCATGTATTGGTTGGTCCAAGATGTACAATTTAGGAGTCTCTACATATCTCACAGGGGTGAGAATCAAACCATCCATAATTTTTGGTTTGTTTCTATAGTTTAAGGTCGTAAAGATTCAACTGATGGATGAGGAAATATGGATTTGTCAACCATCAAGAAACTAAACTGGAATGAAGAGAGGTCTCAAGTGCCAATGGATTGTGAAAACCATATTATGAAGGAGGTAAATTTGTGGCTAGACCAAATATAGGAGGTCATGGTGTCACTACATATCCTGTATAGACAAGAATAAATCCATATACAGTTCTTGGAAATCGTGTAGTTTAATATCATATGAAAAGGGTGAAGGTTACCCAATGCCATGGAAACAAAGAGTCGTATAGGGCATGTTGGGCCAAGGATGTCCCATCATGCTTCAGACAAGAGGAAGGAAATTGTAAACCAAGATCTTGGGAGTTCTCTGATCATGAGAGATGATATGGGAGAAGTTTGTAAGGAATGACCACAAACCATGTTTGAAAAGTGGTTTCAAACAAAATATTTTTGGGGATTATGGAGATAGAAGAGGCATCTCATAAGGAAGAATATGTTTGTTTTATAATATTTTTAAGGGTGATTTATGAAGATCAAAACCGGGTCATGTTATGCATAGTCAAAACAAATGTGTCCTTGGGAATCTGGCATTATACTATCAATGGCAAAGGAAATCTTATGCGGGTCTGGGTTTTCCCAAGACAATAAGTATAATATATTGATGGAATTTTTCTGAGAAAAAAAGAAGCATTTGAACATGCATTGGACATGGGGTGTGGAGTTCTCTATAATGATCTGACTCATATGTGGTGAAGTGGACATTTTTGTTTCTGTGATGGGATCCTAAATAAGGGGACATGAATTGAGATTCCTTAAATGGAATGGGGTTGTATACAAGAGGAAATAGGCACATGTTCCTCTCTTTTTACTATGGTTGTGCCTAGGTTAAGGGAATCAAGCATCACTTAATGTCTTGTATGGACATGAATCAAGTCACATGTAGTTCTGAATCATCATGATAGACCCAAAAGTGAAAGGAACCCTATTAGAGTCCCCTACATAGATCTTTATTTTTATGTAGAAGAGGGGTCTTCATGGATGGTCCTAGGTAATAGGGTCTAGGAGTCACTATGTAATCAATTTTAGGTGAGAAACAAGCCCCACATAGTTCTCATATGAAATCTCTCTGTGTAGGTTTGACCTGTACATAGAGAGGGGGACATTTTTATCTTGTGGATGGACCCAATATTGGAGATCTAGGCGTTACAATGTATCATGTGATGGTAGGAATAAATCCACACATTTTTATTTAATGGAGGTGTGGTGGGAGAACAACACCAAGGATCACGATCCATGCAATCACGAATTGAAGTGTTATTCAGTTTTACGACATGCAACGAGGATGTGAACCATGTAGTTTTACATCACGTGGAAAGGAAATTGGGTTGTGTGGTTTAAAGTCTTAAAACTCAGACTATAGTGTGTTTTAGTTTTAGGTTGTATGAATTGTACCACATGTTGTTCCTTTTATGGCATTGTATCAATAACCACATACGTTTCTTTTTAAGGTCATGCATAAAGGACCAATGGTGTTATGTAGTTTAACATCATATAGTAAAGATGATGGAAACCATTTAGTTTAATGTTGTATAACAATGATGATAGTTTAGGACTTACACCTATATAGGAGGCCCAATATTTCTAGAAGCATGAGGAGTATCTCAACTCATGGTGATTTGGTGGTTTGGTTGGGGCTCACACCTAGGAGGATGACCATATTTCTAAGACCATGAGGAGAATCTCACCTCATGGTAATTTGGAGGTTTGGTTGGGCCTTACACCTAAAAGAATTCCCATGTTTCTAAGACCATGAGGAGAATCTCAACTTATGGTAATTTGGTGGTTTGGTTGGGGCTTACACCTAGGAGGATGCCCATGTTTCTGGGACCACAAGTAGAATCTAAACTCATGGTAATTTGGAAGTTTGGTTGGGGCTTACAGATGTGGTCATATTTTGATACATTTTTCCCACATAAATTCATTAAATTAATTTTGTTTTTGTTGTTATAATAATTTTTTAACTAAGGAATTTACTTTGATGATAATTTTCTGTATAAATAATAAAACTGTTAATTTAATGATTTTATGTTTAATTATATTTTATTGTAATTATAATTTTGTTTAACTTTGAATTTATTATTTTATTTTTAAGTTTATTTTAAAATATTATTTTAATGTTGTTTCTTAATATTATATTTTTCTAATTCAATTTATCTTTTCCATTGTTTTTATATTTAGTTAATTAGTTATATTTTAGCATTAGATTTATTTCCTTTAAATAACTAAATAATTATAAGAAATGTAGTCTAATTATTTTTTTAATAAATGTTATAATTTTTTATTTAATTAATTAATTAATTATACTAATTTTTTTAATTTAGAAGAATAATTATTTTTGTTTATATTTTATTTAAATATACTTTTTGACTAAAATTTATTTAACAAAAGTAATTTTTATTGTAATTTAAATTTAAATCACTATTTTTTCAATTTGTTAAATTTTAACTTATAGATTAAATTTGTTAATAAACTATTTTTTATGAGTATTCTCAACAAACCTATAAGATAACTACTTTCTAAGAGTCCACAGAAAGATAAATTCTGAAATTCCTATAAGAGATTTTGACCGTCTCTGTGCAAGTGAAGTATTCCATTAGGCCGTAAGATAAATTTTACCATGTAAGATGCAGAATCTAAATTGTGTTATTTGGCCCAAGGACTATGAATCGATGACCAAACTAGATCTGAGGGTAGATCCTATATCATTGATACTGATTCCACCGCTGATGAATAACAGCTAAGATAATGTCGAAACCCCTTTGAATAATCTAGAGTGAGAGGTCGTCAAGTCACTATCGTTGAATCAACTCATCACCGCCGATTCCATGAGTTGTCATCGTCACATTCGATTATATATCTAAACCCTCACTTCCAAGATTTTGAGATCATGAGCCACCAAATGAAGGAACCCAAACCCCGTCAGTGATGGTGGAGTCCAATCAAGACATATCTTTAAGGGTAAGATGAGATGTCTTCGGTATCAATAATGTTGAAGTCAATCATGTTGGATCTAAGATCTGATGTTATCGATGTTGTTTTCTGATGTAGGTCACCACCAGATTTGAGTTGATGCTAAGCTCACAATGAAGTAAATCTCACTAATAACCTGAACTTATGACACTAATGTAGTGGAGGTGCAATGCTAGGTTGAAAATTTTTATCAATATTCTACTAATGAAACTCATTGGAGGAGCAGTTTGAACTGATAAGCACCAAATATGGGTTGTCTGAGCATCAATTTAAGGATTTTTTTTATTATAGGGGTAGTTGTAATTTCTCTCCATTATTTGTCCATAGAATTGGAAATACACACATATGAGGTTCTTGAGGAAATGGTAAAATGGTGTTCTTCTTGTGAGTAATAGAATCAAAATTTTGAGGTCTTTTCCAAGAATTTTTTTTCAGCAGTACACAAGAAGAAGAAAAAATAATATTCGAGGGTGATATTTGATCAGACTAAGTCAAGATCTGATGATCAAATGGAATTTAATATGAGTTCAACTGAAGTATGAGTTTGGAGACTCATAGTCTGACTGAGAATACCTAGTTTCTACAATAAATTTAATATATACAAAGAGGGTGAATAATTTGATGGGGTTCACTAAGGACATCTCCAAACTAGCTTCATTTTGATATCAACACTACTACAAAAACGGGCTTTATCAGCGCTCAAAACGGTCTTTATTAGCGCTAAAAAAGCACTGTAAATCTTAGCGCTGATAAAGGGGTGGGGGTCCCCTTTATCAGTGCTAAATAAGCGCTAATAAAGGGGTACTTTATCGGTGTTGAAAAATCACTGATAAAGGCTCCCTTTATCAGCACTAAAAAATCACTGATAAATGCCCTATCTACTGCAACAAAAAAATCTACAGTAGCACACCCAAACAACACCTGCAAAAAATTTAGCATCTCAACAAGTTAGTATACCCATACAAAATTAACACATAAATCATAAGGTAATTACACCAAGTATACCCATACACCATTAACACATAATTCATAAGTTAATTAAATACATAAAGAATTCAATTCAGAATTCAGGGGGTTGGGGGGCTGTTCAGGGGTTTGGGGTGGCTGTCCAAGGGGGGTAGGGGGTGTCCAGGGGTATGGGGGTGTCCGAGGGGGATAAGGGTGTCCAGGGGGGCAGTCCAGGAGGGTGGGGGGCTGTCCAAGGAGGGTGGAAGTGTCCAGGGGGTGTGGGTGTCTAGGTGGTGGGGTGGTGTCTAGGAGGGGGGTGTCCAAGTGAGGGGGGTGGAGGGATGTCCATGGGGGTTTCTAGGGGGTGGTATGGTGTCCAGGGTGTCGGGGGGGATTTCCATGGGGTGGGGGGTGTCCAGGGTGGGAGCGGTCCAAGGGGTTGGTGGGGCTGTCCAAGGGGGGTTGGGTGGTGTCCAGGAGGGTGGGATGGGGGTGTCCAGGGGGATAGGGGTGTCCAGGGGGTGGGGGTGTCCATGGGGGTGGGGGAATTCTAGGAGGTTGGGGGGGATGTCCATGGGGGTGGGGTGGTGTCCAAGGAGGGGGGGTGTCCGGGGCGTCGGGGGGGGGGGGGGGGCGCTTTTCAGGGGGTGGGGGTGTCCGGGGGGTGGGGGATGTCCAGGGGGTTGGTGGGGCTATCCAAGGGGGGTGGGGTGGTGTCTAGGAGAGTGGGATGGGGGTGTCCGGGGGGGATAGGGGTGTCTAGGGGGTGGGGGTGTCCAGGGGGGTGGGGGGCATTCCAGGAGGTTGGGAGGTTGTCCAAGGGGGGTGGGGTGGTGTCCAAGGAGGGGGTGGTGTCTAGGTGGGGGTGTCTATGGGGTGTCCAGGGTGTCGGTGGGATTTCCAGGGGTGGGGGGTGTCCGGGGGGTAGGGACAGTCCAGGGGGTTGGTGGGGCTGTCCCAGGGGGGTGGGGTGGTGTTCAAGAGGGTGGGATGGGGGTGTCCGAGGGGATAGGGGTGTCTAGAAGTGTGGGGGTGTCCAAGGGGTGGGGGAATTCTAGGAGGTTGGGGGTTATCCAAGGGGGCGGGGTGGTGTCCAAGGAGGGGGGGGTGTCCAGGTGGGGGGGGGGCTGTCTATGGGGTGTCGAGGGGGGTGGGCTGGTGTCTAGGGTGTCGGGGGACTTTTCAGGGGGTGGGGGTGTTCGGGGGGTGGGGGAGGTCCAGGGGGTTGGTGGGGCTGTCCAAAGGGTTGGGGTGGTGTTAGGGAGGGTGGGGGTGGCCATCCATGGTTGGGGGTGTCCAGGGGGTGGGGGGTGTCCAGGTGGTGGGGTGGTGTCTAGGAGGGGTGGGGGTGCCGTCCAGGGGGTTGGTGGTTGTCCAGGGGGTGTGGGGTGTCCGAGGGGGGAGGGTGGGGGTTAGGGGGGATGTCCGAGGTGGGGGGGTCTGTCCATGGGCGTGTCTAGGGGGGGTGGGGGTGTCTGGGGGGTTAGGGGGGCTTTCCAGGGGGTGGGGGTGTCCAGAGGAGTGGGGCTTTCGAGGGGGTCGGTTGGTGTCCAAGGGTAGGGGAGGCGGTCCAGGGGGTTGTTGGGGATGTCCAAGGGGGGTGGGGTGGTGTCCAAGGGGGTGGGGTGGCTGTCCATGGGGGTGGGGTGTCCAGGGGGGATGGGGGAGGTGTCCAGGTGGTGGGGTTGTGTCTAGGGGGTGGGTCGTCCAAGGGTTGGGGGGGCCACACCATGCCTTGGATTAAGACAGGGTTGACTTTTACACATCGCAAAGGACCCATAGATCTTTCTTCCAAAGGATCAACACAATCCAAATGCGTTTGGTCATATTTTCATAGGTCATTTGTTGTTTTCACTTAAAATTGTGTCCATTTTAACCAAAAGAGAGAAAATTTGAGTGATATCGGCCACACCGTGCCTCAAATTGAGGCGGGGATGACTCGTACACATCAAAAAATACCCATGTATCGTTCTCCTAAAGGATCAACACAATCCTAATGCATTTGGTCGGATTTCCGTAGGTCAGTTGTTGTTTTCACTTAAAATTTTGTCCATTTTAAACAAAAGACAGACACATTGAGTGATACCAGCCACACCGTGCCTCGGATTGAGGCGGGGTTGACTCGTACATGTAAAAAAAAGACCCATGGATCATTCTCCTAAAGGATCAACACAATATGAATGTGTTTGGTCATATTTCCATAGGTTAGTTGTTGTTTTCACTTAAAATTGTGTCCATTATAAACAAAAGACAAACACTTTGAGTGATACTGACCACACCGTACCTCGGATTGAGTC
Source organism: Viscum album (assembly GCA_963277665.1). NCBI lineage: Eukaryota > Viridiplantae > Streptophyta > Magnoliopsida > Santalales > Viscaceae > Viscum > Viscum album. The sequence goes on from CAUJRU010000022.1 coordinate 3,843,928, forward strand.
AGGGTTGACTCGTACATGTCAAAAACAACACCCATGGATCATTATCCTAATGTATCAACACAATCTGAATGTGTTTGGTCAGATTTTCGTACGTCAGTTGTTGTGTTCACTTAAAATTGTGTCCATTTTAAACAAAAGAGAGACCCTTTGAGTGATACCGGCCACACCATGCCTCAGATTGAGACGGGTTTGACTCATACACGTCAAAAACAACCCCTAGATTGTTATCCTAAAGGATAAACACAATCCAAATGCGTTTGGTCAGATTTTCGTAGGTCAGTTGTTGTTTTCACTTAAAATTGTGTCCATTTTAAACAAAACAGAGACACTTTGAGTGATACCAGCCACACCGTGCCTCAGATTGAGGTGGGGGTTGACTCTTACACATCTAAAAGGACCCATGGATCGTTCTACTAAAGGATAAACACAATCCAAATGCGTTTTTTTGTATTTTCGTACGTCATTTGTTGTTTTCACTTAAAATTGTGTCCATTTTAAACAAAAGAAAGACACTTTGATTGATACCGGCCACACCCTGCCTCGGATTGAGGCAGGGTTGACTCGTACACCTCAAAAAAGACCCATGGATCGCTCTCCTAAAGGATCAATACAATCCTAATGTGTTTGGTCAAATTTCCGTAGGTCAGTTTTTGTTTCACTTAAAATTGTGTCCATTTTAAACAAAAGACAGACACTTTGAGTGATATTAGCCACACCGTGACTCGATTGAGTCAGGGATGACTCGTACACATCACCATGCACCCATGGATCATTATCGTAAAGTATAAATACAATATGAATGTGTTTTTTTGGATTTCCGTAGGTTAGTTATTGTTTTCACTTAAAATTGTGTCCATTTTAAACAAAAGAGAGACACTTTGACTGATACCGAGCCACACCGTTCCTCGGATTGAGACGTGGTTGAATCTTACACATCAAAAAAACCCATGATTTTTCTCATAAAGGATAAACACAATCCGAATGCATTTGGTCAGATTTCCGTAGGTCAGTTTTTGTTTTCACTTAAAATTCTGTCCATTTTAAACAAAAGACAGACACTTTGAGTGATACCGGACACAATGTGTCTCAGATTGATTCGAGGATGACTTTTACAAGTCAAAAATGAACCCATGGATCATTCTAATAAATGATCAACATAATCCGAATGCGTTTGGTTGTATTTTCGTAGGTCAGTTGTTGTTTTTAATTAAAATTGTGTCCATTTAAAAAAAAAGAGTGACACTTTGAGTGATACTGGCCACACCGTGCCTCGGATTGAGGCAGGGTTGAATCATACATGTCCAAAAAGACCCATGGACCGTTATCCAAAAGGTTCAACATAATTCGAATGTGTTTGGTCGGATTTCCATAGGTCAGTTGTTGTTTTCACTTAAAATTGTGTCTATTTTAAACGAAAGACAGACACTTTGAGTGATACTGGCCAAACTGTGCCTCAGATTGAGTTGGGGTTGACTCGTACATGTCACCAAAGAACCCATGGATTGTTATCCTAAAGGATCAACACAATCCGAATGTGTTTGATCAGATTTCAGTAGGTCAGTTGTTGTTTTCACTTAAAATTGTGTCGATTTTAACAAAAGAGAGACACTTTAAGTGATACAGCCACACCATGCCTCGGATTGAGGCGGGGTTGACTCGTACACATCCCAAAATACCCATGGATCGTTCTCCTAAAGTATAAACACAATACAAATGAGTTTTTTTGGATTTATGTAGGTCATTTGTTGTTTTCACTTAAAATTGTGTCAATTTTAAACAAAAGACAGACACTTTGAGTGATAATAGCCACACTGTGCCTCAGATTGAGTCGGAATTGACTCATACACGTCACCAATGCACCCATGGATCTTTCTCCTAAAGGATAAATACAATCTGAATGTTTTTGGTCATATTTCCATATGTTAGTTGTTGTTTTCACTTAAAATTGTGTGCATTTTAAACAAAAGAGAGACACTTTGAGTGATACCAGCCACACCGTGCCTCGGATTGAGGTGGGGTTGACTCTTACACATCACAAAAGGACCCATGGATCTTTCTCATAAAGTATCAACACAATAATAATGAATTTGGTCAGATTTTCTTAGGTCAGTTGTTGTTTTCACTTAAAATTGTGTCCATTTTAAACAAAAGACAAACACTTTGAGTGATACCGGCCACACCTTGCCTCAGATTGAGTCGGGGTTGACTCGTACACGTCACCAATGCACCCATGGATCATTATCCTAAAGGATAAACACAATATTAATGTGTTTGGTCATAATTATGTAGGTCAGTTGTTGTTTTCTCTTAAATTGTGTCCATTTTAAACAAAAGACAGACACCTTGAGTGATACCGGCCACACCGTGCCTTGGATTGAGTCGGGGTTGACTCATACACATCACCAACACACCCATGGATAGTTCTCCTAAAGGATAAAGACAATAAGAATGCGTTTGGTTGGATTTTCGAAGGTCAGTTGTTGTTTTAACTTAAAATTCTGTCCATTTTAAACAAAAGGCAGACACTTTGAGTGATACCGGCCATACCATGCCTCGAATTGAGGCAAGTTTGACTCGTACATGTACCAAAAGACCCATGTATTATTCTCCTAAAGTATCAACACAATAATAATGCGTTTTGTCAGATTTCCATAGGTCATTTGTTGTTTTCACTTAAAATTGTGTCCATTTTAAACAAAAGAGAGACACTTTGAGTGATACCGGCCACACCGTCCCTCGGATTAAGTCAGGGTTGACTTGTACACATTACCAACACACCCATGGATCTTTATCCTAAGGGATCAACACAATCCTAATGCGTTTGGTTGGATTTCTGTACGTCAGTTGTTGTTTTCACTTAAAATTGTGTCCATTTTAAACAAAAGAGAGACCCTTTGAGTGATACCGGCCACAATGTTCCTTGGATTGAGGTGGGGTTGACTCTTACACATCACAAAAGACCCATGGATAGTTATCCTAAAGGATAAACACAATATGAATGTGTTTGGTTGGATTTCCATAGGTTAGTTGTGGTTTTCACTTAAAATTTTGTCCATTTTAAACAAAAGACAGACACTTTGAGTGATACCGGCCACACCGTACCTTGGATTGAGTTGAGGTTGAATCGTACACATCACCAAATAACCAATGGATTTTTCTCCTAAAGGATCAACACAATCTAAATGTTTTTGGTTGGATTTCTTTACGTCAGTTTTTGTTTTAACTTAAAATTGTGTCCATTTTAAACAAAAGAGAGACCCTTTGAGTGATACAGGCCACACCATGCCTCCGATTGAGGCGGGATTGAATCTTACACGTTAGAAAAGACCCATGGATCGTTCTCCTAAAGTATCAACACAATCCTAATGTTTTTGGTCAGATTTCCGTAGGTCAGTTGTTGTTTTCACTTAAAATTGTGTCCATTTTAAACAAAAGAGAGACACTTTGAGTGATACCGGCCTCACCATGCCTCATATTGAGATGGGGTTAACTATTACACATCTCAAAGGACCCATGTATCGATCTACTAAATTCTAAACACAATACGGATGCATTTGGTCAGATTTTCGTAGGTCAGTTTTTGTTTTAACTTAAAATTTTGTCCATTTTAAACAAAAGAGAGACACTTTGAGTGATACCGGCCACACTGTGCCTCGGATTGAGACAGGGTTTACACATACAAATTAAAAAATACCCATGGATCATTCTCTTAAAGGATCAACACAATCCAAATGCGTTTGGTTTCATTTCTATAGGTCAGTTGTTGTTTTCGCTTAAAATTATGTCCATTTTAAACAAAAGACAAACACTTTGAGTGATACCGGTCACAACGTGCCTTGTATTAAGTCGGGGTTGACTCTTACACATCACCAACGCACCCATGTATCGTTATCCTAAAGGATCAACACAATAAGAATGCATTTGGTCAGATTTCCATAGGTCAGTTGTTGTTTTCACTTAAAATTATGTCCATTTTAAACAAAAGAGAGACACTTTGAGTGATACTGGCCACACCATGCCTCAGATTGAGGCAGGGATGACTCATAAACATCAAAAAAGACCCATGGATAGTTATCCTAAAGTATCAACACAATCCGAATGCGTTTGGTCGGATTTATATTGGTCAGTTGTTGTTTTCACTTAAAATTCTGTCCATTTTAAACAAAAGACAGACACTTTGAGTGATACCGGCCACACCGTTCCTCGGATTGAGTCAGAGTTGACTCTTACATGTCACCAACTCACTCATGGATCGTTATGATAAAGGATAAACACAATATGAATGTGTTTGGTTGGATTTTCGTAGGCCAGTTGTTGTTTTCACTTAAAATTGTGTCCATTTTAAACAAAAGAGAGATACTTTGAGTGATACCGGCCACACCGTGCCTCGGATTGCGGAGGGGTTGACTCGTACACATCATAAAAGACCCATGGATTGTTCTAATAAAGGATAAACACAATCTGGAAGCATTTTGTCCGATTTCTGTAGGTCAGTTGTTGTTTTCACTTAAAATTGTGTCCATTTTAAACAAAAGAGAGACACTTTGAGTGATACCGGCCAAACCGTGCCTCGGATTGAGTCGGGGTTGACTCGTACATGTCACCAAAGCACCCATGGATTGTTCTACTAAAGTATCAACACAATATTAATTTTTTTGGTCAGATTTTAGTAGGTTAGTTGTTGTTTTCACTTAAAATTGTGACCATTTTAAACAAAAGAGAGACACTTTAAGTGATACCAGCCACACCGTGCCTCGGATTGAGGCGGGGTTGACTCATAAAAATCCCAAAAGACCCATGGATCGTTATCCTAAATTATCGACGCAATCCAAATGTGTTTTTTTGGATTTATGTAGGTCAGTTGTTGTTTTCACTTAAAATTGTGTCCATTTTAAAAAAAAGACAGATACTTTGAGTGATACCAGCCACACCGTGCCTCAGATTGAGTCGGGGTTGACTCATACACATCACCAATGCACCCATGGATCGTTCTCCTAAAGTATAAACACAATCTTAATGCGTTTGGTCAGATTCCCACAGGCCAGTTGTTGTTTTCACTTAAAATTGTGTCCATTTTAAACAAAAGAGAGACACTTTGAGTGATACCGGCCACACCGTGCCTCAGATTGAGGCGGGGTTGACTCTTACATTTCACAAAAGACCCATGGATCATTCTACTAAAGGATCAACACAATCCCAATGCATTTGGTCAGATTTTCATAGGTCAGTTTTTGTTTTCACTTAAAATTGTGTTCATTTTAAACAAAAGACAGACACTTTGAGTGATACCGGCCACATCGTGCCTCATATTGAGTTGATGTTGACTCGTACACATCACCAATGTACCCATGGATTATTCCCCTAAAGGATAAACACAATAAAAATGCAATTGGTCGGATTTTTGTAGGTCAATTGTTGTTTTAACTTAAAATTGTGTCCATTTTAAACAAAAGACGGACACTTTGAGTGATATCGGACACACCTTGACTCATATTGAGTTGGGGTTGACTCATAAAAATCACCAACACGTACATTGGTTGTTCTCCTAAAGGATCAACACAATCCTAATGCGTTTGGTCAGATTTCCATAGGTCAGTTGTTGTTTTCACTTAAAATTGTGTCAATTTTAAACAAAAGAGAGACACTTTGAGTTATACCAGCCACACCGTGACTCGGATTGAGGCGGGGTTGACTCTTACACATCAAAAAATACCCATGGATCGTTCTCATAAAGGATCAACAAAATCCAAATGCGTTTGGTCAGATTTTCGTAGGTCAGTTGTTGTTTTCACTTAAAATTGTGTCCATTTTAAACAAAAGACAGACACTTTGAGTGATACCAGCCACACCGTGCCTCAGATTGAGTTGGGGTTGACTCGTACACATCACCAATGCATCCATGGATCATTCTCCTAATGGATAAACATAATCTGAATGCGTTTGGTCAGATTTTTGTAGGTCAGTTGTTGTTTTCACTTAAAATTGTGTCCATTTTAAACAAAAGACAGACTCTTTGAGTGCTACCGGCCACACCGTGCCTCATATTGAGTTTAGGTTGACTCATACACATCACCAACACACCCATGGATCGTTCTACTAAATTATCAGCACAATATGAAGGTTTTTGGTTGGATTTTTGTAGGTCAGTTGTTGTTTTCACTTAAAATTCTGTCCATTTTAATCAAAAGACAGACACTTTGAGTGATACCAGACACACCGTGCCTCTTATTGAGGAGAAGTTGACTCATACAAATCACAAAATACCCATGGATGGTTCTCCTAAAGGATAAACACAATCCTAATGTGTTTGGTCAGATTTGTGTAGGTCATTTGTTGTTTACACTTAAAATTGTCTCAATTTTAAACAAAAGACAAACACTTTGAGTGATACCAGCCACAACATACCTCATATTGAGTCAGGGTTGACTCATACATGTCACCAACGCACCCATGTATTGTTATCATAAAGGATCAACACAATCTGAATGCATTTGGTTGGATTTACATACGTCAGTTGTTGTTTTTACTTAAAATTGTGTCCATTTTAAATAAAAGAGAGACCCTTTGAGTGATACCGGCCACACCGTGCCTCAGATTAAGGCGGGGTTGACTCGTACACATCACAAAGGACCCATGGATCGTTCTCCTAAAGGATCAACACAATCATAATGTGTGTTTTTTTTGGATTTACGTAGGTCAGTTGTTGTTTGCACTTAAAATTGTGTGCATTTTAAACAAAAGAGAGACACTTTGAGTGATACTAGCCACATTGTGCCTCGTATTGAGGTGAGGCTGACTTGTACATGTCACAAAAGACCCATTTATCGTTCTCCTAAAGGATCAACATAATCCAAATTTAAGGACCCAACCCCAGTTGCCTGGAGACGGTGCCTTATTTGATTTTGTTGGCATACAAACAAGGAATAAGAATCCCGAAGGACCAAGTAGTTTAGTATTATTGGAAACAAGATTCATATATACTTTCAACATTACATCAAGAAAGGAAATAAAACACTAATTTTATTCCATCAGAAACATCCATTCCTCCTAGATTATGCTTGCAAGTCATTCATAAATTACTTCTTCATATATTGGGAAAAATGAAACATACTAAAGGGGTGAGATCAAACGCTCAGTAAGAGTAAGCAATACAACAGAAGATAATATAAAAATTAGACATGGTGAATATTTTAAAACACGTGCCTTTAGTAATAAACTTGCACACATTATGTCAGGAAAATGAGCTGAGTAAATAATGCCATAATAAAACATAATCATGGGTATTCTACTAATCGAATAACCACATGAAATATCAATAGCTGAACTCATAATGATGGAATTTATAATCCCGAACATTCTGAATCATTTTGTCAAGGCCTCGACCAAGGCGTCTAATTATTAAGGCCTCGGCCAAAATCCATATCACATTGGGAAAGGTCTCGGCCAATTCCACGTCTATTTGTCTCATGAGACCTACCGATGCATAGAGGAGATATAGCGGGCCCACCTATCACATAATAAGTCCAATAAATTCCTCATATTAGTGGGGATAAACATAAACAATATATACATTCATATTGAAACTATCTTATGAAATGTAACAAACTTTCCCCAATTATTGAACATAAACACTAACCATTCGGAATAATATGGTGAATGGTTTTAGGACAGATCATCCACAATAGAGTTAGTCATAAACCATTAAATAAAATATGCTAGATGACTTCATAAATTATTAAACCCAATAATACCATGTAATCAACAGGAGTGTTGAATTATACGAAAACACTCTTATAAGATCATTGAGAAATTCTTGAGATAAATACTCTTTTATTTTGAAAAGAAGAGTTCTTTTGGAAAAATATTTGTATAAAACCAGAAGTGAGGTAAGATAGTATTTTCATAATAAAATGAGTGACTTTATAAAGATAAAGGTTTCCAAAAACAGATCATAGAGTTCCCTTGAAAATAGGAAAGAATTTGAGAAATTCCCTTGGATCGGGCTTTTATTTTGGAAACAACTTTGAAAGTTCCTTTAAAAACATGTAAATATCCATAAAATAAGGAAGGGTTATGGTTTTTACACATATATATGATACTCACACAGAATATATGATGAGTACATAACAATACATAATAATTTCATTGAGGTAATTAGACAATGAAAGTATCCTGAATGAAAATGGAAGTTCGGGTGAAAAAACCCTTACCTTAACTCCAAACGTGTTCCACTCTTATAATTAAGCTCATGGAATATGAAATTATACTTTTTAATAACATATTTCAGAAACTATTAGACATTTATTTAGTTTACCATAATTCTGGTTAGTTCATTTATGTCTTTATTGACAAGTTATTGTATTGAATTTCGTCGTTCTGGAGTGTTTGTTTCCTTTATTTTCATATTCGGTTCACTTGATTTTAAGTAATGAAGTGGAATGGATGTAAATATCCAGAATTTAAATTAAATATTATTTATAAACATCCATAATTGTTAATTTCCATTTCTATAATTTGGTTACATGGAATGAGGATGAATCATTAGATGACCATCACTTCGATTATTCAGCGGTATTTGGAATATTATGAACTAGTTTTGTCATATAACTTAATTATATGTACATATTCTAGTTAATGAATATTAATTAGGTTATAAAAAATATATTATAGTCTGGTTCAACCATAAATATTTATTCATGACCAGTAATGAAGAATAAATTGAAGAACGAAACTTCGTCGTCCACGAAGGCTATAAATTGGAACCTCATGGACGTTGATTTCGTTTATAAAAATAAGAGGGAGAGAGTAAGAATATTTATAATGGTTCTTCCATTCACATGATATATTTATAGTATATAGATGATACTGAAGTTATAATTATCATTTGGATAGAGTATGTGAGGAGAGGATAACAAAAGAATATAAATTGAAATGAAACCAAATTAAAAAGAAGGGTACTTTACCTCTTGAAATAACCTACTTGAGAAACTCCTTAAGGGAAGAGGTTTTGGTCTTTTGGCAAGACCAGAAGCTTCTTGGATGTGAGTAGATACTAGGTAAGGGTAATTGGTCAGAACTTTTAGGATCTTCAAGGCTTATAGGAGTGAAGAGAAGAGGGAGTGGTGAGGGGTTTTTTTATAGTGGAGGAGAGGAGTAAATTTTGAATAATTAATTAATTATTTTATTATTTCCCTCAAGACAGCCAATAATATTTTTTCATGTGACCCATAATAGTAATAATGACATGTGAGTTAGAACCAAGTGGCCTTACATCACATATGATGTAACACCCCAAGCTTCCACGATACACTTCTCTTTGAATAATACAGTACCGTGTGTTGTACGCAACTTCGAGTTCTAACACACCACAACCAATCAAACTAGCCGTTATGAATAGTAATACCCACTTTTTGGAATTTTATAAATTTTATCTTTCAAAATGGACTTCATTTTTGGATTCTGAATTTCAAAATTATCTTAGGGTGTATTTTTGATATTTTTCTGAAAACATTCAGTTTTTGATGAATAGTGAAATTACTAAATTTTAATTAAAAACAACTTTTTTAATCGAAATAATTAATAGTGATAAATTATGAATTTGAATGGTTTGGAAGTATAATTAAATTATATTTTTATTATTTAATACAATTTATGTCATTATAAGTAATTTTATATTTAAACTGGACATAAGCAAGTGCCAATCTTTTGATAGTTATTATTTCTTAAAAACACGCTTTTTGTTTTGACAACGAGAATTAATTTTAAATTAATTTCTACCACTTCTGTGTTTTTAATTTATAAAAATGGATTCCATATTTAGATTCAGGAGGTCCAAATTTTTTAAATAGGTAACTTTTATTTTTAGACATTTTGAATAATTACTTCGGTAAATATTGTATTTACCATGGTTAAAGGGTAAATCCGGTAAATAAGGGTAAAACAATAATATTATAATAATATTAAATTACCCTAAACTATATCCTAACCCTATTGGTTGATACATGTCTGACCATGGGCATCTTTGGGTCGATTTTGGGACCCCATGGAGCCACTTGTAAGTGATAATGACACTTTATATTAATTATGTTAAAGTAAATACAAAAATGACATAAGCATATATCTTTTAGAAAAACAATTTTTACATAGGGTTATATATGTTATATTTTCGACTATAAATATTAATTAGAAATATAAAACGATTTCCTACATGATGGTATTTTATTTATAATTTTTATACATTGAATAATTAAATTTATTTATGACATAATAATGATACAATATTTCCCTTATTAATGAAAGAATCAAATAATTGGTATTATAAATTTTAAAATAAATATAATTTGAAAGTTTTAATGGCATAAACGAATTTTATTGGTTAATATGACATGTTAGGATTTATTAAATGATTTTTTGTTCGAATTAATAAAGTTGTGAAGACTTTAAAAAAAATCAATTATTAAATAGTGTCAAAATTGACATAAAGGAGTTTTTAAAACAAATATTATATTATAAATTGATATAATATCCCTAAAAATATAAGGTTTGGCCAAATGACTTATATAATTATATTTGTATCATTAATGAACCAATTTTGGGTATCTTAGAAGTTTATAGTAAGTTTATTAACCATATAATATAAAAATACAAAGAGACATGGTAAATTTCAAACTAATTAACTAAGAGATAAAACTAAAAGATAAGGTTAATAAAATGACCCAAACCTGTCTAAAACCTATTTTTTGAGTTTTTTTTGACCCATACACACCTTATACTCGAAATAAATCAGTTTGGAGCCATTATAAACTGAATATGAATTTATTAAAAAATAATATTGCTAGGTTTTCCTAAGGTGCCCCTCACCCCTCTTATAACAGGGAACTCTCCCTTCTCTCTAATTCACACCTTAAAAGCCTTTTTTCTCTGCCAAAACCTGACCAAATATTCTCTAAACTTCACTGAATTCATCCTAGAGGCCCACCTTTGGTCAGAAATCTAACTTAAAGAGCCCTTTTGATCAAATCAAAAGGAAGAACCTGAAGAAGAGGTAATGATTTCACCACCCTCTTTCAAGTTCCTTTCTTCTTCCACTTCTTCTTTCTTTGTTATTTCCATTCTAAAATAATAACTCCAGTATCTTCTATATATTGTGATGTTATTATAAATATGGTACAACCATATTCATTATTCTCTCCATCCTTTGAATGACATGTCACCATACGTGCGTACGTACGGCCTACCGTCTCCACGTCGTGGTGTAATTGTTATTCAATATATTATTATTTGGATGGGTATAATAATGATGTGTAATTAATATAAATAATAAATATAACATGATAATGATTCTATATATATATGATATACCATACAATTATATATTATTTTAATATCAAGAGAATTATATTGTCACCCGTGCATACGTACGGATTACCGTCTCCACGAACACGATGAGTTTCATTCCCCATCGTATCCATTCAAGACTAAATTTTATTTGATGATTAAAGATAATGTTTATATACATGATATAATTCTGTATATTAATAAGATACATACCATCCATAACAAATATGTCTCACATAATAAAGAATATAAAGGAAAATGAATCCGTTAACACCCGAAACGACGATAATACTAAGATAATATCAACAAATCAATGTTAAAAGATCATATATGATATCATATTAATGTATATTATTCATTTATAATTCAATAAAAATTATTTCACCATTATACAGGAGGTTAACTTACCCTCGACCAAGAAAAAAGTACAAAGTAAGGGGTTTCTTATCTCACTTTTAATTCTGTGAGATTTCCATTGTTCACCACTTATTTATTGCATATGATGTGTGTACTGCCCATGATTGTATTCATTGTGTAATATAATTTAATTTATGGATATTTACATCATCATTGTATGATCCTTCTTTCATGGGTGTATGTTTCGTAAGTTACCAAATCGATAAGGGAATTTGAAATTTCAATTTCCACTCATTCGGCTTTACGCATACTTCATTGATTATTTTACTCTGAGATTATGTGTGGAATCACTATTCATTTTATTATGTCAAAATTTCCAATCCCCTTTCTGTAGATATACGTTTTATACACATAATCACTCCATTTAAAAATTCTCAAGTCGTCGATATGAACTTGATAAGATTAATTTTAACTCAATCTCCATTTATTGAGTTAAACATCCAATTCATTGGTGTTGTCTTTACAAGAATATGTGTGAATGTCCTATGATTGATTTACACTGAATATCCAATCATATTGACTGTATTTATATTTTTCACACATAATTATGTTGTTGATTTATCCTTAACCTAAGGATACATTCTTTATAAGATATTTCATCTCAAATTACATTCCATTGAGACTTCTTTGTTGTTATACACCAAATCACTTTTATATGGTGTATATATTGTACTTTGACATAGTATATCAGGAATACATTTATTCTCATTATATTAAAAAGTTTTTATTACCGCAATTATTTGTATTCAAGTGTCTCTATTTTGGTTAGGAACTCTAACTAAAATATCATTTTAAATGTTTTAAAGATTTTTTATTCTAAATATTTCTCATTAATTTCCATGTTTAAAAAATGGTTTTAAGTATTTATTTATATGGACATTGAAGTTTTAAAATTAAAATTCCTTTTAAAAATTTTCAAAGTGGTATGGGACACTTTGATTCAAAAATCTATTTTTAAATGGCTTCTTGACAAATAGTGTGACTTTTAAATGATTTCATGAAAGAGGGGGATATTTATCTCTAATAGTTTTGATGATTATTTTAATCTATGTCAATATCCATCATTATTCTCGATTGAGGTTAATCTGATACATTACAATCTTTCATATTGTATCGAATGAGTTTTGGTTGACTGTGGATGTGCTATTTTTATACCATTCATTGTTTGTGGATAAACTATTGACATTTCGTATGCTAGTTTTAATACGAATGTGTATGTTTTGTTTCAAACTTTTCATATGAGGAATGCATTGGATTTAGTAAGTGACGGTTGGAGCCCGCTATAGCTCCTCGATGCATCGGTAGGTCTCATGAGACAAACTAGTGTCTTGGCATAAGGCCTTGACAAAATCTTATTTGTAGTCTTGGCACAAGGCCTTGACTATGTGGTTATGATAGTCTGGCATTATGCATTCCATCATTATGAAAGTGGTTATTAATATTTCATGTGATTATTCAATTATTAGAATATCCATGTGAATAATTAAATGGCATTATTTCATTTTATTCCGGCCATATTATGCTGAAGTTAAAGTTTAAAAGTCTTTTGTTTTATTTATACATTTCCTTAAATGTTTATACTTATTTATGAAAGTTACTGCTATATTGTTATCCTTACTGGGCATCTTAGATCACCCCTTTCTATGTTTTATTTTTCCCAGGATGTGAAGAAGTATTTTATGAATGACCTGTAGGGATAGTATGAGGGGATATGAGTGTGGTCTATGGAGACAAGATGTTGTTGTAGTTTTTCACTTAATCGTGTAATGTAAGACTTGTGAACGTATCTAGTGTTTCCAAGGCTACTAAACTAATCGGTCTTTTGAGACTTGATCTTTTGTGATCATTCCAATGTTACGTAATAATGCACCGACTCTGGGTAACTGGGGTCGGGGCGTTACAGTTGGTATCAAAGGAAGTTTAGTACAAACCTTGGAAACTAGATTTAGATAAACTCTGATTAGAGCTCATAAACCTTAGATAGAATTTTAGGATTAATATAGAAGAACTTCCTAGAATTGTGGTATTGTATATATTTTTTGAGTTTTTCAAGCAATACATACTTGGCTGGATACGAGCAGGTAGAGGCGGCTCTGGAACAGATGTACCTAGGGGTAAAACCCAAAACACCGCTTTGAGCTAGACTCGAACGAGAAATGGTGCACGACAACAGGCCTTGCTACACTCTTGGTTACGACACTCCCAGGGGATATTCTTAGGATAATTTACATTTTCTTTACAAACTGATTTGAATTATTTTAATATAAGATGAGAATAAATGACCTTGGTTAATCCTAAGGTGTTTCAAATTAGGAATATGGTGTCATGATATTCTCTAAATGATTTTATGACTATTGTTACTCACACAATGCTTTCTGGTTTTAGTCAATGGATAGATTCCATGGAAGTCATAGTAACTTTGATATTGATGTATAAGGTGGGAACGGTGGTGGAAATGAGCAACAAAATGGAATGTTGATAGGTGTAAAAGATATCGTGTTCATGCCAAATCAGTTTTCCAAAAATATGATCAACAACATATATATTAACCAACTCCTGGAATCAACAAAGAAGAGAAAGGTAATGAATGATAAGATCTCCAGCAGTGGAGACCATGGAGAAAAGAATCCTTAATTTCCATCATGCAGGAAATGTGGAAGGAGACACCCAGGAAAGTGTCTCAATGGAACAAATAAATGCTTTATGTGCAGGAAAGAAGGACATAAAGTGAATAATGGCCGAGGAAAAATGAAGAGTACTATGGAGGAAAATAAAAATGGTCCCAAGAATCCATTTACAGTCATTTTCCATAAATTTAGGGGACCTGGACATTACCCGAGTGAATGCACTATTCTATAGGATATTTTATTAGTCAAAGAAAAATCTATGTGGAAATAAATGGTTGGAGAAATGTTTAAAAGTATTAGTTCTCCTTGTTGATGGGATTAATTTGGAATAATTTTCTCTTGTATTTGTAACCCTACAGTTTTACATGTGAGAATGATATTTGAGGAAGGCTTATCTTTTCTCTTGTGGATATAGTTATAAATAACAATTTGGTTTTATATGATCTTTGGGTTTGAGGCAATTACAAGTTATTATATTTTGGGATGAAAATGCAAGGTATGAGATAACATTTGTGGTTAAATTATGTTATGGTTATTTTGAGTAATTTATCTCATTTTGGTAATGTTATAAAATATAGTTTTTGAAAAAGGACAACACGCAGACCGTGTGACAACCCGTCGCATCGGAAAAAGCTGTGGGAATCGAACCCACAACCAAAGTGCGATTGGGATTTATCGCCTACCACTGGACTACGTGAAGTCCTTGGTTAGTGTGACTAATTATTTTTAGTTAAATTATGTTATTGATCAATAATAAGTTTATTTGGGATCTTATGTCTTATAAAATGAATACCCTTAGTATAGGAAAATGATTTGGTGATTAAGTGATAAATGTTATTTTGGAAGATGTTCCTTTTGTTGGGAACACTATATGCCCAAGGAAAATAGAATACTATGGGATCTCATTAGAGGAGTAATGGTGGATTTTTATCTTTGTTTTTATTATGGATTTATAGTGATTTGGGTTATTTATGGAAATGACTAACCTATAATAGAGAATATGTGATTAGGTTAATTACTTTTAAGTATGTGACTTTAAGAGTAGTTGATGTCATTTGGAGATACCATTTAACGCGGAAGACTACATAACCAAATTATTCTAAGTTTTGGGTTTCAATATTATTTTGGATTATATTGAAGGATTTTAAGGACAATTGTTTATTGAATGCTATTTATTTAAATTTGGGGTATTGTTGGTTAAATTTTAGAAATTAAGATTAGTGTTTATTTATCTAATGGAATAACCTTGTGGGGGATCATCAGATCTTATACTAACCGTTTTGGTTTTGATTAATCTCTAAAGACAAGTTAAATATATATTTTATCCTTCGTGGATCATGTGATTCTATAAGAAGTTTATTCTAGCTCTTCTAGTGTGACCAAGTCTTCTGGAATACTCATCGTTTAAAAATGAGTTAGTAGTAGATATTTATTAAAGAATGAAACTTTACTTAAAAATTAAGTATAACTCTTTATGTTCTTATTCAATATCAGAAATTAATTCCTCATATTTATGTAATGTAACTTAAAAATAAAAAATAAAAATGTTTTCCGTTTACTTTTCCTACTGGGAAACTAATGACCGTTTGTCACATCACAAGTTTGTGGTTTTCTTGTTGTTAACTTTCTCCTGATCATGTTTTTTATCCCTCTCCATCAGAACTTAACACTTAGTTTATCATCCATATCCATGTTTTTCTACATGGAATCCTAGTATAGGTTATCTCGGGTGACCTTTGTACTTCACTTTCTTTCTTTTAAAGTTATAGTTTTATTGACTCTTTTTCTGATGTGGGACTTTTCATTATATTCCCAAGCCCAATTTTAAAAATAGCAAGGGCGCAATTTATTAAAGGAGTGGAGAATGTAACACTCCAAGCTTCTACGGTACGCTTCTCTTTGAATAATATAGTAGTGTGTGTTGTACGCAACTTCGAGTTCTAACACACCACAACCAATCAAACTAGCCGTTATGAATAGTAATACCCACTTTTTTAAATTTTATAAATTTTATATTTAAAAATGGACTTCATTTTTGGATTTGGATTATCGAAATTTTCTTATGGTGAATTTTTTATATTTTTCTGAAAACATTCAGTTTTTGATGAATAGTGAAAATTACTATTTTTTAATTAAAAACATCTTTTTTAATCAAAATAATTAATAGTGATAAATTATGAATTTGAATGGTTTGGAAGTATAATTAGATTATATTTTTATCATTTAATACAATTTAGGTCATTATAAGTAATTTCACATTTAAACCGGACATAAGCAAGTGCCAATCTTTTGATAGTTATTATTTCTTAAAAACACGCTTTTTGTTTTGACAACAGGAATTAATTTTAAATTAATTTCTGCCACTTCTATGTTTTGAATTTAGAAAAATGGATTCCATATTTAGAGTCAGGAGGTATAAATTTTGTAAATAGGTAACTTTTATTTTTAGACAGTTTGAATAATTACTTCGGTAAATATTTTATTCACCATGGTTAAAGGGTAAATCCGGTAAATAAGGGTAAAATAATAATATTATAATAATATTAAATTATCCTAAAATGTGTCCTAACCCTATTGGTTGAAACATGTCCGACCATGGCCATCTTTGGGTCGATTTTGGGACCCCATGGAGCCACTTCTAAGTGATAATGACACTTTTTATTAATTAAGTTAAAGTAAATACAAAAATGACATAAGCATATATCTTTTAGAAAAACAATTTTTACATAGGGTTATATGTGTTATATTTTAAACTATAAATATTAATTAGAAATATAAAAATATTTCCTACATAATGGTATTTTATTTATAATTTTTAGACATTGAATAATTAAATTTATTTGTGACACAATAATGATGTGGTATTTTCCTTATTAATGAAAGAATCAAATAATTGGTATTATAAATGTTAAAATAAATATAATTTGAACGTTTTGATTACATAAACGAATTTTATTGGTTAATATGACATGTTATTATTTCTTAAATGAAATTGGTTCGAATTAATAAAGTTGTTAAGACTTTAACAAAAATCAATTATTAAATAGTTTCAAAATTGAAATAAAGAAGTTTTTAAAACAAATATTATATTATAAATTAATATAATATTCATAAAAATATTAGGTTCGGAAAAATGACTTATATAATGACAGGTGTATCATTAATGAACCACTTGGGGGAATATTAGAAGTTTATATTAAGTTTATTAACCATATAATATAAAAATACAAAGAGACATGGTAAATGTCAAACTAATTAACTAAGAGATAAAATTAAAAGATAAGGTTAATAGAGTGACTCAAACCTTTATAAAACCTATTGGTTGAGTTGTTTTCGACACATCCTTATCTTATCCTAGAAATAAATCAGTTTGGATCCATTATAAACCGAATATGAATTTATTATAAAATAATATTGCTAGCTTTTCCTAAGGTGCCCCTCACCCCTCTTATAAAAGGGCACTACCCCTTCTCTTTAATTCACACCTTCAAAGCCTTTTGGCTCGGCCAAAAGCTACCCAAATATTCTCTCGACTTCCATCACTTCAGACTAGAGGTCCTACTTTGTTCAGAAATCCAAATTAAGGAGCCCTTTGGATCAAATCAAAAGGAAGAACCCGAAGAAGAGGTAATGATTTCACCACCCTCTTTCAAGTTCCTTTCTTCTTACACTTCTTATTTCTTTGATATTTCCATTCTAAAATAATAACTCTAGTATCTTCTATATAATGTGATGTTATTATAAATATGGTACAACCATATTCATTATTCTATCCATCCTTTGAATGACATGTCACCATACGTGCGTACGTACGGCCTACCATCTCCACGTTGTGGTGTAATTTTTATTCAATATATTATTATTTGGATGGGTATAATAATGATGTTTAATTCATGTAAATAATAAATATAACATGATAATTATTCTTTATATATGATATAAAATCCAATTATATATTATTTTAATATCAAAATAATGATATTGTCGCTCGTGCGTACATACGGATTACCGTCTCCACGAACGCGATGAGATTAATTCCCCATCCTATCCATTCAAGACTAAATTTCATTTGATGATTAAAAATAATGTTTAGAGACATGATATAATTCTGTATATAAATAAGATACATCCCATCCATAACAAATATGTCTCACATAACAAAGAATGTAAAGGAAAACAAATCCATTAACACCCGAAACGACGATAATACTAAGATATTATCAACAAATCAATGTTAAAAGATCATATATGATATCATATTAATGTATATTATTCTTTTATAATTAAATAAAAATTATTTCACCATTATACATGAGGTTAATCTACCCACGACCAAGTAAAAAGTACAAAGTAAGGGGCTTCTTATCTCGCTTTTAATTCCGTGAGATTTCCATTGTTCACCACTTATTTATTGCATATGGTGTGTGTACTGCCCATGATTGTATTAATTGTGTAATATACTTTAATTTATGGATATTTACATCATCATTGTATGATCCTTCTTTCATTTGTGTATGTTTCGTAAGTTACCAAATCGATAAGGGAATTTGAAATTTCAATTTCCACTCATTCGGCTTTATGCATACTTCATTGATTATTTTACTCTAAGATTATGCGTGGGATAACTATTCATTTGCTTATGTCATAATTTCCACTCCCCTTTCTGTAGATATACTTTTTATACACATAATCACTCCATTTATAAATTCTCAAGTCATCTATATGAACGTGATGAGAGTAATTTTAACTCAATCTCCATTTATTGAGTTAAACATCCAATTCATTGGTGTTGTCTTTACAAG
Organism: Viscum album; assembly: GCA_963277665.1. Classification (NCBI taxonomy): domain Eukaryota; kingdom Viridiplantae; phylum Streptophyta; class Magnoliopsida; order Santalales; family Viscaceae; genus Viscum; species Viscum album. The sequence goes on from CAUJRU010000022.1 coordinate 3,863,111, forward strand.
AATATGTGTGAATGTACTATGATTGATTTATACTAAATATCCAATCATATTTAGTGTATTTATATTTGTCACACATAATTATGTCATTGATTTATTCTTAACCTAAGGATACAGTATTTATAAGAGATTTCATCTCAAATTACATTCCATTGAGACTTCTTTGTTGTTATATGCCAAATCACTATTATATGGCATATCTATTGTACTTTGACATAGAATATCATGAATAACTTTATTCTCATTATATTACAAAGTTTTGATTACCTAAATTATTTGTATTCAAGTGTATCTCTTTTGGTTAGGAACTCTAACTAAAATATCATTTTAAATGTTTTAAAGATTTATTATTCTAAATCTTTCTCATTAATGTCCATGTTTTAAAAATGGTTTTAAGGATTTATTTATATGGACATTGAAGTTTTAAAATTAAAATTCCTTTTAAAAAGTTTCAAAGTTTTATGGGACACTTTTATTCAAAAATCTATTTTTAAATGGCTTCTTGACAAATAGTGTGACTTTTAAATAATTTCAAGAAAAAGGGGGATATTTCTCTCTAATAGTTTTGATGATTATTTTCATCTATGTCAATATCCTTCATTATTCTCCATTGAGGTTAATATTATACAATACAATCTTCCATATTGTATTGAATGAGTTATGTTTGACTGTGGATGTGCTATTTTTATACCATTCATGGTTTGTGGATAAAGTATTGGCATTTCGTATGCTAGTTTTGATACGAATGTGTGTGTTATGTTTCAAACTTTTCATATGAGGAATGCATTGGACATAGTAAGTGACGGGTGGATCCCGCTATAGCTCCTCGATGCATTGGTAGGTCTCATGAGACAAACTAGTGTTTTGGCACAAGGCCTTGATAAAATCTTATTTGTAGTCTTGGCACAAGGCCTTGACTATGTGGTTATGATAGTCTGGAATTATGCATTCCATCATTATGAAAGTGGTTATTGATATTGCATGTGATTATTTGATTAGTAGAATATCCATGTGAATAAGTAACTGGTATTATTTCATTTTATTTCTGCCATATTATGCTTAAGTTCAAGTTTAAAAGGCTTTTGTTTTAGTTATACATATGCCTTAAATGTTTATGCTTATTTATGAAAGTTTCCGCTATATTGTTATCTTTACTGGGCATCTGAGCTCACCCCTTTCTATGTTTTATTTTTCCCAGGATGTGAAGAAGTATTTTATGAATGATCTCCAGGGATAGTATGAGGGGATATTAGTGTGGTCTATGGAGACAATATGTTGTTGTTGTTTTTCACTTAATCATGTAATGTAAGACTTATGAATGTATCTAGTGTTTCTAAGGCTACTAAACTAATCGGTCTTTCAAGACTTGATCTTCTGTGATCATGAAAATGTTACGTAATAATGCACCGACTCTAGGTAACCGGGTTCGGGGCGTTACATATGATGTCATAATTAGTGTATTTAACTGATAATTTGTATATATGGTATTTTATCATATTTCACTATTCATCAAAAATTCTAGAATTTTAGAAAAATCCCAAAAATTCACCCCTACCATTTTTCGACGTGTAGAATTCAAAATTGAAATCCATTTTTCAAAAATAATTTTCTAAATATTATTAATTTAATTTTTAAATAAGGTCATATTTAATTCGAAAAATAACAATCTTGAAGTGCAATTAGTTTTATTTGACATTGAAAAATTAATTAAGATCCCATTATCGTATTTCCTTAAGAAAATAAAATAATATTATTATTTACTATTCAAGGGGCATATTACTATTCATAAGGGTATGTTACCATTCACCAAAAATCAAGTTTGTTCTATCAGACTCCAAATGACTTACTGAACACAACTCTAGATGACCATTTTTTGAAATTCAAAACATAGAAGAGGAAAAGTTGTGTTTATAAAATTGCATTCTATATTTATTTTTAAAACCTTGGGGTGTTACATTCTCTCCTCCTTAAAAAATGTTCGTCCTCTAAATTTATAGCATATTACCTAAAAAGATTCGGGTATGTCTTTAACATAAGCTCCTCATGCTCCCTTGTTGCTTCCTCCCTCTTATGGTTCCTCCATAGAACCTTTACCAGTCGAGTCGTCCGATTTCTCAATACTTTTTCTCTAGTATCAAGAATCTTGATAGGCTCTTCACAGTAAGATAGATCAGGCTCAAGTTACACTTCTTCATAAGTGAGTACATGTGTTGGGCCTGGCATGTACTTTCTTAACATTGAAACATGGAACACATTGTAAACCTTGGAGAGACTTGGCGGCATTTCCAAAGGGTAAGCTACGGCTCCAATTCGGTCCAGAATTTCAAAAGGTCTGATGTACCTGGGACTTAATTTTCCCTTCTTACCGAATCGTATTATACCCTTCCATGGAGATACCTTTAAGAAAATGTGATCACCTTCTTGAAACTCCAAATCCTTACTTTGGTTATCAGCATAGCTCTTTTTCCTACTTTGAGCTATTTTGATATGGTTCTGGATAATCTTCACATTTTCCATTGTTTCTTCAACAATTTCTGGGCCCACGAGCTTTCTTTCACCAACATCATCCCAGCAAGTTGGTGTACAACATCACCTCCCATATAATGCTTCATAGGGTTCCATCTGTATACTTGAATGGAATCTATTGTTGTAGGAAAATTCTAAGATATGTAAATACTGGTCCCACATGCCTTGAAAATCAAGTGAACAAGACCTCAACATGTCTTCTAATGTTTGAATTGTCCATTCCGATTGTCCATCAGTTTGTGGGTGGTAGGTAGTGATCAAACGAAGATCAGTATCTAGGGCCTTCTGAAGACTTTTCCAGAATCTTGATGTAAAATGTGGATCATGATCAGAAACAATCGATAGGGGTACTCCATGAAGTATCACATCTTCATTAACATATATTCTTGCTAGATGTTCAAGTGGTAGATCTTCTCTTATAGAAAGAAAATGTGTTGACTTGGTAAGATGATCAATAATGACCCATATTGAATCATTCCTTCTAGGAGTCTTTGGTAGTCCCATGACAAATTCCATCGTGATATAATCCCATTTCCACTCTGGTATGGGAAGGGGTTGCAATACTCCTCCAGGTTGTTGCCTTCCAGCTTTCACATGTTGACAAACCATACATCTTGACCCAAAATCAGAAATCTCCCTCTTCATATTGTCCCACAAAAAATGTTCCTTCAAATCTCCATACATCTTAGTGCTACCAGGGTATATAGAGAAATTGGAACTATGAGAATTATCTAACAATTCCCTTTTTAGATCAGGTATATCGGGAACACAAAGTCTCTTCCCAAATTTCAAATTCCATCTTCATATACAAATTCAATCAATCTACCATCATTCACAGCTTTAACATTCTTTTGAAACTCCTCATCATCAGCCTGAGAATTTTTTATCCTTTCTAGTGAAGATGGTTTGGAAACCATTTGAAAAAGCATTGATGTTTCACCTTCCATGGATATTCCCATATTCATCTTTACTAGATCCATGAAAATAGGATCCTTTTCAACTATCATCTTGCTCAAAACTCCATGATCCTTTCTACTCAAGGCATCTTCCACCTTATTTGCCTTCCCCGGGTGGTAGTGTATCATGTAATCATAATCCTTGAGTAGTTCAAATCATCTCCTTTGCCTCATGTTGAGTTCTTTCTGTGAGAAAATATACTTCAAACTCTTGTGATTAGTATAAATCTCACATTTTCACCATAGAGATAATTTCTCCATATCTTCAAAAAAAATATTACAACAGCTAACTCAAGATCATGAGTAGGATAGTTTTTCTCATGAATTTTTAGTTTTCATGATGCATAATCAATAACCCTATCATTTTTCATAAGGACACAACCAAGTCCTTTCTTTGAAACATCGCTATAAATAACAAACCTATCATTCCCCGATGGTAGAGTAAATATATGAGCATTGATTAATCTTCTCTTCAGTTCTTCGAAACATTCTTCACAATATTTTGTCCAGAAAAATTTAACCCCTTTAAGTGTGAGCTTCGTTAGCGGGTTAGCCAGTTAGGAAAAATTCTGCACGAAACGCCGATAATAACCTGGTAAGCCAATAAAACTGCGTACCTCAGTTATGTTTGTTGATGTGGGACAATATTGGATTGCCTTTGTCTTTGCAGGATCAACTAGGATTACATCCTTAAAGACAATATGGCCAAGAAAAGAAATCTCCTGAAGCCATAATTCACACTTTCTAAACTTCCCATATAATTCATGTCTTCTAAGAGTCTTCAGGATAATGCACAAGTGATTTTCATGATCTACGTTGCTTTTAGAGTATACCAAGATATCATCAATAAATACCACTACAAAATAATCGAGATATTCCTTGAAAACTCTATTCATTAGATCCATGAAGACAGAGGGTGCATTAGTCAATCCAAAAGGCATTACTGTAAACTCGTAATTTCCATACTTGGTCTGAAATGATGTCTTTGGAATATCTTCCTATCTCAGACGCAACTGATGATATCCGGATCAAAGATAAATCTTTGAAAAGTATTGAGCTCCATGCAGTTGGTCAAATAAATCATCAATACAAGGTATATGATACTTGTTATTTATTGTTATAGCATTTATCTCCCTGTAGTCGATACATAACCTCATAGATCCATCTTTCTTCTTAACAAAAAGGACAGGGGATCCCCTGGAGAAACACTAGGGTGAATAAATCCATTATTACTCAATTACTCTAGTTGTTTCTTTAGTTCCACTAATTCCACAGTGGCCATTCTATAAGGGGTCTTCGATATGGGCTTTGAACCAGTAATTAAATCAATGGAAAACTCAGTTTCTCGTTCTAGAGGATGTCCAGGAAAATCTTCTGGAAACACGTCAACATATTATCTCACAATAGGCACATCCTCTGTTTGAACATTCCTTTCCTCACCCACAGTTATTTCATTCTCTTCCTCCCCAATAATTGAATTTAGTTGAGCTATTGGGGGTGGATCTAGATAAGAATCAGGTGGTGACGATTCTGCTCTGAAGATAAGGTGTTGTTTATCATCATCATCAAAAATCATAACCTCCTTCTTCTTACAATAAATTTTTGCATCATGGTCCGAAATCCAATCCATATCGAGGATTATATCAAATTCAATAATGGGTATGACGATAAGATCAGTAGATAAAGAACATTTATATTCCTTAATGGGAACCGATTCACAGAACTTTGTTGCAATGATACTTCCATTAGGAGTTTTTACTGACAACTCCCTTGTTAAATAAAATTGGAAATATCTAATTTTCTTAACAAACTGGGAAGATATGAAACAATGCGATGATCCAGAATCAAATAAAGCATTGGCTAAACTTGAGGAAACAATTAAAGTACTTGGAACCACGTCATTAGGAACTTCAACCTCTACAGTTGTGATTTCATAAGCTTGTCCTTGATCCCTTGGCCTTTTCTGTTGCATATTTCTTTAAAGTTTTGGACAATCATTAGCATAGTGTCCCATCTCCTGACAACTATAGCATCGAACATCATTGGCTTCCTTCTTCCCCTTGCAATCACCAGCAAGATGGCCTCTCTGACCACATTTGTAGCATACTCCTCTTACTTTTTAGCACTCACCAGGGTGTTTCCTTCCACAATTGTCACATGGTGGAAATTCAACTCTTCCCTTCTTCCCTATTTCCTTATTTCCTTTCCCAGGGTTTTCTGCAGCCCTCTTCTTTTCTTGCTTTCCCTTAAAGTCATAAGACTTAGAGAATTCTTTTTCTGTCTTGATGGCACATGAAAGTATATCCTCATATGATGAAAAACTTTGGGAGACCAGTGCCTGCTGGAGGAATGGATTTAATCCATCAAATAATCGATCAATTTTGCTCCTTGTATTTCGTATGTAGTCTACAACATGTCTTGCTAATATTGTGAAGTTAGCTTCATACCTTGCAACATTCTCATCTTCCTTCTGCCTCAGATTCAAGAATTTTATCTCCATATCTACTTGCTGCTCATGAGGGAAATATTTTTCTAAGAATATTTCCTTAAAATCCCTCCATTCCATATCTTATATCTCTTCCTCATCCTTTGTGTTTTGGATTAATTACCACCACTGATCCTCATCTCCCGATAGACGATATACTTCCATGACAACCTTCTCTCTTTCATTACATCCCAAGGCAAGAAATATCTTCTCAAGGGAACATATCCACTGCTCTGCTACAAATGAGTTTGTAGTCCCATTGAATGATGGAGGCTGTTGTCGCATAAAGCAATCTAGCATGGCTCCTCCACGTGGTGGATCCGAATGCTCCATAAGGGTAAGGTTATTATTCATAACCTGAGTAAGTTGTTCCAGTATATTTATGAGTTGCTCATCACCAGTCACAGCACCAGATCCAACATCATTATCTTGCATCTAATGAAAATCCCTATAGGGGACACGTGCATTCGTGCGATTTCCATTCCATCCACTAGGCTTCATATCTAGATAATGGCATACACTAGATTAGGTTATGAATCATAATGTATAATATTAACTTCAAAATACTCAGAAAAATTGAGATCCTACGCATGGATAATCTCATATTCAAAAATATGATTTCTTTGAGGAATATTTTACATTTCAATCCTTCATAATGGCTTGTAAAGAATATGTGAATTATCCTAAGAATATCCCCCGGGAGTGTCATAACCAAGAGTGCAGCAAGGCCCGTTGTCATGCACCAGTTCCTGTTCGAGTCTAGCTCAAATCGGTGTTTTCGGGTATTACCCCTAGATACATCTGTGCCAGAGCCGCCTCTTCCTACTCGTATCTAGACAGGGATGTATTGCTTGAAATATCCAAATAATCTATTTCTTACCAAAATACCAGGATGTTATTGTATGTATATCCTCAAAGACTAACTTAGAGACTCTTCCCTAATTCTACGTTTTCTAAATCTAGTTTCCAATTATTCTACTAAACTTCTTCTGATAGCAACTGTAAGGACCCAACCCCAGTTGCCCAGATCCAGTGCCTTATTTGATTTCGTTGGCATACAAACACGGAATAATAATCCCGAAGGACCAAGTAGTTTAGTATTATTGGAAACAAGATACATAAATACTTTCAACATTACATCAAGAAAGGAAATACAACACTAATTTTATTCCATTAGAACATCCATTCCTCCTAGATTATGCTTGAAAGTCATTCATAAATTACTTCTTCATATCCTGGAAAAAATGAAACATAAGAAATGGGTGAGCTCAAAAGCTCAGTAAGAGTAAGCAATACAGCAGAAGATAATATAAACATTAGACATGGTGAATAATTGAAAACACATGCCTTTAGTAATAAACTTGAACACATTATGGCAGGAAAATGAGTTGAGTAAATAATGACATAATAAAACATAATCATGAGTATTCTAATAATCTAATAACTACATGAAATATCAATATCTGAACTCATAATGATGGAATGAATAATGTCGGACATTCTGAAGAATTTTTTCAAGGCCTCGGCCAAGACGTCTAATGATTAAGGCCTTAGCCAAAATCCATATCACATTGGGAAAGGCCTCGGCCAATTCCACATCTATTTGTCTCAAGAGACCTACCGATACATCGAGGGGCTATATCAGGCCCCACCCATCACATAATAAATAAAATGTATTCCTCATTTGAGCGGGGATAAACATAAACAACATATACATTCCTATTGAAACTATCATATGAAATGTAACAAACTTTCCCCAATTATTGAACATAAACACTAACCATTCAGAATAATATGGTGAATGGTTTCAGGATAGATCATCCACAATAGAATTAGTCATAAACCATTAAATAAAATATGGTAGATGACTTCATATATTATTAAACCCAATAATACCATGGAATCAACAAGAGTATTGAATTACACAAAAACACTCTTATAAAATCATTAAGAAATGCTTGAGATAAGTACTCTTTTATTTTGAAAAGAATAGTTCTTTTGGAAAAATATTTGTATAAAACCAGAAGTGAGGTAAGATAGTATTTTCATAATAAAATGAGTGATTTTATAAAGATAAAGGTTTCCAAAAATAGATCGTAGAGTTCCCTTGAAAATAGGAAAAAATTTGAGAAATTCCCTTGGATCGGGCTTGTATTTTGGAAACAAATTTGAATGTTCCTTTAAAAATGTGCAACTATCCATAAAATAAGGAATGGTTATGGATTTTACACATATATATGATACTCACACAGAATATATGATGAGTACAAAACAATATATAATAATTTTATTGAGGTAATTAGACAATGAAAGTATCCCGAATGAAAATGGAAGTTTGGTTGGAAAAACCCTTACCTTAACTCCAAACGTGTTCCTATCTTGTACTTAAGCTCCTGGAATATGAAATTATACTTTTTAATAACTTATTTCAGAACCTATTAGACATTTATTTATTTTACCATAATTATGGTTAGTTTATTTATGTCTTTATTGACAAGTTATTGTATTGAATTTCGTCGTTCTGGAGTGTTCGTTTCCTTTATTTTCATATTCGGTTCACATGCTTTTAAGTATTGAAGTGAAATGGATGTAAATATACAGAATTGAAATTAAATATTATTTATGAACATCCAGAATTGTTAATTTCCATTTCTATCATTTGGTTACATGGAATGAGGATGAATCATTAGATGACCATCACTTCGATTATTCGGCGGTATTTGGAATATTATGAACTGGTTTTGTCATATAACTTAATTATATGTACATATTCTGGTTCCTGAATATTAATTAAGTCATAACACATATATTATAGCCTGGTTAAACAATAAATATGGTTTCATGAACAGTAATGAAGAAGAAATTGAAGAACGAAACTTCGTCGTCCATGAAGGCTATAAATTGGAACCTCATGGATGTTGATTTCGTTTATAAAAATAAGAGGGTTAGAGTAAGAATATTTATGATGGTTCTTCCATTAACATGATATATTTCTAGTATATAGATGATACTGGAGTTATAATGATCATTTGGACAGAGGAGGTGAGGAGAGGATAACAAAAGAAGATAAATTGAAATGAAACCAAATGAAAAAGAAGGGTACTTTACCTCTTGAAATAACCTCCTTGAGAAATTTCTTAAGGGAAGGGATTTTGGTCTTTTGGAAAAACCAGAAGCTTCTTAGACGTCGGGAGAGAATAGGGAAGGGTAATTGGGCAGAACTTTGAGGAGATTCAAGGATTAGAGGAGTGAAGAGAAGAGGGAGTGGTGAGGGGTTTTTTATAGTGGAGGAGAGGAGTAAATTTTGAATATTTAATTCATTATTTTATTATTTCCCTCAAGAAAACCAATATTATTGTTTCATGTGACCCCTAATAGTAATAATGGCATGTGAGTTCAAACGAAGTGGTCTTACGTCACATATTATGTCATAATTAGTGTATTTAACTGATAATTTGTATATACGATATTTTATCGTATTTCACTATTCATCAAACATTATAGAATTTCAGAAAAATCCCAAAAATTCACCCCTACCATTTTTCGATGTGTAGAATTCAAAAGTGAAATCCATTTTTCAAAAATAATTTTCTAAATATTATTAATTTAATTTTTAAATAAGGTCATAGTTAATTCAAAAAATAACAATCTTGAAGTGCAATTAGTTTTATGTGACGTTGAAAAATTAATTAAGATCCCATTATCATATTGCCTTAAGAAAATAAAATAATATTATTATTTACTATTCAAGGGGCATATTACTATTCATATTACTATTCATATTACTATTCATAAGGGTATGTTACTATTAACCAAAAATCAAGTTTTTTTATCAAACTCCAAATGACTTACTGAACACAACTCTAGATGACCATTTTTCGAAATTTAAAACATAGAAGAGGAAAAGTTGTGTTTATAAAATTGAATTCTATATTTATTTTCAAAACCTTGGGGTGTTACACCGAATGTGTTTGGTCAGTTTTCCATAGGTCAGTTGTTGTTTTCACTTAAAATTCTATCCATTTTAAATAAAAGACAGACACTTTGAGTGATACCGGCCACACCGTGCCTCAGATTGAGTCGGGGTTGACTCATACACGTCACCAACGCACCCATGGATCGTTCTCATAAAGGATCAACACAATCTGAATGCGTTTGGTCAGATTTACATAGTCCAGTTGTTGTTTTCACTTAAAATTGTGTCCATTTTAAACAAAAGAGAAACACTTTGAGTGGTTCATCATTCTTGCATGTTGTTGGTGCACATCATTTGTTAAAATGGGAAAATGAATCATTGGATAAAGGATGTTTTATTTAATAACAATTACAATTTTACTACGAACATTTACATACAAAAATGTTTTATCTTTGGATTCCCTTAACCCCTCTCCAAAATGACCGCCAATTGTACACATCCCCAAGTCAGATCTTTGTGCTATTTGTGTACAATCTTCCATCAGGTATGCAGCCCACTCGTTTCTAAACAAATCTATATCGTCTTGTGAGTATGAGGCTTTTCGGCAGTCAGAGTAGTATTGAAAAATATAAAAATAAAGAATTAATAAATAAAGTAAATAAAATAGTAGTTGTTTTTGAAAATACCTCTTTTGGGATGCTAGTTTGTTGATGAAAAACAATATCTTTCATAAATTTACAAACATAATAACCTCAATCATTATCGTTTGTTTTTTTGGACACTTCAAAAAAATTGATCATTAGGAGAATAAGTAACTTGTGTTGAGATGTGTTTGGATAGTGAAATTTTATTATATATACCCTGATATTTGTCCAGACATAGTACTTGCTCGCCTCCTTATGCTTAGCCCCTATTCTCCTTCATTTTTTTGGACAATAATTATACACCACCCTATCATAACAGAATCCTCAGTAAAAGATAATATAAATTATATTACATGATTTTTAGACCTAAAACTTAGGATGTAGTGTCTTACAGATTCACAAACTCCATCATGTGTGGTCAGTTTGATGGATATCCTTGCTTTGAATCCAGAAAATAAATCTTTGGAGTAGCCAAGTTCACCACAATTAGCATCCAATGTTTCCTAAAAACACAAAAAGGAATAAGTAATAAAAGAATTGAAAATATAATTGATATTCTTTAATCGTAGAGTTTTACCCCTGCATGGTTGGTATTAGGAAGAGTCTGTCATCTGTAATCTTCCTTTCAAATGTTTTTAGCAATCTGTTCACTATTTCATTCTTTTTTAATGGCTCTAATTTTGCTAGATGTGTTTATGTGGTATGAGGACTAACGAGTCCGAATTTTGGCTCATGGGAAAATTCCTTCAACTATTTTTCATATATACGTCTATCAACAATATAAAATGCATTTAGTCATAATTTTCACATTAGATCAGCTTCTAGAAAATCAATTCATGAAAAAATACCTCATATATATATTTACAACTATGACGCCTAGCCAATCGTTTTCAAGGATCTCATTTACATTTTAACCAACAATGAAATCTTGACTTTTCTCTCCGTATATATTCTTTTTGAAAACCACTATATGACTACTACCACCTCTTAGCTTCGTATCCACATGAGTCTTCAATGCTAGTAAATGTGGATAGAGAATAGGTGGTGTTATTGTGCTTTCATTAGCTCCTTGGGATTGGTTGGTCGATCCTTTAGATGGTTTTGAGACGAAGTTTGTCACCCCCTTCCCTTTCTCCGTCTATAATAACATTCATTGGTTCATACCCTTTTTTCATTAATTGTTAAAGGTTTAGCTTGAAAAAAAAGGAAATAAATACCTCTTTGTCTTCATGTACTCTTACAAGTTGTGATGGCCATGCAATGAATGTCCCAATATCCTTTTCGACCATATGAATATCATCGTCATCAAGTGGAATAGGTAGCTCTGCATTTGGCTCATGATCTACAGTAATCGTCACTTTCAGATGATCTTTCGGAAGTGGTCTATTATGCAGCTTGTCATCTGGGATGTTGAACATTGTAGCCCTCGCCATAAGGTGATAGGTGGGTGTTGAAAGATATAAATCGCAATCATTATCACCCTGTAGAATACCAATATAGTAAAAGTATCAGTGTTTTTTTTATTCACATTTCATGGGAACAATTATTAGAATATTGATTACCACGGCTAAGACAACTCTTTGAGGGGAATGGCTCACCTCAAAGCTGGTGGGGGGTGGGGCGGGATCTTCACGCGCTGGTTGTTCCTAAGTTGTGTCTTCTCCTTGCTTTCTACTCATAAAAGTTTCTAGCAACTATCCCTTCCATTGCAACCGTTCTTCAAGAGTTGCTAGTCTTTCGTTCATTTGTTTCAATTTTTCATCTCTATCATCCGTTTTTCTCTCTCAAAAATATACTCAGGGTGTCACCCCAAACCCCGCACCTCTGACATGACCGTATTGTTCTGGCTGCTTTAAAGACGTTGATAATAGGTCTGCATCCGCTACAGGAGTAGCTGATTCCTGTGACTGTCAGATATAGGAAAATAACTAATTATTTTTATGTAATAGCAATTTAAAATAAATATTTTTATCGTCGTGTCATACTTACACATATTTCCCACACTTTTTGTGTGTTCTCATCTACTAGCTTCCCTTCCTTATTCACACGTGACTCCATCCATAGCACATGATGTGGGATGGAAGTGTCTTTGGTTTTAGACTCATAAATCTACATATAAATATAGAAAGATAATTATGATGTTGTTTATTGGAACCTAACAATATTACTATAAATTTAAAATACATACCATTTTCTTTTCTATTGAAGCATACCCCATCCTTGCTTTATGATAGGGGTATATTGGTTTTGATGCAAGTTCCTTATTTTTAGTACAGAGTTGCTGTTTCATATATGAAATATTGAAAATCAAAGTGATGAATATACGTATCCTCAAACAACGTATTATCACCCACAATGTACCTGAAACTTCTCATCCCCATGGTGGCCAATAAATGCATCCCATGCTTCTTGGGATATCAGGTGAGCATAGACAATGGGTGGGTGTGAGTTTATTTTACCTTTGGAATCTTTCAGGTGACATCTTGTTAAAATAGTGCAAAAACCTCGATGAATCTTTCCTGCAAGCCTTAGTACATAATCCTTGTGTGAATTGTCTACTATAAATGTACTCTGCAATAGATTGAGAAGAGTAAGACATTGTTTCATTATTTTATTTGCTAGTAAATTAAAGAAATAATATCATAATGTTACCGTAATTTCTTCCAAGATCACATCCTTCAGCCCGGACACAATATGGTGCCATGAATCTATGTCAATCGGAATGCATTTTCGAGTGAAAACTCCAATGTAACTAATAAACATAGCCTTGTTGGGATTCACATGTTGGCCCCATGCATTCTATCTGACATCAAATTTGATGCCTTTTCTTTTCGCCTTAAGAACTTTGGCTAACACCGTCAAACTACGACGCACCTGTGTTTTCTGCGACGTCGGTCCTTCATTCCCGACCATTTCATTGATATCAACATCATATATATGTTCATATGAAATGGTAGAAATGGCATATGTTGATGGTTGTCGGACCTCAACATTAGGAGCAACAACAGGTTCAGAAACTTGTTGTTGCTCTGCACTATGAGCAGCCGCAGCAGGAGCAGCAGTAGCCGCAGCTGTAGTAGGAGCAGCAGCAGCAGCAGCTTGAGAGACTTATTCAGCCTCAAGATTAGGAGCACCAGAACATGCAGAAGTCATTATCTGCAAAATTGGTTGAATATTTAATTTAGATTACATAACACTGCCACAAAACTAGGCAAGGACAGCGCCACCCCTTTATCAGCGCTAACGAAAAATCACTGATAAAGGGGCGGCCTTTATCAGCGCTAAAAAAAGCGCTGATAAAAGTACCCCTTTATCAGCGCTGATAAAGTCCCCTCTTTATGAGTGCTTTTTTTTAGCGCTGATAAAGGGACCCCCTTTATCAGTACTTGTTTAGTGGCGCTGATAAAGGGGGGGCCTTTATCAGCGCTTTTTTTTAAAAGTGATGATAAAGGGTCGACTTCAAAAAAAATTAAAAAAAATTAATATATAGATATAGTTATATAGTTATATTGATATAAATATAATATATAATTTTTAAATATATTTTAGATAAGTATAAATGTACATTTACACTTATTATACTTAATATATAAGATATTTAGTGAAAATGGCTTCTTAAAAAATTTTAAAAATATTTTTAATTAATAATTTGATAATTATTATGAAGTAATAGTCATTTAATAACAATTTGAAGACTAAAAAATTAAAAAAATTAAAAAAAGATCCAAAATATGTTGAAAACGCAACTCGAACTTCAAACGGCCATAACTTTTGATCTGGGTGTCCGTTTGAGCTCTACCACATATCAAATCGAAGCCTGCGACGAGATCTACATCCTTGTGAATCAGGGGACCCTGGTCAAGAGTTTTTCGAGGCCAAAAGAGGCCCAGAAGGCCTCCAAAACTGAGTTTTTAGTCAGTTACCTAGATTTTTTAACATTTTGTGGATTTTTATCCTCGTTTAAGGGGGTATTATTGGCTTTTTTTGGTGGGGACTGAATTTATTCCAAGGTATTACATTCATATTGATATTATGTCTTTGAAATTTCATCCTTTTTTATAATTCACTGCTATTTATAATCAAATATATAACTATATGTACATATTTTTTATATATTCACACCTAAAAATTAAATTTTTTAAATAAATAATTAAACATATTTACATATAAAATATATTAGATTTATCTAAATAATAACTAATATCCATTTTATTTAAAATACCAATATATGAATATTTATATAACTACTATATATTAATATAACTACACATATATTAATATAACTATATATATATATATTAATATAACTATATTTATATATTAATATAACTATATATATATATATTAATATAACTATATATATATATTAATATAACTATATATATTAATATAAATATATATTACTATACGAATAAATATAACTAAATATATATATAAATAAATAGATATATCATGAATAAGAGAACAAATCAATATAGGGTAGTGGCAAAGGCTTTAGGTGCACAAGGGGTAGGTCTCGAGATCAAATCCGGGTGGAGGCATGGGTGCGCGCGCAAGGGTGATTTAAAGGGCTAGAGCTGATAAAGGGTGTAGGAAGTGCGGGTGGGTGCTGGAGGTGTGGGAAAGTGCTGATAAAGGGGGGCTCAAACGCTGTAAATATCCCCCCCCCCCACCGAGATTGGCAGTATTTTTTTAATTTTTTTAATTTTTTTATTTTTATCAGCGCTAAAAAAAAGCGCTGATAAAATTGGTCCTTTATCAGCGCTAAAAAGAAAGCGCTGATAAAATACCATTTTATCAGCGCTTCGTTTTATCGCTGATAAAAGACCCCTTTTATCACTGCTTTTTTAGCACTGATAAAAGGGGTCTTTATCAGCGCTTTTTGGAGTGCTGATAAAGGGGACCCCCCTTTATCTTCACCGGCATTAATAGCGCTTTTTCTAGCGCTGTTAATGACTATTTTTAGTGCTGATAAAATCCATATTTGTAGTAGTGTAAATTCAGTAATGATAAGATAATAACATGAGATAACAAGATATATATTACAAAAAAAATATAACTTGTTTATTGAACTCTCTTTATTTTTTTCAAAGGCTGAAGAGATTTTACACCACTATCGATTATCCAAATCCCTTCATTATGGTCTCCTCTAACATAAAAAACATCATCTACATTGGGACCACTGTGAAATGATTGTGACGTACCACTGAAAGGATCGTCCTCAACTGAATTTTCATTGGACCCTTCAGTAGTTTTGGACGATAACAGAACAATCGACCACTTTCGGTTTGCAGGATCTGGAACATAAAAAAATTGTATCGCTTGTGATTCCATTATAAACTATTCGTATTTGTACCCTTATTTACTAAAATCAACTTTCACAAATCCCCATTCATCTATTTTAACACCACTGTTGTTATCAACCCATTTGCATTGAAAAATCGGCAATTGGAATGTCGTATAATAAAACTCCCATTTTTGTTTTATAATGCCAAATTATGACATATTTGCATACATTGGATTTCTGTCCTTACTACCAGAAACATGCATCGCTTCATCCACTAGTGTAACTTCACTATTTTTCATGGTACTATCTTCATCATGTTCATCTGTATAGAATGTATAACCATTAATTACATAACCATTTTAATATAATATATACACACTTGGTCTGGCGGATATCCATTGAAGTCGTTCTGAAATTGAATTCGGATTTTCATCCAACTCCTTAAAAGTATGGTCCTGAAACCATCCTATAAACTGGTGATTATGTGTATTTGATAACCATTTTTCAGCCCTTGAGGGATTCAACTGCCTAAGAATTTCTTTGTGAGTTTCAATATATGGAGTAACCTCCCAACTGTTATGAAAAACATAAAGGTGGGTCTGCTCCAGATTTGTAATACTGATTGTCACAACATCTCTTCCAGAAATTCCCTCACCCTCAATGCATCCAGTGGGACGAGATTTCAGGAGACCAATGCTTTCCACATCAGATAGGTATTCGGTAAAAAATTCAATGGATTCCTCAACAATATATCGCTCCACTATACAACCCTATGGCCGACTTCAATTTTTGACATACCCTTTCAAAATCTTCATATACCATTCAATGGTGTACATCCATCTATAGTTCATAGGACCACAAAGTCGAATCTCTCTCACCAAGTGAATCATAAAATGAACCATCATATAAAATTATAGAAGAACATTTCTAATTCACATAATATGATGAAAAATTCCTTTTCCATAACTGGAAATTTCACTGGGTCTAAAACTTTTCTACATATAGATTTGAAAAAGAAACAAGGTTTGGTTAACGTATGAAGAACATTCTTGGGCAAAATGCAACGTAAATCTATAGGAATTAGATCTTGCATCAAAACATGGCAGTCATGTGATTTCAAATATTTTAACTTCAAATCATTCATTGACACAATGTTCTTGATATTTTATGAATACCCCTCTGGAACCTTTACATCATTGAAGAAGTTGAAAAACTGATATCTCTCCTCCCTATAAAGAGTATAAGCAGCTGGAGGAAGAAAAATTCGATTTTCACCCTTCACGGGAGCCAACTCTTCTCGTATTCCCATGTCAACCATGTCCAACCTTGCCTTAATTCTATCCTTTGTTTTTCCAGGGACATTTAGCAATGTTCCAATAACATTGTCACATACATTTTTTTCCACATTCCTCACATCAAGAAAATGTATGACGTACAAAAAATTATAGTATGGTAATTCAAAAAAATGATCTCTTTTTCCAACTGATTTTCATAAGGTTTTTCATAAATGGTTTACCAAAAACAGTGTTCACATATTTTACTTTCTCAAATATTTGATCACCTATTAGTGGAGATGGTGTTGCGTGTCGTTCTGAACTTCAATTGAATGATGTCATCCAAGATCGGTACTTATGCCGATGAGGTAGAAATCTAAGATGTCTTAGAAACACATATTTCGATGAATGTTTCAACCTAATTGATTCTGTATCTTCTTTACAAATGGGAAACCCTTGAGTTCCTTTAATGCTACAGCCTGAAAATTTTTTATAAGAAGGGAAATCATTTATTGTCCCATACAACATTGCTCTCAACATAACACCTGATTCCCATAATAACTTTAAATCCTTGATCAAAGGAGCCAGATAAACATCAATATCATTACCTAGTTGTTTTGGTCCTGATATAATCATAGATAACATGATGAATTTCTACTTCATGCATAACCAGGGTGGAAAGTTATAATTTACCAACATAACAGGCCATGTACTATGAGTGCTAGTTTGAAAACCAAAAGGATTCACTCCATTTGTAGATAACGCAAGACGAAGGTTTCTCGTATCTTTTCCAAATTCAGGATACTCATGATCAATTTTCTTCCATTGAGGAGAGTCAGTCAGATGACATAATTTCCCATCTTTATTTCTTTTATCTGCATGCCATGACAATTGTCTTGCAGTTTCTTCACTTCTATATAGATGCCTAAACCTTAGAATGATTGGAAAGTACCATACAACTTTAGTAGGATTGGATTCATCTTTCTTGTATCGAGAATCACCACACTTTGGGAATTCTGTAAGTGATTTTTTCTCCTTGCGAAACAATATACAGTCTTTCAGGAAGGCATGTATTCTTTCAGAAATCATACCCATTGAGCGTAGCATTCGTTTAGCTTCATATGTCTAGCTTGGGAGCTCATTATCTTTCGAGAGCATGTCATTCAAAAGAGCAAGTAGTTCCATAAATCTGACATCACTCCATTGGTTGCCTGCTTTAAATTTATACAACTTCAGTATAGCTGACAATGCTATATATTTAGTGCAACCAGCATACAATGGCGTCTTTGCACAACTCTTTAACTTCTCAAACAATTTTGGGAAATCATGGAGTTCATCTTCAATTGTCTTTGTCATTTCCTCAATATGATATTCATCATCATTGACATCTGTAATCACATCCTCCATACATTTTTCTTCATTATCCATATTTGTATTCATACCTGATGATCCATAAAATGCAGTTTTATCCCAGCCAGTAGCTACATTCACTTTTTCTCCGTGTTTATTCCAACATTTATGACTCTGATCTATTCCTTGACATACTAAATGTTCTTCCAAATCCTCTGGAGTAAGTAGTCTATAATAACAACAACGTAAACACGGACAAAGGATTTGAGAAGGATCCTTTGCATGATCCTTTTCAAACTTGATGAACTCTTTCACTCTGTTCTCATACTCTATTGTCAAACGATTTGCATCCATCTAATATTTATTCATCTCCATCCTATTTGAATCTCAAATATTAGTATTTATGGTTCAAGTACACAAAAAAAGACTTCCAAATACAGTATAAGAGAACCACTTCCTTATAAAATAGAGATTAATAGATCCTAACCATTTCCAATAAAGATTTGGAAAACAACAGAACCAGGATAGACCCCCATCAAAATCAACATAGTTTCCAAACACAAAGGGGTTTGCGGGGATAATCACTTGTGTCATAGATGGTAAAACTCACACATCATCATCCTATATGACTCATCCTCCTCTATCGGGTCAACCCTTCTATGGTCAACTAGTCCATCCTTTTATACCTCACCAACCTAAAATACATATGGATGAAAACCAGTAGCCATCTCTATAAGTAAAGAAAAGATTCTCATAATCTCTAAAATATGGAATTCATTCAATATAATTACTTTAGATTCATTATAGTTTCCTCAAATCACCCCAATCTAAACACAAGAATAATCAAGAATGATACATCTACCACTCCTAGGTCTCTGCCCTACATTCAATATCATCATGCCTAATATTTTTGGTAAGCTCAAGTTACTTACTTTAAATCACAGGGGGATAATCACTTGTGTCATAGATGGTCTCCCATGTTATTCCATATGAAAATTTTAACAAATATTATTGACCTATCATCCCATTCAATCCTCATGAGTGTCTAATTCCAAACTCCATCTTAAGTGTAATATCAAAAGAATATATATTAATAAATTACCCCACATACACTTCCCCACTAATCTGGTCATTCTCACATTCTAATGGAATATTTCTTAAACTTCAACCCAATCTATATAATCTCATAACCATATATCCACACATACACATGTCACAAACACATAAAAAACCATATCCACATCACAACCACACATCACATCCTCATCACAATATGATATCATGAACATGAAGGACATAAACATCATACTCTCCTCCTACAATGCACAACCCCCACTATGTATCCACACCAAATACACATAATCATGTCGAAAAGAATATATATACACCAAAACCTAAAATCATTATAGGTCGTATATATACACCCACTGTGAGCCATTACAACTCATACTAAGTGTGAAGGGGGAGAAGGGAAGAGGGAGTGGTTCTATATGTGTTCCCTCTATAACTTAGATATTGATAAAAACACTCAGAACCAAAGTACCCATATGGATTTCAATCAGGTTACTTGACTCAAGTGGCGGTGTGTAAGAAACAATAAGAAAATATAATAAGTATATAGTCACACATAAATCTTTCCTAAGGGTTTACGCCAAACTAACACTGCAAACACCATCATCAACCATTGCCTTGTTACTACAACCCTCTTATAACCACTTCCATTATAATTCCACAAATAATCCCCAAAAATCACATAAGCATCCATATCAACACTACCAACTTCTCATTTCATTTAACATTATAATTTATGGGATTTTTATTACCTTATGCATTTCAATTGTTAACCATTTTAATGTAAAACCAATCATTAAATCACTACCCACTATAATCCATTCATTAATCATTAATAACATTTATTCTATCTTTAACCATTTATTAAACATAATTATTCCAATAATTATCATTAATCATTTAACAAAACATCATTTATCATTTCCAACCCATCACCCATTACTATTTTCATTTATTCCAACCATATTCCATGACAAAAGGAAACTATAACACCACCCAATAACAACTAAATTTTCATGACATAATATAAAACAAAACACATTCTAAAATCTATAAAACCACTTATTTTCTGCCTAAATAGCCATATCATTGCTATCATAACCACACAATAATCCATCCATCACTACTGTATTAATTACCACACCACATGCTCCCAACCACATCAATCAACCATCACCATTATAATTATAGTGATAAATACCCCATACATAGTAGAATGAAAGGGAAAACATATAAGAAATTCACACTAAAAGTCTTATTTATGACCATTAACCATTAAAACCATAACAAAAAAACTCAAAAACCAAATCAGCATTGTTGTCACATCCTTCCTGAGAATAAAGTTCAAGAAGAGAATCAAGAACAAGAGAAAACAAATTCACCTTAGATGAGGAGAAGTAGGGAACCTTCTATGCTACGTCGGGAGGGGAAGGCGTGACAGCCTGGTTGAGCCCAAATTTACCCAAGTTTTAAGGGTCAAGCGGTCTCTTGCAGTGTAACTTGGGTTGTCGAATCCTCAGAGACCTAAGAAGAACCTTTAGACACACAATATAAAGAGATGGATTTTTGGATATGAAGTGGCCAACTTGGGTTGTTTTTAGATGAGTTTTAAAAGAGCACTAAGATCTATGTGAATTCAATTTATGAGAAATGAGTTGATCCTAGGTTATTGCTCGGGGTGGATTGGATGAATTCCTTTTTTTTACGATTTCAATTTCATTAACTCAAGAAGGATTCATGAAATGAATTCAAACTACCCTCATCACTTACTGATTAAACACCTTCAAAAAAACATGCTAATAATCTATAAACTTGTAGGATCATTTTCATGAGCACTCCAAGGTAAAGGATCTACTTAGCACATAAAAGTGGGGTGAATAAATTCAATAAGGAAAAGGAAGAGAGAAACTCATTTAATGAAAGAAACTCAAATAGAAGAAATTAATAACATTTAGAGAGTGATAAATAACATCCAATACAGTTCCTTGCTACTCCCTTGGATCAACCCATAAAAGAGATAGCCCTACATTGATAACATGTTCTCAACGGAAGCGGGAAGTAGACTTACGAGAGTGGAATTGAAGAAGTAAAATAAACAACAACAAAAAAACATGATCACTCCACCATTGTGTGAACAAAATCACAAGGTTTGGTGTGAATAAATTCACACCTTGAGGCAATGGTATCAAGGTGATAAGAGGAAGAACAAAACAATAGAATAAGAAGAACTTTTATTAAAAACTAAGGTGATTCAAACAACTTACATAGGAAGGAAAAATGCTACAAAGACAATTTGGAATAATAACATTACAATCAAAACAAAGATCCAAGATCCATAAATCCTCCACCAATACTGAATTAAATAGGAAAAAATGAAACCTTGGCCGAGCCCCAAACATCCCATGTACCTTTAATTAATTGTGTTGAGGAAAGGTGGGTGGAACATTAATGTAGAGAGACTTTTCCACTTCTTGCCCCGAAGTTGCAGCCAGCTTGCATCCACCGGAAAGACGCACAAAAAGGACCTTCTACAAGGCCGAATTTGAGTGGTCCCTAGAAGACTTAAATTAATCCCCGTATGTCCCCTAACATATTGTAAATTTTAAGCCCAAAATAGTAATCCGTTAGAGAGATATGATATAAATAGTGGGCTGTTTTTCTGGGCCGCAGAATCTGGCCCAGAATTAAATATTCATCTTGGGCCGCCTTAATCACCACCATTTAGGAAGAATTAGCACTTTATCCAGAATTATTATTTGTTCCTATATATGTCTTCTAGCCTACCATGAATTTTGGTCTTCATTGGGCCTGTATTGTGGGCCCCACATTCCCATTAGTGGGATGATATCTAATATGCCTTCTCCAGAATCGTTTCCTTTCTTCGCCAAAAATCCCCATCATCCTTTATGAATCCTCCATTGATCCCCGAATGAAAAATGTTCATATTTAAGTTTATATCCATTTAAAAAAATATAAAATTAAAATATGGATAATTTAATTCTTTGAAATCAGATGAAATATTGGGCCTAATTTGGTGCATATTAGGAATGAAGTGCACAAATGATGAGAATAGATGTTCAAAATTAAAATCCACTAACTCAGGCCCATAAGATCAAAAATGAACATTTAATACCATTAAAATGTAATCAAAATATGTGTTTTTATTGTCTAATCACACCCCCAAACTTGAGTTTTTCTAGTCCTGAGCAAAATATATCTCACAAAAATGAAATTCAAATGACCTTTTCCAAAAACATTTTAATACACATTTCTCACCCAAAGATCTCATACCAAAAAATTATGAAACCCATAAAAATCATTTAAAACAAGCTATGTAAATAGGAATATCTCAAGCCCAAGACCATTCCTTTGTTCAAATTCATCACCATATTTCATCCAAATTCAATTAAGCATGATGAAGTGTTGTGCATCACAATAGACATGGGGGTTCATTTTCATTCGAGAGAGAAAAGGTGGAAGCGCTAGGAGAAATAAAATTATAATAATAAGATGAGTACTCATTTTTTTATTTTATTTGTTTTTTTTTGGATTTTTTTTTGCAATTTTTCCATGGTAATTGAAATCGAACTCAATCGATTCAACCCATGTAGCAAGACTTTGCCGATGACTCCCAGGCTCAAAGACCTTAGGGCACCAAGTGAAGCTCACATACTCAGGGATTATCTTGAGTTAACTCAATCAAAAACAAATTCAAATTACCACAAATAGAGATAAAATTCCCAACTCTGGGCCAGAAAACTATGGAGTCATGATCCCCAAGTGTCGAAAGCCACACATTAGGTCAATTCATTACTCTACGTGCAATTGATTTTTTTGAATACTCATGTTAAAATTAAGATGATTGCCAATACTATGCTATTTATTATAGGTCCCCAAGAACTCAAAATAAAACCCCACAATCTAGAGGACGTGCATTGTGTTTTTTTAAAATAATTGTATGAAAATATAAACGGTGAAAAATCACATCGGACAACCGCAATTTCCAATATCTATGCACATGAACATAAACTTGCATTAAAATAAGAATCAAGGCATGAAAAATTATTCGATATCCAATTTCAGAGTTTTGAATGTGTGTTATCATGTTCAAGGTTGATGACATTTTTCCTTCCACACATTTTCATCTCCCCCCCAACTTAGAATAACATTGTCCCCAATGTTTAAAGAATTGAAACATAGAAGGGGTATGATAGAAGTTCAATGAAGAAATTGAAAATGAAAATTATGGAATGAAGTCACTTGGTGGTTGATGTTGAAAATGCATTCCCATGTCTCCCTTCAGTTATGGTTTTTCTCCCAATGGCTTGGACGATTGTGACCAGCTTTTCCCAATGACATATGACATGCCTTTAATTTTTTTTAATATAATTTTTTTTGTATTTTTTTAACCTAAAAAAAACATAAAAATAACATAAACTGATGATACATTGTCTTCTATATATTTTTTGGTTAAGGTATTACTCAGGGATCACACCGCGTGACACGGATGAATACGGTGCTCCCCTTTCATACCCATCCTTACTCATAAAAGAAGAACATGTCAACAATCTATTTTTTTTAAATACCTACAAAAACATAAAATAAAATAAATTAAACTGATGATACATTGTCTTCTTTATATTTTCTGGGTAAGGTATTACTCCGGGATCACACCGCATGACACAGATGAATACGGTGCTCCCCTTTCATACTCATCCTTACTCATAAAAGAAGAACAGGTCAACAGTCTATATTTTTTTAAAAAAAATAACAAAATGAAGAAGAAGGAAACAAAAGATGATTCACAATGATTAGAAACATGAAAACCATGGGTTACCTCCCGTGAAGCACTTTTGTTTAGCGTCGTTAGCCCGACATGGATCCTAAATCTATCCATTTTTTTCGGGTTCATAGGTTGGCTCTGTTAACTCAACCTCTATTTCCTATTTATTGAATGATTCAATGAATGGTTTTAACCTATGAACATTGACCTTAAAAATTTTACCACTTGTGGGATCCTGAATCTCTACTACCCCATGGGGGTACACATGATGCACTATGAATGGACCTAACCATCTAGACCTTAACTTTCCCAGGTGTAAATGAAGTTTTGAACTATACAAGAGCACAGGTTTTCCCAGTTCAAATTGTTTGACTTTGACATTCCTAGATTGGTAGGCTTGAACTCTAGCTTTATTTATCCTTTAATTTTCATAATCCTCCAACCTAAGTTCCTCAAGTTCATTAAGATCTAGTTTCCTCTTTTCTTCGGCTAAAGAAATGTCGAAATTCATTTTTTTGATTGCCCAAAATGCCTTATGCTCAATTTCAACAGGTAAATGGCATGATTTTCCCTAAACCAACCTATATGGTGACATTCCTAGGATGGTTTTTAATGCTGTACGATATTCCCAAAGAGCATCCAAGAGTTTCTCAGCCCAATCTTTCCTAGAGGGGTTGACAGTTTTTTCAAGAATTTGCTTAATCTCCCTATTTTCTAACTCAGCTTGACCATTGGTTTGAGGATGGTACAGAGTGGAAACTTTATGAGAAATTCCATACTTAGACATGAGTGAAGAGAATGGGTGATTACAGAAATGGGTTCCTCGGTCACTGATTATAGCCCTAGGAATTCCAAATCGAGAAAATATATGCTCTTTCAGAAATCGGATCACAACATGATGGTCATTGGACTTGGTGGGAATGGCTTCAACCCATTTTGAGACATAATCAAAATCTAAGATGATGTAGAGGTATCCTTTAGATTTTGTAAAGGGTCCCATGAAATCAATTCCCCAACAATCAAAGATTTCAATGACCAGAATGGGAGTGAGGGGCATTTGATTCCTTTTGGAAATGGATCCTAATTGCTGACACTAAGGACAACTTTTAAAGAATTGAAAGGAATACTTATTGAGGTTAGGCCAGTAGAAACCACTTTGGAGGACCTTATAAGTGGTTTTCTTTGTAGAAAAGTGGCATCCACATGCCTCTCCATGACAAAATTTTAGAATGGACTCTTGCTCAGACTCCGGAACACATCTCCTGATGATTTGATCAGGACAGAACTTAAAGAGGTAAGGATCATCAAAAACATAGTGTTTGACATCAGAAAGGAATTTCCTCTTAGCTTGGGTCCCCAGGAATTTTGGAATGTCACCAGTCAACAAATGGTTTGCTATGTCAGCATACCAAGGGAAATCACTCACTGAATAGAGGTGCTCATCGGGAAATGAATCAGACACAAAGAGGTGGTGTGAGTTGTCTTTGAATTCCATCCTAGAGAGGTGATCAGCTACAACATTTTCAACACCCTTTTATCCTTAAAGTTTAAATCAAACTCTTGAAGAAGAAGAAGGACCCACCTATTCAATCTAGCCTTGGCATATTTTTTTTGGAAAAGGTATTTTAGGGATGAATGGTCAGTGAAGACAATGATGGGTGATCCTAAGAGATAAGACCTGAATTTCTCTAAGGCAAAGAAAATAGCAAGAAACTCTTTCTCAGTGGTGGTGTAGTTTATTTGTGCATCATTTAATGATTTTCTTTCATAAGCAATGACACATGGAGTTTTCTCACACTGTTGTCCTAAGACTGCTCCTACAGCGAATTCACTTGCATCACACATGAGCTCGAAAGGAAGTTTCCAATTTGGAGATTTCATGATAGGTGGAGATATAAGAGTTGACTTGAGTGTAGATAATTATTCCTCACAGATTCCTGTCCATAAAAATTGAGCATCTTTTACCAATAGAGCACAAAGTGGTCGAGAAATAGAGCTAAAATTCCTAATGAACCTTCTATAAAAACCAGCATGTCCTAAGAAGGACCTCACTTCCTTAACAGTTTTAGGATAGGGAAGGTGACGAATGATGTCAACCTTAGCTTTATCAACTTCAATCCCTCTACCAGATACCAGATGACCTAGATCATGTCCTTCCCTTACCATGAAATGGCATTTTTCCCAACTTAGTATGAGATTATTATCCTCACACCTTGACAAAACCTTTTCAACATTTAGAAGGAATCCCTCAAAAGTATCCCCAAATATGGAGAAATCATCCATGAAGACCTCTAAACAATCCCCCACCATGTCCAAGAAGGTTCCCATCATGCACCGCTAGAAGTTACCAGGGGCATTACATAATCCAAAGGGCATGCGCTTGAAGGCAAAAGTGTCGAATGGAAAAGTGAAGGTTGTTTTTCCTTGATCCTCTAAGGATACTTCTATTTGATTATACCCTGAGAATCCATCTAGGAAGTAGTAGAATTGATGACCCTCCACTCTCTCGAGGACTTGATCAATAAAGGGTAAGGGGAAATGGTCTTTCTTGGTACAAGAGTTGAGTTTCCTATAGTCAATACATACTCTCCATCCACTACTGACCCATGTTGGAAGCGTCTATCCATCCTTATTGGTTATTACTGTGATTCCAGCCTTCTTTGGAACCACATGGATTGGGCTAACCCACTCACTCTCAGCTATAAGATAGATGATACCAACTTTTAACAATTTCAAAAGTTCTTTTCTCACTACTTCCATGATATTAGGATTGAGTCGCCGCTAAGGTTGACGACATGGCTTTAAATCAGATTCTAGAACAATTCTATGACTCCCGATAAGTAGGCTAATCCCAGGAATATCAAATAGGGTCCATCCAATGGATTTCTTGTGTCTCCTAAGGACATCTAGAAGCATCCTCTCATGATCGGCTTCAAGAGAGGAAGAAATGAAAATAGGAAAGGATTGATTTTCCCCTAAGAACGCATACTTGAGTGATGAAGGTAAAACCATAAATTCAAGATCAGAGTGGTTATCACTTTCCAAAAAAAGACAAGACTTTGTATTGAACTCAATTTCTTTGTTCAGATTTCTTGACAAAATTGGTTCCTTGTGAAAAGAATTTTCATCCACTAAATTAGCTAGATTAGTTTCATGAATGGGTATAGACTCGATGTTATTGATTTCACCCATGGTATCATTGATTGGTGATTCTAAAAAATCATCAATAGAGCTATATGAAAGAGATTCAAGCCAAGGAGACAAATTTCCCTCATGTGAACAAAGAAAATCAATCTCTTCTTGACTTAAACATCCTTTAGTAATTCCTTGATGTTCCTTGAGTTCACTATCAACACTACCTATCCAATTAACCTCATGGATATCTTCATCATCCCCAATTTTAGATTTTTCATTGTAGATGTTCAAGTATAGACTCATGTTTCCAAATGTGATGGTCATGTTCCCATTTTGGACTCGGATAACAGAGTTGATTGTTGCAAGGAAGGTACGACCAAGGATGGTTGGGGTTTTCTCCCTAGGACCTAAGCTTGGGTGATTGTCTAGAACAATGAAGTCATCTGGGTAAATGAAATTTTCATCTTTCACCAAAACATCCTTTAAGATCCCCTTTGGAACTCGAATACTACGATCAGCAAGTTGAAGAGTGAAAGATGTGGGTTGGAGTTCGTCGAGCCCTAACTGAAAATACATAGCATAAGGAATGAGGTTCACACTGGCTCCTAGATCACACAAGGATTTGATAACTTTGTTCTCTCCTATTTCAACATTTATGTAATGGCATCCAGGGTCTTTCATCTTTGGAGGAAGGGTTCCTTGGATTGTTGTGCTAACACTTGCTTCCAGAAGGACTTGGTTCTTATGTGAGAATTTCTGTTTAAATGTGCAGAGTTACTTAAGGTATTTTGAGCATACAAGAATGGTTTGAATGTAATTGAGGATTGGAATGTTCAACTTGACTTGTGATAATATTTTCCTAAATGTTCCACTCAATTCAGGCTTGGTTTTCCCCCTCATGCGTTGAGGAAATGGGGCAGTTTGTGGGGTTATTTTTTGAATGGTTGTTTCTTTGACAGTGTTATCATGTTTTTCAGTTTGATCATGTGGTTCATTTGAATTTTCATTAGTTTTTGAAGCTTCAGATGGTTTTTGAACTATTGGTTCAGGTTTCTCAATTGATTTTCCACTTCTCAAAAATGTCACAGCCTTTAGTTGTTCATGAGTTGTTTGAGTGCAACTTGTCTCTCCCCTTGATGATTGTTGTGGAATGGCCTGTGTGGGCATGGGTGCCTTTATATTTTTTATGGTTTGAAGTTATTATTTAAGGGAAGAGACTTCTGAGTTCATCCTTTCCATTTGTTCGCACAATTGTTCAAGGATTGGGAGAGGGACGGATTGGGAAGGGGCTTATGTTGGTTGGGTAATCCCAGGGGGATACTTTGGTTGTTGGATGGGTTGTTGGTATTGGACTAGAGGATGTTGGTATTGGACTGGTTGTGGTTGGAATTGGTTATGGTTTTGAAAATTTTGTGTAGGGTAAGGGTTTGGTCCTTGTGGTTGGCTAGGTTGTTGGTTATCTTTCCATCGGAAGCCTGGGTGGTCATTATACCTTGGGTTGAATGTGTTTGGGTGTTGGGGATTTTAAAAGTTTAGGGAATTGACTTCAGCAGGTGGTCCTCCTAAAAGAACATCCTTGATGGATGGAATGGTTGGGTAGTTGTCTATTTTGTGGTCATGTTTGTCACAGATTGTGCAAACAGGGTCTACAGTTTGGATTTCATGAATTTTCCTATGGTCTATCTCTTCAACCTTCCTAGAGAGTGCTGAAAGTTTCGCCCTAAGTATTTTCTCTTCTCTAATTGTATGCATTCCAGCAGTTCTTTGAGGCTTTTCAGAATAAGGTGATGTTCCCCATGTTTGGTTTTGTTCAGAAAGGATTTCTAGATACTCGTAAACATCATTTGGGGATTTGTTTTTAAAGGTCCCATTACACATCATGTCAATGAATTGTTTGTTCCCCGGGCCCAAACCTTCATAGAAAATTCTCACTTGTTCAGGAATATAAAAACCATGGTGTGGAACCATGTTTAGGGTGTCTTTGAACCTCTCCCATGTTTCATAAAATGACTCTCCCTCTTTTTCAAAAAAGTTTTGGATGCTCTTTTTTAGTGAAATGGTTTTGTGATGAGGGAAGTATTTTTTTGTAAAATTCTCTTTTCAGTTGATTCCAAGTGTGGATTGATGAAGGTCTCAGATTATTTAACCAAATCTTTGCTCGATCCTTAAGTGAGAAGGGAAATATCCTCATATTAGCTGACTCAATTTGATGTGGTGAGCACATGGTTTCAACAATGTCATTGAACTCCTTGACATGAAGGTAAGGAATTTATGACTCCATACCATGGAAGGTTGGAAGGTGGTTTAGGACATGAGGTTTAAAGACATAGTGGGCATATACTAGGGTAGAATGCCTAATGAAAGACGGTTCATTGGTCTAGGTAGGTGTAAGGTAGTCATTCATGGTTTGTTCGACTACATTCCCCAAATTTGGGGCTACCTCATTTGGATTTCCATTTTGGTTCCCACCCGGGTTTATGAGTTGGTTTCTTTGAAGACCCTCCATTAAAATTGACTCAATCTTTAACTATAGGTTATTAGGAAGATTAGGATCCAATGGTGTACTTGACTCCCCTGTCCTATGACTTTCCACCCTAACTAGCCTGTTTGAGTTATCGCGGGTGTAGGCGGACATGCGCCAAAAGAAAAAAAAGTGAGAAAGTGAAAAGATAAGAGATATTGGGTGAGAATAGAAGAATGGGGGTGAGGAAAGAAGGTTTTGGTCTAAGGAACTTACTTGGTTTCTGACAACGGCACCAAAATTTGGTTGTGCCCAAATTTACCCAAGTTTTAAGGGTCAAGCGGTCGCTTGCAGTGTAGCTTGGGTTTCGAATCCTCAGAGACCTAAGAAGAACCTTTAGATACACAATATAAAGAGATGGATTTTTGGCTATGAATTGGAAAAATTGGGTTGTTTTTAGATGAGTTTTAAAAGAGAACTAAGATCTATGTGAATTCAATTTATGAGAAATGAGTTGATCCTAGGTTATTGCTCGGGGTGGATTGGATGAATTCCTTTTTTTACGATTTCAATTTCATTAACTCAAGAAGGATTCATGAAATGAATTCAAACTACCCTCATCACTTACTGATTAAACACCTTCACAAATACATGATAATAATCTATACACTTTTAGGATCATTTTCATGAGCACTCTAAGGTAAAAGATCTACTTAGCACATAAAAGTGGGGCGAATAAATTCAATAAGGAAGAGGAAGAGAGAAACTCATTTAATGAAAGAAACTAAAATAAAAGAAATTAATAACATTTAGAGAGTGAGAAATAACATCCAATTCAGCCCCTTGCTAATCCCTTAGATAAACACATAAAAGATCTATCCCTATATTGATAACATGTTCTCAACGGAAGCGGGAATTAGACTTATGAGAGTCGAATTGAAGAAGTAAAATAAACAAAAACAAAAAAAAACACGACCACTCCACCGTTGTGTGAACAAAATCACAAGGTTTGGTTTGAATAAATTCACAACATTAGGAAATGGTATCAAGGTGATAAGAGGAAGAAAAAAACAAGATAAGAAGAAGAAATTTTATTAAAAACTATGGTGATTCGAACAACTTACATGGAAAGGAAAAATGCTACAAAGACAATTTGGCATAATAACATTACAATCAAAACAAAGATCCAAGATCCCTAAATCCTCCACCACTACTGCCTTATATAGGAAAAAATGAAGCCTTTCCCGAGCCCCAAACATCCCATGTTCCTTTAATTAATTGTGTTGGGGAAAGGTGGGTGGAACATTAATGTAGAGAGACTTTTCCACTTCTTGCCCTGAAGTTGCAGTCAGCTTCCATCCACCGGAAAGACACACCTAAAGGTCATTCTAGAAGGCCGAATTTGAGTAGACCCTAGAAGACTTAAATGAATACCCATATGTCCCCTGAGAGCCTGTAAATTTTCATCCCAAAATAATAATCCGTTCGAGAGATATGATATAAATAGTGGGCTGTTTTTCTGGGCCGCAGAATCTGGCCCATAATTAAATCTTCATCTTGGGCTGCCTTAATAACCACCATTTAGGACGAATTATCACTTTATCCAGAAGGATTATTTGTTCCTATATATGTATCTTATCCTCCCATGAATTTTGGTCTTCATTGGGCCTGTATTATTGGCCCCACATTCCCATTAGTGGGATGATATCCAATCTGCCTTCTCCAGAATTGTTTCCTTTCTTCGTCAAAAATCCACATCATCCTTTATAAATCCTCCATTGATCCCTGAATGATAAATGTTAATATTTAATTTTATATCCATTTCCAAAAATATCAAATTAAAATATGGATAATTACATTCTTTGAAATCAGATGAAACATTGGGCCTAAATTGGTGCATATTAGGAATGAAGTGCACAAATGATGATAATGAATGTTCAAAATTAAAATCCACTAACTCAGGACCATAAGATAAAAAATGTACATTTAATACCATTAAAATGTAATCAAAATATGTGTTTTTATTGGATAATCATCGCCAGAGGTGGAGGTGCACGGGAGGAGCTTCCAACCATTGAGAAATGGAGGAGTAGGGTTCTCGGGGAGTAGGGTCGAGCGGAGAGGAGGATAAGCAGGGTTTGCGGGGAGGAGGATCCGCCGAAGGGGTTTGAGGGGGAGGATTATGATAAGGGATATTGGTGAAGGTCCAACAACATGAAGATCGGGGGCGGTGGAGGTCCGGTAACGTGAAGATCGGGGGGCAGTAGAGGGGAGTCTCGGGGTTACAGTACCGTGAGAGCTTCAGGGCGTGATAAAACGATGCAACTGTGCGACCGATTTTATAAAATATGGGACTACGGTTTTATCAGCGCTTTTTTAGCACTGATAAAGAGACCCTTTATCAGTGCTAAAAAAGGGCTGATAAATCCTTCCTGTATCAGCACTAACATTTTAGCACTGATACAGGCCTTTTTTATCAGCGCTTTTTTAGCACTCATAAAGGGTATCTTTATCAGCGCTTTTTTAGTGCTGATAAAGGTTACCCTGTATCAGCGCTAAAATTTTAGTGCTGATACAGAGATTCTTTATTAGCGGTTTTTTCTTAGCACTGATATAAGGTGGCACTTCCCTTGCCCATTTTTGTAGTAGTGCAATTTCAGAAGAAAAAAATCATGTAACATACAAGATTTTTCAAAAGGTAGAGACCATTTAATTTTTGGTTTAAATTGTTTAAAATGGCCCTTAGTTTGACACATAATCTTTTAATAGAGGTTTGGAGTGCGTCTGGGGATCGTTTGATGCCCGAAGTACCGAAAAAGGGGGAAATGTTGGAGCAAAGTCTATTATTTGATGGTAATGGAGTTGGTTTGTGTTTGATGAAAATCCACATTAGGTTTCTCAATGATTTTTCAAGACAAGCATTCTTACGGTTCATGCTAACAATAATATTAAAGGTTGTGTTTTTTCCCAGCGTTTTCCAATTTTTTGGGTCCAAAAAAAGGAGAATAGAGAAAGGTGTTTTTAGAAAAGGAGGTTGTGTGAAAGTATGAAGGTGGTTTGGAAAGTTTCATGCAAGGCATGTTTTGGGATTATCACATTAAAATATAGAAAAGGAAAAAAGCGCATGAAATATTTAATTATGTGTGAAAGACGAGGTTGCACAGAAGAGACTTATGCACCCAATGCAATGTCAATAATGGGTTTATTCACTCATATAAAATCTTACATGTAGGGTCTTTGAGGCCTATAAATAGGAGGCTACCCCCATTCAAGACTCAAAACTTTTTCCAACGAATATCTAGTGTCTCTTCCACGCAAAAGAGTTGTGTGAAAAATACTTTAGCGTAATAAATATTGTGTGAAAAGTGTTTCATTAGTCTCTAAAGACCAAGTGAAACTTATGGTGTAGCTGCATGAAAGATATGAGTTTCTAAAAAAAGGGTTCCTCAAAAGTCATCTTGCGTGACAATACCGAAACTTGCATGAAAGAAGAGGTGTTTCACACAAGTGCAGTTTTGAGCTTCTAATAGATTTGAATATATGGTTTTTTTCAGTGCTTTCAAGTGCATAAATTCAGGACATTGATGCAAGAAGATTCTCATGCTAGATAGGGACAAATACTTCAATGAAAATATATTGAAGAGACCTTCAAGTCTATAAATCGATTAAGACTTCACTTAGGGCAATGAGCTAGAGGGAGTCGATGGAAGTGCTCTGAGGGATGTAGTGTGCTATACCCAAAATCTTGTATGGGAAGTGTGCCTAGCACATAGTAACTATGTATAAAATCTTTTACTCCGCTACTAGTGAAGATTAGTGGATTTTGGTACAATCAACACACTTTCAGTGTATGTTCTTTGGACTAACCCTTAGTGGTGAACCATGTAAAATTGTTGTGTTTCCTATTTGCATGTGAATGATTTATTACTACACTATTCCATATTATAGGTTTAACTAGTTCCTACCAATGTGGGAACAAGATCCATCCTTTAAAAGAAAAATTTGACACCCTGATTCACCCCTCCCCTCTCAGGGTGTTCTGGGGTCCTACAAGTGGTATCATAGGCTATAAGTTACTGGTGTTCAATCTATTCTTCTTTGTTGACATGTAGAATTTAGTTAATGTTATGGGAGTCCCCCTATTTGATGGAATTAAATTTCATATTTGGAATAATAGGATGATATCTCATCTAATATCTCTTAGAATGGAAGTATTTTTTGCTATTGCACAAGGAATACAAGTCACTGATCTAACAAGGTTGTCTATGATTGATATAGACAAGAAAATGCTTGATGTAGATGTTAAAGAACATAATTCCCTCACTATATCTCTTTCTGATCAAATATATCTAAAGGTGATGGGTTGTACATTAGCAAAGTCTATGTGGTAAAATTGGATAATATATATGAAGGTGACAAGAAATTGAAGGATGAAAAACTATAAGTCCTGCACAATAGGTTTGATGACTTAAAAATTCATC
The DNA here is from genome assembly GCA_963277665.1 of Viscum album. Lineage (NCBI taxonomy): Eukaryota > Viridiplantae > Streptophyta > Magnoliopsida > Santalales > Viscaceae > Viscum > Viscum album. The sequence continues at coordinate 3,897,477 of CAUJRU010000022.1, forward strand.
CTAATGAAAATGTAGATACCTTTTTAATCTAATTACTGAAGTTGTTGGAGAAATAAGCGGACTTGGTGAAGAAATAAAAGACATTGACATTGTGAAGAAAATTTTGAGAAGTCTCTCACATCTCTACAATCTAAAATTTTCATCCCTTGAGGAAAGGGGTCTTTATAAATATTCTTTGGATGATCTACTGTGCAGTCTGGTGGCATATCAAATGAGAGTCAAACTTAAAGATGTAATGACTTGAGTAATCAAATAAATTCCATTCAAATCCATGGAAAAACATGAGGTTTCTAGAGATACAGTTAGTGTAGATAATGAGTAGTATGAAATCCTTTATCTTTTTTCCAAGAAATTCATGAGAGGAAAAGAGATATTTGAGGGAATTATTTACTTGGATTTTTTTCATTATGGTAGAGTTGGGTGCACTGCCACTTGGTTCTCATGGAAGATCAATGATGAATAAAGCGAAGCTGGAAATTTACAAAAGCCTCAGAAAAGGTTTTATCAAAATTGAGACTTCAAATATGAAAAGAAATGTCAATGAAATATATTTTTTGTAAAGAATAAGGTGATGATAATGAATTTTTTGAGGAAGATAAACCAGAGTTTAAATCTGGAACCCAAGCATCTATGATGGATATAGTTAAAAAGTCATAATAATCAAAAGATAAAGACAGAGATAATCAGTTTATTACAGATGTTGATCTCAAGTTTCAACTTAAGGATGCTCCTGATAAGCATGAGAATCAAAGTAACAGATGAAAAAACTGTAGAGAAGTTGTGGAAGAATCATCAGAATATATTGATCGTCTTGAAGCTGAAATTTAATACCTGTAAGAAGTGGTGAAACTATATTCAAAAAATTTAAAAGAACAAAATATATAGTTGAACTAAAGCTCATAATTGAAGAACAGACAAAGGTCATCAATGACATTACATCCAGACTAGAGGATAATTCCAAGACTATTGAGGGTCTTAAAGAATAATTTGTTACTCTTAGGAGTAAACTTGAATGTGAATAAAATTCAAAAGAAACAAAGAAGAAAATATTGTTTGGAATATTCTCATATGTTGAGCTGCTGAAGATATATAAATGGGGTTGTTATGGAGTATAAAAGGTTTTTAATGATCAAATATCCACATTCATGGGAAATTGTGGAATTATTTGTGATGCTGAAACATTAAAGGCTATAAATAAGATAAACCAAAGTAATGGGAAATCAAAAACTGAACATATTGCAAATTCAACTAAAGTATTAACAAAGATGACCTCATGTCAAACATAAAGAAGAACCGAATCATATCCACAAGTTTCCCAAAATTATAAGAAATCAAAATATTTTTCAAAGGAAGGAGACATGGGGAGGAACATGATTGGGAAGAAATTTCCTCTTATGAAATGTCGATTTTGTGGCTATTTAGGCCATATCATGTCATGTTGTGAAGAGGCAAGGATATATTTGAATGGGGAAGTTATTGAATTCAAAAAATGATAATGAATTCATATCCTACTTAATATAGATGACATAATTTATATGGATATTGTTTTCATTGTTCTAACTTTGTCCATAAAGCTGTTTATTGCAGGCATAAGAAATGCATGAACAATACATACAAAAATCAAAGATAATCCATTACTCATCAACCAGACGGTGTAGCTATTACAAACCGGTTTTATCATCTAGAAGAATAGTATGAGTATGATAAACCTATTCACATGGAAAATAGATTTGAAACTTTATCATTATCCTTCACTCAATCTAATATTTCATGGAAGGAAAAGAAAAAAATTGAAAAATCAACTTTTTATAAGTATCTCTTAAAGTTAAAAATAACAATAGTACCTGGATTAATGATAGTATATTCTCATACCATATTATGGGAAATGAAGACCTATTAATGTTAAGAAAATGGTTGATGGAATAGTAAGGTTCGGTAATGATGGTGCTTTGAAGATCAAAGGAATTGGAAGTACTTAATTGGCTAATGGAAAGCTAAATAAAACTGAAGTTCTCTATGTGGAGGGTCTGCATCACTATCTCCAAAGCGTGATTCAACTTTTTGACTCGGGACTGATAGTGACATTTAATCAAAATGGGTGCACTATCAGAGGAAAGATAGGGAATTCTCTCATAAAAGGATGCATAACAGATGGAAACCTATATCAGGATGATAGTGAAGAGAACATTTTATACATGAAATTTGAAGAAGAAAACAACTTGTGTCACCATAGGTTGGGTCAAATTAATAAAAAAGACATGGAAAAGATATATAATTTGAAGATAGTCATGGATATATCCAATATTAAGTGTGAAAGGGAAAAGACTTGTGTTGCTTGTATAAGAGGGAAGTTGGTATACAGTTCATATAGACCAAAGAAGAAAAGGGCATAAAATATTCTTGATCTCATCCATATAGATTTATATGGTACGATAATTTTTTTTGGAACATATGGATAAAGGTACTTAGTTCTTTTCATTTATGATTATAGTAGAATGTCTTGTGTGATTGTTATACATAAGAAATGAAAATTGATTGATTTCATGAAAAAGTATCACCAATTTACAAGATTGATACTGGATGAACAATCAAAGTTCTATAGTCATACAATGGAGGGTAATACACATATATTGAGTTTGAAAATTACCTAGAGAAACATGGAATACAATATGAGGTGGATGCTGTGAGAACCCCACAGTAAAATGGAGTTGTTGAGTAGAGAAATTCACAAGTGAGAAATATGTCCAAAACAATGCTGATTAAGCATCGTATATTTGAAGTATTTTTGAGTTTTCAGAAGTAAATGTTTCATTTGAAACAAATAAAGAAATCAAGGGATTTGTGGTGATGTTTTAGATGAAGTAATATTTCTCAGATATTCAATGAATATAAAAGTATACAAATGTTTCAATAATTGTATTGGAAGAATTTTGGAAATAATTGATGTTAATATCATTGAAGATAAGACCAAAAATACCTTGAAGGGGTCTTATGATGATGTGATTGAACATGTAGAAGATATTCAACATGGAACATATTCAAATATAGAAGTAGAGGAAGGATTTCAAAAGATTCAGAGGTCACAATATGATGTTGATTCAGAAGAAGAATCATAAGAGCAAACCATGGCCAAAGAAAATTCTTTTAAACCTATTAAGAGAAGTCGAAGAGCCTAAATTGATCAATCCAATGTCATTGGGGACTGGACATCACCCATACAGACAAGGAGAATGAGGAATAATGCACAATCTGTCTTCTTATCAGTTATGGAACCATCCTCATTTAAGGAGGCTGTAAAACATGAATCATGGGTTAAATACATGAATGAAGAGTTAGATTAGATTAATAATAATCAGACATGGGATCTTATTAAGAGACCCAAAAATCAAAATGTGATTGGTACAAAGTGTATTTTTAAGAATAAATTCAATGATAAAGGTATTATGGTCAGAAATGATGCATGATTGGTTTGTAAAGGATATTCACATATTAAAGGTGTTGATGTTGAAGAAAAATCTGATCTGGTGGCTAGACTGGAGTCAATCAGACTTTTTCTTTCTATGGAAATTTAATGAGGATACAAAGTGTATCAAATGGATATCAATACAGATTTCTTAAATGGTGTTCATGAAGAAGAAGTCTACATAGAACATCCAGTGGGTTTTCTATGTTGTAATGATGAAGTGAAGGTTTGAAGATTAAATAGGGAACTCTGTGATTTGAAGCAAGCACCATGAGCATGGTATTCACAAATGGATTATTATCTAAAGAATCTCAAATTTAAAAGAGGAGTGGATCACAACCTCTATGTTAAGAAATATTATAAAGGTCAGCTCATGGTATTGGTGTACATAAATGATATTATATTTGGTGGAAACAGACAGGGATTAGTGGATGAATTTTACAATCACATGAAATTAGAATTTGAAATGTCTATGATTGGTGAACTCACATACTTCTTAAAGATGAAATTTATTCAGAGGAAATACTAAACTTTTATTTCTTAGGAAAATTATTCAAGAGAGTTTCTGAAGAAATTCAATATGTAGGACTCCAAATCAATGTTGAGTCCAATTTTTATTGGTACAAACTTGGAAAGCATGAGGATGGGACTTATGTGGTTCCCACCATGTACAGGAGAAACATCAGAAGCTTATTTTACTTAACTGCAACCCAATCATATATTTTATTTGAAACATTCTTGGCAGGCCACATTAAAAGTATCTGAAAGAATAACATATGGCGGTAGTTAAACAAATCATGAGGTACATTCAAGGTAATCACAGTTCTGGATTATACTTTGCTGCAGAAAGAGATAAATAAAAATTTCCATTTTATGATGTTGATTGGGTTGGAGATGTGGTATATATAAGGTCCAAATGTGGTATATCATTCTTTATTGACATGAAATGTGTGGTTTGGTTGAGTAATAAACAGGAAAACACTTATCTTAGTACTGCTAAAGCTGAGTATATCTCCACTACAAAGGATTTCACTCAGTTATTGTGGATGAATCAACAACTTACTGATATTGGTGATGAGGTGAAATAGTCGATGGTGGTTCACTGTGATAACAAGAGAGAAAATTATCTTACAAAGAATCTTGTTCATCATTCTCATACGAAACACATTGAAATCAGATATTGCTTTATCAAGTAAAAATTTGAACAATGAATGATTACAATAGATCATATTAGAATTTATGATCATGTGGCTGACATATTGACCAATTATTTGTTAATACATGTGTTTCAAAAGCATCGGTTCAATCTAAATGTTAAACCAACTCCCATTTCATGAGGAGGTTACAGATATTCCCCTCTCCCCAGTTATCTTAAATGTTTTAATATTTTTGTGGATGTGGTGAAGGTTTATGGAGGAGATACGATCTGGGGGAGTGTGTTTTTGAGCTATACAAGTAAACATCAAGTTCTTTGGTTTTATTTCCAAAGAGGTGAAATGGATAAATGGATAAATTAAATGATTTAAATGGAGAAATGGATAAATTTAATGAGTTACATAGGGGGAGAATGATGAGTTACAATGGGGGAGAATGATGAGTTACAGTGGGGGAGAATGAGAATGGATAAAAAAATCAGTTTTATGAGGAAATAGTCAGAGATTATCTTAGACATCTTTAAGTATTCCAAGACATGAGAACCCAATTTATGCTTCACCTATTGTTTTCTACACCGAACATTTCTCATTTATTCTTATAGTGTTGGATGAGTTGTTTCATGGGTATCAAGTTTTAATAGTGTCTCTTTCAATATTGAATTTATCTATAGATTTCCAACAAACCCAAAGGGGGATATTGTTGGAACCAAGACTATTATTTAATGTTATTGGAGTTTGGATTGTATTTTTTGTCAATCCATATTGGGTTTATCAAGGAGTTTTCAAGGCAAGTGTTCTTACAGTTCATGCTGACAACAATATTGAAGGTGGTGCTGTTTCTCAGTGTTTTCCAAATTTTTGGGTCCTAAAATTGGAGAATGGAGAAAGGTGATTTTGGAAAAGGAAGTTACATGCAATTTTAAAGGTGGTTTAGAAAGTTTCATGCAAGAAATGTTTCAGGATCATCACAAAAAAATATAGAAAATTCAAAAATCACATATAAGTTTTAATTGTGCGCGAAAGACAAGGTTGCACGGAAGATACATACACATCCAATGAGATGTCAACAATGGTTTTACACGCTCGTCAAGAATCTTACACATAGGGTCATTGGGGCCTATAATTAGGTGGTTACACCTATTCAAGACTCAAATTTTTTTCCAACGATGATATGATTTCTTTGTCTCTTGAAAGAGTTGTGCGTGAAAGACTTATGCACAGTAAATCTTGTGCGCAAAGTGTTCCTTTAATATTTAAAGAACAAGTTAAACATATGGTGTAGTTGTGAGAAAGATAAGGGTTGTATGAAAAATAAGGTTTGAGTGAAATTCATCTTGTGAAATAATCCCCAAACTTGCATGCAAGAAGAGGTTTTCTACGCAAGTACAATGTTGATCTTCTAACAGGATTTGAATATCTGGTTTGTTTGTCCAGTGCTTTCAAGTTCATCAATTCAGGAAATTGATGCAAGAAGAGTCTTGTGATAGACATGTAAAAATACTTGAATGAAAATATATTGAAGAGACCTTCAATTCGATAACTAAGTAAGACTTCACCCAAGACAGTGAGCTAGGGGGAGTCGATGGAAGTGCTATGAGGGATGCAGTGTGTTATCTCAAAAATCTTATAAAGGTAGTGTGCCTATAACAGATTGACTGTGTCTAAACTCTTTTACTTGAAAATTATTAGGATTAGTGTATTTTGGTATGACCAACACACAATCAGCGTATTCTTTTTGGGCTATCCCTTAGAGGTGAACCAAGTAAAATGGTTGTGTTTCCTCTTTACATGTGAATGTTTTATTACTGAACTATTCCATATTACAGGTTTAACTACTTCCTACTAACATGGGAACAAGATCTATCCTTTAAAATAAAAAGTTGACACCCTGATTCACTCCTCCCCTTTCAGGGTGTTCTGGGGTCCTACCGAAAATACACTGGGTTGCACGGTTAGGAGAAACTGTGCAGCCCAAGCGCACATCCATGTAGTCGTTTGCAGATCTGGGGTAGTAAGCTATTGCACGGCCAGAGCATGGTTAGTAAAACCATGTGTTTGACCATGTGTTATGCCCTATTAGAGCAGAATCTACCACATGGTTGATGTTTAGTTTGTCCAATCGTGTGGCCAAATCATGTGTCACCTAATGTGTAATAAAAATTTAATTTAATTTTTAGGGTTTTATTTTAAAACACCCATCTCTTTCTCCACCTCCTCCCACTTGAGATTTTCTCCCCTACCAGGCACACGAAGGCCCCTCTCATCCCACATTAGGGTTTTTCTCTATCTCCCTCAAATCCCCTCCGATCTATTTTCTGTGGTAAGCTACAGACTCCTCTCAGTAAGCTCTCTCATCCACACCCCTTGATTTCACGGTTTCTCCAACCCTTGTTGTGTTATTTCCATGTGATGGATATAGACCTATTTGGGGGGGGGTCTTAAATCTCTTGATATCTTCCATTATTAGGTCAAATCAAGCCTCAATACCCGATTTACATAGTACCATTATGTTGAGGTAGGACGTCTGCTCTTTTCCACTTCATTTTCATCTCTTTTGGTGTTGTGTCATTGTACCGCCCCCTCAGAACCATCCAACGAGACTTGTTATCACGTGTTAAAATAATTGTCTTGTTTTTTCATGACCATTGGGACTATACCTTTTGAAAAACCCATGTTTATGGTGTTTTTATTGGATCCACTCACCCCTTTTGGGTGGACTAACCAAAATGGCATAAGTTTCCCTTTGTTTAAAATGTGAAAAAATTGTCATTGGTGTGTGTGGTACCTTGATAATTCTATAATTTGATTAATAATATTATAATGAGAAATATACCATGAATTGGGTCCCTATTAATAATTCCTAATCTTGAATATTGTGGTTTAACCTATGTGTAGTGCCTTATACCTTTGACATGCTTCATGTCTCTTTGAATGAAATATGCCTTACATGCTAAAATTATCATTTCAAGTTACATGACTACCTTTTATTAATGAAATCCTTATGCCTTATGCTAAAAGATTATACTTAATACAATATGCCTTGCTTGGTGGTATTATACTCAAATGCCCACATTTATTTCAAGTGAATTATGTTAATGCCTTATGTTAAATGCTTATTCATAATGCCATGTGAAATTGCATACCTTATATTATGAAAAATGGTTATTCCTTGTTTGTTTCTCTTGCTTGATCCTTTTTGTGGTTCAAATGGAATGCGATACTTGATAAAGCTCTATAGATTGAGATATTTAAATGAAATTAATGATATATTAGTAAGAGGCATGTCGATGCCATATGCCTTTCTTATAGTTTATTTCTTATGTAAATTTCTTATTGCTTATTCCCTTGTTAGTGGCTTGAACCATACGAAAAGCTTGTTAAAATTGTTGGCTTCTGCTATTGAAATTTCATGTGTTGACATGAACTTGCTTAAGGATTGTTCCATGTAGCTTATGCCTCATACATTGCTTGGTCTTATTAAATACTCATTGCCTTGATATATGATATGTGTCATTGATGTTTGGCTTGAATTGCTTAGATTAGTTAATGGAGGCATGTGGTATTGAGATGATTATTGTTGGTTAGAAATCATAAATGCATTACTTATTATGCATGCCTTGTTTTACATGGATGTTGACATGGGATGGGAGATAACATGGGTTCCATATGAAGGACCCATGGATGGACTTATCATGCTTGATGGGTTACAACTCAATGCATTGGGGGATATGCTTTGGATTTCCAAGTAAGGGGTTCCTAGGTGATTTATTATACTCCTGAGTGATACCGGTTGCCAAGGGGAGTGTGAAGACCTTTTGTAAAGATGGTTATGCCAGGCCTTGGGTGATACTCGGTCCCCCTGTGAGATACTTGGGACGAAATCAGTGTTTACCATACCTCGTAGTGATACTTGGGATTATTTTAGATTTCCTTGGACGAGCTCGGTGGTATTGGATTTATCAAATGTTTCCATTACAATATTTGGGATTATTTTAGATTTCCTTGGAAAAGCATGGTACTCCACCTCAATTTTTAATGGAATGTTTGGTTTGCATTGTCTATTTGGTTGTTTAATTATATGAGATACATCTTTTATGTTTATATGAGAATGTTTATGAATTTATGATACTTCTTATTACTTTCCAGTATACTCATGTGACAATAAGGTATTGAGACTCCAATACATAACACAAGTTTGGGGGTATGATTCATTAATTTACTTTCTTACCATGGCACCTCTTACATATTTTGTTATATGTACATGTTCTCCATTCAGACACCTTGCATAGGTCAAAGCAGGTGGTATGGGATGTGTGTCCACTTAGGAACTCGGACCAAGTGGAAGTTGTTTATTTACTTCCCTATAATTTATTATATGTGACATGTTGTTTCTTATTTATAGCACCAAAATGGAATGGTCGAGACACCGTGGGTGCTGACTAAATGAGATTATTATCTCACACCCTACTCGGGTGTTTTTTGGTACTCGAGTAGACTTTATGACTGTAGGTACAGATAAAGGGAGGCATGCTGATTCTGATGGTTGATTTTCTTGCTTCTGAAGATGGATATGGGGGCAGAGGACCAAGAATGTGCTTAAGATGATTTTGTAGTAGTTTACCATTTTTTGTACTTTTGATAACATGTTGTTTATTCTTGTACCCCCATTTTCCCTGCACTTCTATTTTCATGTAGACTAACGACATCATCATCATCACTTTAGTACCATGTATTATTATTTAGCTTTAGTAGTTATCGGTTTACCATGTTGGGTTATTTATTATTTCTTCTATTGTGTGCTTATTATTATGATTCCTCTAATTATTAATATTTTTTACCATTGTTCATACTCTGATCTATGAGGGCATAGTCTCCCCACAAACACACCCTAGGCCCTCACTACTAATTGAAAACCTCTAGAATTTTGGGAGATGTGTTTGACCTCATGTGGCCAACTGACCTTGGGGAACTTTTGAGTGGAATCCAGGACCAGGATGTTACAAATCACCTCTAACCCAATGCTATTTTCAGTGTTAAAATGAATTTGTTCTACAATGTTTCTCTATTGATGCGATATCCCCATTATTTTTTTTTTATTTTTTTACTTTATAATCATTTGATTAGTATAATTAATGATTTATATTTATTTTTAGCCTACATATTTTAATCCTTATATTTAATTAATTTTTAAATTTTATTGTTCAATTATTAAAAAATAAACAATATTATTAATTTTATTTTTAATATATGAAAAATATTATTCATATTCATCTTTTTTTTCAATTTTTAACCAAATAAATAAATTATTTATTAGTAATTATTCTATTTAATTGTTTATTTATATATCTACATAATGAATGTTATATAATAATAATCATATAATTAGTGTAGAATACTTATATAATATAATAAATTATATATTTCATTTAGTTTGGTTTAAACAATTAATAGATAGTAATTAAATAAAATAAAAATTGAAATAGATGATGTTATTGGTTTATAAAAAACATAAATTAAAATTGAACCTATGAATATATATATATATATAATAAGTATATTTTTGAAAAAATATAACAAAATACAAACATGCATGTTCACATGAAAAAAAAAATTAAACTAATGATATGCAATAATCAGAACATAACACACCGAACACAATAGATAACACAAATTTAACATTACAACAATAGTGTACAATTTCCATATAAAAAATAAAGGGTGGAAAATAACAATCTAATAATCTGCATTTTTAATTGATTTTCATTTTAAGTAGAATTTAGTTTTCTTTTATTTAATGTTATATTATTTATTTATTAATAATGTCAAGTAAGGATAAAATAAAGTAAAGTAAGGATAAACTAAAGTAAAGTAAGGGTCAAAGAAATTTAAGGGTAAAAATAAAGTTAAGTAAGGATAAAACAAAGTTAAGTATAGGTAAAACAAAGTTAAATAAGGGTAATCTAAAGTAATGTAATGGTAAACTATAGTTAAGTAGGGGTGGACTAAAGTTATGTAAGGGTGAACTAAATTTAACAAAGGGTAAAAAAAATTATGTAGAGGTGAAACAAAGTTAATCAAGGGGAAAACAGAGTTAATTAAGGGTAAAAAAAGCTAAGTGAGGATAAACTAAAGGAAAGTAAGGGTAAACTAAAGGAAAATAAGGGTAAACTAATGCTAAGTAAGGTTAAACTAAATATAAGTAAGCATAGACTAAAGTTATGTAAGGTTAAATTGAATCTAAGTAAGGGTAAACTAAAGTCAATTAAAGGTAAACTAAAGTTAATTAAGGGTAAAACAAAGTTAAGTAAGGATAAAACAAAGGTATGTCAAGGTAAACTAAAGCTAAGTAAGGGTAATCTAACGTAATTAATGGTAAAATGAAGGTAAGTAGGTTTAAAAAAAGTTACGTAAGGGATAAAACAAAGTTAAGTAAGGTTAAAACAAAGTTAAAGGTAAACTGAAGTTAAGTAAGGGAAAAATAAAGTTATGTAAGGGTCAACTAAAGTTAAGTATGGTTCAACTAAAGTTAAGTAAGGGTAAAATTAAAGCTAAGTAAGGGTAAACTAAAACTAAGAAAGGGTCAACTAAAACTAAGTAAGGGTAAACTAAAGTTAAGTAAGGGTAAAACAATGTTAATTAAGGTTAAACAAAAACCAAGTAAGGGTAAACAAACATGATCTGAATGCTCTAATTATAGATACAATGGAAGTGTCAACTCCAACTGTTAAGTTAACAATGGGTGAAAATGTTTTATTTTAGTACTTACTCAGTCAACATAGATGAATCAAGGGTAAGGGTTCTCATATCTCACTCTGCAATGTAATAATCGAGAATCTATAGCAGCGATATGTTGATTAAGAAAAGTATTATTTTTTAAACAAACGGAGACATGAATTGGTCACCCAATTCATGCCCCAAAGAAATTTATTAAAGAAAAAGTATTATGATACATGAAAGAGGTGTAATGAGTTTACACCAACACAAAATTTAGAGAGATATATGAAGATATATCAAAGAATCTCAAACATGACATCATGCCTTCAAGAAAGTAATCACCTCAAGCTAAAAGTGCAGAAACTCCAAGAAAGCTTCAAGGCCTCAAGATCTACAGCATATCATCAAAAGCAGGTCTATATCCACTGGAATGGCTGTAAAATAAAGATCTAATGCAACCAAAAGAAGAGAAAAAACATTGTGCACAACCCATGAATTCAACAAAAATAAGGAAAAACACCTAGAAACATAGAAACGCTAATCAAGAAAATCAGGGAGTTTGTTTAGAATCCTGCATCAACCTCTTATTAAACATTTGACGTTTAATATCAAGATAAGTCTCTATAGAAATTTCACCATTTCTAAGCCTTTGATAATCTATTTCATCTCATTTCTCCTTCATAACCGGGTCAGAGTCTTAATTCTGGTTATCATCAGGAGGTGCAATGGAAGAATCAACCTCCATCCGTGGAGGAATATCTATAGCCATCATTCAGGAAGCATAAAAAATGGAAACAATAGAATCAACCACACTTGTTGATGATGTAATTTCAGTGTTGTCCTTTCGAGAAGAATCAAGTGATCTTGTAACAATTTTTCATTCAAGGTGAGAGTAGTCCCTACGTTTTTTCGTTTTTTTAGGATTGGGGGTAGTGAATCCATCAACATCCACCGCTTGTTTTTTTTCTTTTAGAGAGATTTATTTTAATAAATCTTCCTCAATTTGAGTGTATTTCTCATCATCCTCCAGTAAGGATGTTCACTAAGATGAGTCTGGGATAGATTGAGAAAGCATCGAGACAATAGCATCAGAGTGTTCACCCTCCTCAATTGTAGCAGCCTCATTACCCTCAATGATAAGGTTATTGTTTATAGGAATTGATGGATCAAGAATAGAATTAGGAACATCTGTGGAGTTTAAAACATTGATGCTATAAACAGGTTTAACTTCCCGAACAGTAGTGCTCTTCCTTATAGAATTATTTTCCACCCAAATTGACTTGAAATGTGTGTGGGGGGGAGCATGAGTCTCACATTCTTTCATAAGATGGCCAATTATGGAACATTTTTTACAGTAGGCTGGTACATTTTCAAAGACAATATCTTGTATAAACCCGTTATCTCCATTTTTTATCCAAAACTGTGATGGAAACTCCTTCGAGATGTCAACTTCTGTACAAATCCTAGAAACTAAAGGTCTTGATAGATTCATAATAGTCGAGTCAAGCCTGATTGAATGTAAAAAGAGTTTAGTAATGGAGAATAAGGCACACTGCTTGAAGAGATGGAGAGGAAAACCCGTGAAACCAATCCAGATAGGAACAATGGGGGGTTCAGGACCAACATCAAAATCTGGAGACCATTTGAAACATTCATAAAAGGTCCCCCAAAAGACCAAGAACCACGGGTCCAAAATTGGTAATAGTCATTCTTTGAGGAAAAATGAAAGAGGACTTACCATGAAATCAGTAATCTGATGCTAAAATTCATGAAGCCTATACCTTCTAGGGTTTTGCGCAGAAACACTAATGAAGGACGACGCTGTATAAATCTAAAAATGATGACAAAACAACAATCCAAAGAGAGTATGTGTACCTTGTCGTTGGAGAAAGAAATTGCTGATAGATCTCGATGTCAAAATTTTTTTAGAGAAAAACTTTCAGAGATCATTGATTCAACGAGATCAGCAGAGCCCGCAATGACTTCTGGAAAATACCTAGCATCCAGGATCCCCTTTTGATCAGCGGGATTAGGGATTCATCCATGTTCTCCCATGAACGGCATCCTCTATCTCTCGATCATTAAGAAAATTAATTGCAATCAAGTATCCATTGTAAATTTCTACTTTTTTAATTGAATATCATTGTAAATAAAAGATAATTTCATTTTATTTAATTTTATATTATTAAATAATGAGTACAAGTTTATTTTAATTTAATCATTAATTACTTATGTAGTTAATTTTAATACTGTATTGAATTTCATTTTTTAATAAATAAATAAATTATTATTATTTAACTACTTTTTTAAAAAAATCCCTTAATTAATCAAATCACACACATGTAATTATTTGTATACAACATATTTTAATAATTATATTTAATTAATTTTTATATTTTATTATTTAATTATTAACTTTTTTTCAAAAATATTCCTAATGTTCTTTTTAATATATGAAAAATATTATTATTATTTATCTTATTTTTTAAAATTTTTAATCAAATAAATAAATTATTTATTCATAATTATTCTATTTAATTGTTTATTTATATATATACATAATAAAATTTATATAATAATAATCATTTAATTAGTGATAAATACATATATAATATAATAAAATCTATATTGCATTAATATTAGTTTAAATTATTAATATATAGTAATTAAATAAACTAAAAATTGAAATACAGTATGATATTTGTTTATAAAAAAAGAAAAAATTAAAATTGAACCTATTAAAATATATATATATATATATATGTACATATATATGTTTATAATAAGTATATTTTTGAAAAAATAGGAAAAAATACAAACATACATTTAAACATGAATAAATAAAAGATTAAACAAAATAACATAATAATTTGAAATAATTATAATGTAACACACCAAAAGTAATAGACAATAAAAATTCAACATTACAACAACAATGCTCAATTTCCATACAAAAAAAAGAAAAGATATAAAAATAAGAATCTATAAATTTGGTAAATTAGCATCACTTCCCCTGATGTTGTTAAAATATTCAAAAAAAATTGATGGTGAAGGTGATTTCTTAGGAGGCTCTAGTGGTTAGTGAAATTGTCCGCCACTTTTCTGTATAATTATTTCTTGTTCATCTTGAATAAAACCACGAACATTAGGATCACTGATTTTATTCAATTGTCATGAAAAAAAATTATTTTCCTCTTTAAACTCGTTGAAATCCATTCTCTTTTCTTCAATTTTCATTTTTTGTTTCCTTTAATTCTACAACATCTCTAAAAGCCACTGATTTTCTTCTTTCAAAGTTTCAACGATAGCTTGATATTTTTCATCATTTTTATTTTTTAATTTAGATTTCTTTACTCCAATGGGTATTTTAGAATAAGATCCACTAAAATCATCATCGGTTATGTTCAGAGAAAACAATGACAAGCCAAGAGATTTGGGTGGATAAGTCTCAAAAGTTGGATTGCCTAACTCTAATGAAACATTTTTCAGTTTCTGAGATATCTGTCTAGCAATACATGCACCATATTTTCATTTTTCAAAAAAAAATTACTATGCTCCATACATGATCAAACCTAAATCCTTTCTTTCTCATGAGATCTTGTATGAGTAATATTTTTTCTCAATAATGCATATCCAGAGTATACAAATTAGGTGATTGGATTAATTTCATATCGATCTCAATAGTTGGATGGATTTCTTCTTCATCCAAGATTATCATGATTACACCTCCATCCCAACTGTTGGATGGATTTTATTTTGAAATGAACCATCAGATGGATATTATCTTTATGCCAACCTTATCATGATTTTACTATGATCCCTTCCATCCATTGGATTTCATTTTTATCACAACCTTTAGATGAGATTTAACTTTATATAACCTTATCATGATCTCATGTCCTTTTTTAATATTTATTTGTACATATTTATTGATTAATATTTAATATTTTTAATACTGATTTAATTTTCATAATTAATATATGTATTCATTTTTATTTCAAGTATTATTTTTTAATTTTTTAAAAATTTATATAATTAATAACACTTATTAATTATGTTAATATTTTTTTTTTGATCTATTCACATTTTAATTAAATTTCACTCATTTTTAACATTCAGATTATAACATATAGATCATTGGATGTATTTCATATTGATCTCAATCGTTGCATGGATTTCTTCTTCATCGAACCATATCATGATTGCACCTCTATCCCAACCGTTGGATGAATTTCATTTTGAAATGAACCGTCAGATGGATTTTATCTTTATACAAACTTTATCATGATTTTACTATGATCCCATCCATCCATTGTATTTCATTTTGATTATAGTTGTTGGATGGGTTTTAACATTATCTAACCTTATCATGATCGCATATCCATTTTTAATATTTATTTATACATATATATTGATTAATATTTAATTTTTTTTCTACTTTTTTACTTTTCATAATTAATATATGTATTCATTTTCATTTTAAGTATTCATTTTTAATTTTTTAAAAATTTATATAATTAATAAAAATTATTCATTCTGTTAATATTTTAATGATATATTCATATTTTAATTAAATTTCACTCATTTTTAACATTTATTGTATAAAAAATAGATTACTGGATTGATTTCATATTGATCTGATTCATTGGATTTATTTCTTATTCATCTAACCTTATCATGATTGCACATTCATCCCAACCGTTGGATAGATTTCATTTTGAAATGAACCATCAGATGGATTTTATCTTAATGTCAACCTTATCATGTATTCAATTTGATCCCATCCATCCATTGGAATTCATTTTGATCATAGTCGTCAGATGGGTGTTAACTTTATCTAAGATTATCATGATCGAATTTCCATCCCGACTGTTGGATGAATTTCATACTAATCTTAATCGTTGGATGTATTTCATCCCTATCCAAACTTATCATGATTGTATCTTTATTCCATTGGATTTCTCAATATATAAGTATCATTGTATCACTTCTTGAGAATAAATGCTCTATAAGAGTACCAAAATGAATTACAATATTGGAGGTCCTTCTGATGTTCATTTTGAAATTTCATTATCATGATCACTATCTTCTTCTTCATCTTCATCCAATGATGTGACAAAAAATACATTTTAAGATATGTAAGAAGAAATACATCAATAAGTGCATAAGAACAATATGATGATGGCACATTATTATAGAGGATACAACAACCAGTCTGCTCACGCTAGATCCATCCCGAGGCACACAGTTATCAATCACGATCATGAGGCAGTAGATCGTAATTTGTATGATGATTATTTTTCCAGTAATCAATGATATAATGTGACATTGTTTTGTTGATGATATTGAATGTCTTGAAGTTTTTTTCTTCATATTGATAATGTAGTTAAAGAACATGATCACTACTTTCAACCAAAAAGTGACGGGCTTGATAGATTTGGATTATCAACTCTGTAGAAATTAATAGGTGTGTTTTGGATGTTGGCATATGGCCTCCCAGCTGATGCTACTGATGAATATGTTGAAATTGGTGAGTCTAATTCAATTGAATGTTTAAAAAGATTTTGTCATGTTGTTGTTGAGATTTTTGAAGAGTGATACCTTTGATCACCAAATGTAAATGATATTTTAATATTGCTTTATATTGGTCAAGAATGTGGTTTTCTAGGAATGTTAGGTAGTTTGGACTGTATGCACTATAAATGGAAAATTTATCCTATGGTATGGGTTGGACAATATATTGTAAATTTTGGATCCCCAATTATTATTCTTGAAGTAGTGGACGATTATGATCTTTGGATATGGAATGCATATTTTGGTATGTCAGGTACCAATAATGATATCAATGTGCTTGAATCATCTTATTTGTTTTCTAATCTTCATCAAGGTATTGATCCTCCTACTCATTATTTCATTCAAGGAAAAGAATACGATATGGGATATTATTTGGCTGATAATATATATCTAAAGTGGTCCACAATTGTGAAAACTATCCACAAGCCACATATTCTAAAGAAGAAATACTTTTCAATTAAGCATGAAGCATGTAGAAAAGATGTGGAACATGAATTTGGAGTTTTATAGTCATGCTTTTCATTCATTGAAAAACATACACATTTTACGAGAAAACACTTTTTACATGATATAATGACTACATGCATTGTCATGAACAATATGATAATTGAGGATGAACATGATCTAAATGATCCAATTATTGATGCGATGGAAGTGTCAACTTCAACTGTTGAGATAATGACAGATGAAAATGTTCAATTTCAGCACTTACTCAGCCATCATATAATAATCAAGGATAAGGATGTTCACATCACAGTCTAAAATACAACAAATGAGCATCAATGGTAGCGATATGCATATTTAGAAAATTAATTGTAATCAAGTATCCATTGTAATTTTCTACATTTTTAATTGAATATCATTTTAAATAGAATATAATTTTATTTTATTTTATTTTATATTATCCATTCATTAATAATGTTAAGTATGGGTAAAACAAATTTAAGTAAGGGTAAACTAAAGTTAAGGGTCAGGAAAAGTAAAGGGTCAAATGAAAGTTATGTAAGGGTTAAACAAAGTTAAGTAAGGATAAAAACAATTAAATAAGGGAAAACTAAAGCTAAGTAAGGGTGGACTAAAGTTATGTAAGGGTAAATTAAGGCTAAGTAAGGTTAAAACAAATTTAACGGTAAAAATAGTTATTAAGGGTAAACTAAAGTTAACTACGGGTGAAACAAAGTTAAGAAAGGATAAAACTAAAGGTAAGGGTGAAAGTAAAGCTATGTAAGGGAAAACTAAAGATGGGTAAGGGTAAAGGTAAGAAAAAGTTATGTAAGAGTAAAATAAAGTTAAGTAAAGGAAAAAAAAGTTATGTAATGGGAAAACAAAGGTAATTAAGGGTAAACTAAAGCTAAGTAAGGGTAAACTGGGGGAAGTAAGGGTAAACTAAAGGTATGTAAGGGTAAAAAAAAGTTGGATAAGGATAAACTAAAGCTAATTAGGGGTAAAATGAAGTTAATTAATGGTAAAATAATGTTATGTAAGGGTGAAAAAAAGTTAATTAAGGGTATACATAAGTTATGTAAGGGTAAAACGAATTTAGGTAAGGGTAACACGAAGTTATGGGAAAACTAAAGTTATGTAAGGGTAAACTAAAGTTAAATAAGGTTGAAACAAAGTTAAGTAAGGGTAAACTAAAGTTAAGGGTAAAACTAAATCTAAGTAAGGGAAAACTAAAGTTATGTAAGGGTAAATTAAAGTCGAGTAAGGGAAAAAACAAAGTTATGTAAGGGTAAACTAAAGCTATGTAAGGGTAAAAAAACATGATCTAAATGCTCCAGTTATAGATACGGTGGACATGTCAACTCCTAATGTTGATTTAATGATGGATGAAAATGATTGATTTTAGTACTTACTCAGTCAATATAGAGGAATCAGAAAAAAGGATGTTGATATCGCACTCCGTAATGCATTAATCGAGCATCTATGATAGTGATATACTGATTTATAAAATTAATTGTAATTGAGTATCCATTATAATTTTCTGCATTTTCAATTGAATATAGTTTAAAATATCACACATTCCTATTTTATTTAATTTTATATTATTAAATAACGAGTACAAGTTTAGTTTAATTTAATCATTAATTATTTATGTAGTTAATTTTATTATTGTATTAAACATGATTTTTAAATATATAATAAAATAATTTTGATTTCACTATTTCTTTAAAAAAATCACTTAATTAATAAAATCAAACACATGTATAATTAAAACTAAAATACATTATATTCATGTATAATGAAAATAAGGCAGAATTTATTATATTAAAATTGATATTGTTAAATAAGAATATCATAATAAATTTAATTTAATTATTAATCAATTTATAATTTAATTTAATATGATTATTAATTTTATTAAATATTATAATATATCACATTGGTTAATTTTATGAAAGAATAATAATTTTAGTATAATTTGTTGAATAAAAGTAATAATCAAAAAATATATAAATAGGAATATTCAAAGAATATTCCTTTTGAAGTGCAAAATGAAGTAATCCCATTGGAGTGAATTTTACTATTCACTCTTAAAAATAGAGTAACCTTGTGCTAAAATGATGCTATGTGTTGGAGTTTCTCTGATACTATCTTCAACTAGTAGGAAAATGGCATTGGAATGCCATTTGGGCGTTGAAATCTCCCTCCAACTGATCGCCAAATCATGCATCATTTTGGAGTGGGGCTATAGTGGAGCAGCATATTTGGCGCACCACTATAGACGTGCTATTCGTATTTATGGTTTTTTAAAAAAATATTCTTTTTATTCATATAATAAATGGTTTTCATTTATTTTGATTAACAGAAATTAGGGATATCCAAAGAATATTCCTTTTTGAGTAGAAAATGAAGTAAATGGGTTGGAGTTCATTTCACTCTACATGATTCATTTTAGAGTGACCTTACTTCAAAATAGAGTAATGGGTTGGAGTTTCCCTAACACTCTAAAATTGCACAAGGGGTAGTTGTGCCCTGCTCAAAGCTTTTAAAGGAAGGTTTTGGAGATTTTTCAAAATACTCAAAGAGATTAAACTGATCTAGGGAATCATCTGTGGTGATCACATGGAGGTGAAGTAAATTATGTGTAGGAGGTCTGGGGAAGGTGTCGATAAAATGGAAATATGAGTGTGGAATTAAATTGGGTGGTGTCAGGTTGCCGAAAAAAAATAATTTCTTAAAAAATTATTTTTCTCTAGAGTTATAAATGCATCCTGGACAGTGTTAGAGGCTATAAAGGCATAGTTTTTGCTTATGTGACAGGATCAGTGAGTTAAGGTTGAAAGATTTAGTTCCCTCATTTGATGATCATTTAAGGAGGTAGTGTTTTAGTATGTGATAGTCAGGGAGAATAAAAGAGGTGCAACTCATGAAATTTTGGAATTCCAGATTAATTCTAGAGAGGGAAAAGAGAGACGTGAGGCCACCACGAATAATACAATTTTTTCACATCACCGAAGTGGAGTAATGAAGATTTGATATGGGAGATTTGTTGGTGAGATGAAAGAAGACCAGCTGTCGAGCATGGAGATGATGATCGAACGTTGATCACATTTCACAGACATGATCGACTAATTTTCTTATGGTCGTACCTTGTGATTTTACGAGTGAATTCACTCCGATCTTTTATATTTTCTTTCAATTTGCAAAAAAAAACAGAATTACAATTGTTGAATAATCGGCTGATATTTGATAATTATTTTTCCTTCATTTATTTTTATTTACACTTTCGTTCTTTGACCGATACATAGAAAATCAGTGTGTATTTTCACTGGGTGAGGACTGTTAGGTCAGTCTGATTAGTAGTTTTTCAATCAACTCTCATTATTAAAGCTCATCAATTCTCATTCAAGAATTATGTGCACAACAATTCAATTCTAGAAATTTTTTCGATGACCATATATACTTTGACAGACTCTTGACGAAAGGAGGTCGATGAATGAAATTCTAATCATTGGCTTCAATTTATCAAACTTAATGAGACACGCAATGTGGAGATTTCATATTGTGTGCTGAGAGAATTTATAGAGTGAAACCATTTCAAAGCAATGAATAATGGATAATCCAGTAGAATCACTTAGGAAGGCCACTGACCATATTTGACTTCTCTCCGGTTTTCTTTCTCTGCTGCATGTTTTCCTCTATTTTCTTTTTTTTTCATGTCTTTTAGTTTAGATAATTAGGGCAGTTTCAATTCTTTTCTTTGAAACCCCCAAGAAATATAATAGTTAGTTAATAATAATAAAAATAGAAAAACGTGATAGAGAAACTCTACAATGGTAGCCTCGTTGGGAGAAAACCCTAGTTGCTTATATATTACAGTAGTTAGGAGATATAAAAATATTGAAAAGGGTAAACATGATATAAGAACCCATGTTTCAATTAGTGCGATTTTCAAGGAGGCTCCCAAGGAGTTTCATTAAAAAATATTAATTAGTTAAAAAATGAAAAAAACAATAAGAACTAATGGACTTTGACCCAACATTGGAAGATGTTGTTCAATATTTTTCCTACAAAACCAAAGAGAATATCAGGAATCTGAATGAAAATGAATTTAAAACCGTGTCAGGAGAACATATAGAATATATGAATCAAAAATTCCTAAAAGCCTTGGTTGATGAACTTCATGAATTTTCATGCTTCTTCTCTGAGTTCTATGTAGGAGAGATTTAATTTTCAATTTGTGATGAGGAAAACCAAGAGGTTGAGGTAGGCCTATTAAAACATTCACTTCCTAGATTCATCAATTTTTCTATGGACATAAAAGATGAATGAGGGCTGCCAACCATTTTTCTCCATGGGAATTTCAATATTTTTGACCATTCTTGTTTAAATCTTTTTGAATATAAGATTTCAACTAAATCTTCTAAATTTTTCATTGTTGGAATGACACCCATTTCACTGGACGAGGACAATTTGAAAGTATTTGTTGAAAATGTATAAATTTTGGAGAAGTTGATGAGATGTTGGAGATAGGTATAGAGGCAGTCTCTAAGGAAGAGCATTTAGATCTAAAATTACAAGAGTAGGTTGTCTGATTAAGGAATAAGAATAAAATTATTAATCTATTAATGATATCCCAAGAATATTTGGATGAACTTTGGGATAACTTTCCCCCTATAGAAGTCAAAGAGGGGGTTCCTTATATTGTTTATCCAACTGAAACAAAAAATTTATTCCACAACAAGAAGGATTTGGGGGCATCATACTATTTCACAAGAGACCTCCACACATAAGTTAAGTTGCATGACTGTGTAAAAGATAGAATGTGGTGGTTTTTACCACACAAACCCCATGCACTAGTGGACTGGGGATGAGAAACACATTGTATAGTTGTGGAAAGCATAAATACAACACCTATTGGGGGGTCTAACCCAAGATTTTTTCCCTATACTTCACCTTTACTTTACTTTCTATTTTAGTTTTTAAATTTCAATAAAAATTTAAATTTTTTTGTTAGTTTTTCTTGTTGAAAATAAAGTGGACAACAATTGTGTACATGATTTCCCAAGTTTTTCCACCTTATTCTATGTTCATTGATTCACCGTGAGGAATCCTCTAGGGGCCTCTCTCCATCATTTTGAGTAGATACTTTATAATTTCAATAATCAAAAGAATCTATGAGCTGAAAAATCTTCGATCAACACCCTCACTTCTTAAACTTTGGTTACTTTTTACTTTAGATGTTTTTTTCTAGGTTCTAATGTTAATCTATTTACATTTTTTAGGAATTTTAAAGCTAACTAGAGGAGCTTCATTAAAGAAAATATGGGGTGTATTTGAATCTATGAAAATGAGAATAAAGCTTCTAATTCTGGGAGTTTTTCATTTTAAAATTCTGCTCATTTTTTAATACTATTAAAATCTATTTGTTGTTGCTACTTCGGGCTTAAATTGATGAAAAAAATTAAAATGAAAGAACTATTTTCATGTTGAATATTATGTTGAAACATTCTGGTTGCTGCTGTTAAATGAATTATTTTGGCATGTGTATTAGTGTTGAATAATCTCAAACATTGTTGAATTTTTTTCATACATCTTGGAAATGAACTATTATAAAAAAATAATATTTGGGTTGGAATTTTTTAATTGGTAAACATCAAACAACTTTTGTGCATGTTGTGCATTGTTGTGTTCTTATATATTTTGTGTGGAAGAATACTTCACTGACCATTCTTGATACCCATTCCAAACATGACTATAATCTTCTGAATTGTTAAATCTGTTTGAACTTTAAAATTCAATTTACATGTATTTTCCATCCTGAGTTCAATATTAAGGACAACATTGATCTTTACTGTGTGAGAGAGGGTATTTCAATGTGCTCATCTACACCACAATGTGAGCCCACCAAAATCCATTATTTTTTTTCGAATTTCATTGCCTTTTAGGTTTCAATTTTTTTCCAGTGATTTTAAATTTTTATGAAGAATGAATGCTATGTAGCCACTTTAAGGAGGTTAATTTTATATTACCCCTTGGATATAATTGAGTAATTCATTTTTCACAGCCCACTTGAAATGTGGTGGACTTCGATAAAAAATTTGTGAGAATGTTTTACAACTTTCATTTCCCTTAAACCTTTTAATTTGGATTCAAACTCAGAAGATATCCATTTAAATGAACTATGAAATGAAAATCCTAATCTAGGTTTGAACCTTTTCTTTATTCATTAAGTTATCAGATGAGTTATTTATTCTCCTTTTAATTTATTAAATTCGTTCATCTAAATAGAGTGTTTAAATTATTTGATTGCTAATTTATGTAAGTTAGTTCTCCTAGAGGTAAAGAGAAGTTTGAAATTACAATTGAATGCAAATTGAAATGAATTTAATCTGAATTCAAATTTTTAGGAACAATTATTTTTGTACAACAAGAATCTATTTTGAACTTAAAGAAAACACAATTTCTTGAGGGTAAAATTTTTCACATAAATTCCAAAGGGAAAATCATTTTAGAAACCGATTTTTCATGGCAACCCAGAATTTCGAACTTAAGATTCATTTCATTCCACTGAATTTGATTAATTGTTTTCTTGAGGACAAACAAAACATTAGTGTGGAGGAATTGATGTGGGTGTATTTTGATACATTTTTGCACATAACTTCTTTAAATTAATTTTGTTTTTATTGTTATAATAATGTTTAAACTAACTAATTTACTTCGATGATAATTTTTTTGTTAAAATAATAAAAATGTTAATTTAATGATTTTAGGTTTAATTAATGATTCTTTTTATATTAATTATAATTTTGTTTAACTTTGAATTTATAATTTAATTTTTAGGTTTATTTCAAAATATTATCTTAATGTCATTGTTTAATCTTATTTTTTGCCAATTCAATTTATCTTTTCATTTTTTCTTATATATTGTTAATTAATTATAGTTTAACATTAGATTGAATTCCTTTATATAACTTAATAGTTAGAAACAGTCTAGTCTAATTCTTTTCTCTAATAAATTTTATAATATATTTATTTAGTCAATCAATTAATCATTTAGTTATTTTTAGTATTTTAATTAATTGAACAAAATAATTAGTTTAGTTTAGATTTTATTTAAATATTTATTTTCGATTAGAATTTATTTAAAAAAATTAATTTTAGATTTTAATTTAATTTTAAATCGTTAATTTTTGTTTGCAATTTGTTAAATTTTAACATACAGGTAAAATTTATTAATAAACTATTTTGTTTATTTTATAGTGCAGGTTATAATTTTATTTTGAGCAACAGTGCGCCGCCCGTGTAAGATAACATCGAGACCCCATACCAGATTAGATAACATCGAGACCCCTTTGAAGAATCTGAACCAGGAGATCGTCGAGTCGCCGCCGTTGAATCAACGCGACGCCATCGATTCCCTGTGTTATCGTTGTCGCCGTCAAGCATAGATCTGAACCCTCACCGACGGGACTTCGAGTTCGCGAGCCCCCAAAATGAAGCAACCCAGATCCCGCCGCCGACGGTGGAGTCCGATCGAGCCAAAGCTTCAAGGGTAAGCTAGGAGTCCGTCGGTGTCAATAATGTTGAAGTCAATCGCATTGGATCTGAGATCCGATGTCGGCGATGTTGTTTTTCGATGTAGGTCACTACCGGATCCGAGTTAATCCCGAGGTCGCGATGAAGGAAATCTCACTGATAACCTGGACCTCTAACGCCGATGCGGTGGAGGTGCGATGCGAGGTTGAAGATGTTTTTCCATGTTCCTCCGATGAAACTCATTGGCGAAGTAGTTCGAACTGATAAGCACCGAAGATGGGTTGTTCGAGCATCAATTTAAGGATCATTTTTATGATAAACGGACTTGGAATTTCTCTTCATGCTCTGGCAATAGAATTGGAAATGCACGCATATGAGATGCTTGAGGAAATGCTCAAATGGTGTTCGTTTTGTGCGCAATCCGATCGAAATTTGGAGGTCTTGTCTAAGACGAAGGATTCGACAGTACGCAAGAAGAAAAACATAAGAAGATCTGAGTATGATGGTTGATCGGACTGAGTGGACAGCTGATGATCAAATGGCATTTAATCTGAGTTCGACCGAAGTCTGAGTTTGGAGATTGGTAGTCTGACTGAGGATGACTGGTTTCTGTAATAAATTTAATATAGCCGAAGAGGGTGAATCAGTGGATGGGGTTCCCTAAAACTCTAAAATTACACATGGGGGAGCTACTCTCTGCTTAGTGCTTTGAAATGGAAGCTTCTGGAGATTTTATGAAATGCTTTCAGAGATCAAACCGAGCTGGGGAATCGTCTGTAATGATCATGTGGAGCTAAAGAAAATTGTATGCAGGAGGCCTGTGTGAAAAGTGCAGCGACTGATGGTCAGAAGATGTAATTCCCTCATTTGATGGACATCTAAGGAGGCGTTGGTTTAGTTGATGATATTTAGGGAGAATAAAAGGGATGCAGCTCATGACATTCTTGAATTTCAGATTAATTCCATAAAGATCGGAGGGATACGTGAGGACACCAAGCGAAATACATTTTTTTTCATGTCACCGAGGGCGATCTATCAGCGAGCTCAAAGGAGACTTGCTGCCGAGCATAGAGATGAAGATCGAACGTCAATCATATTTCATGGACAAG
Source organism: Viscum album (assembly GCA_963277665.1). Classification (NCBI taxonomy): domain Eukaryota; kingdom Viridiplantae; phylum Streptophyta; class Magnoliopsida; order Santalales; family Viscaceae; genus Viscum; species Viscum album. The sequence continues at coordinate 3,923,474 of CAUJRU010000022.1, forward strand.
ATTGGCTAATTTTCTTATGGCCATACTTTGTGATTTTCATTAGTGAATTTATTTCGAGTTTTTATATTTTTATTCAATCTGAAAATAATTTCCAGAATTGCAATTGTCGATCAGCTCTCATTGTTGAAGCTCATCAATTCTCGCTCAAGAATTGTGAGCTTGACAGTTCAATTTTGACAAAGTGTTCGATGACCATCGCTAATTTGACCAAGTCTAGATGAAAGAAGGTTGATGATTGAGATTCTAGTAATTGGCTTCAATATCTCAAACTTAATGAGACATTAAACTTTGAGATTTTGGGCTGTGTGTTGAGAGAATTTATCCAGCAAAATCATTTGAAAGAAATGAATAACGAGCAGTCAAGTAGAATCTCCTGTGAAGACCACTGACCTTTTTTGACATCTCTCCAGTTTTATTTCACTGATTCACCCTCGAATCGGTAGCAATAATGATATACTTGAAATGTTTGGCTGTAGCTGGAGGGTATGACCCTACAACATCAATCCCCACACAACAAATGGCTAAGAGTATTTAGTTGTACGCTACCACTCTGAGGGTTGATGTTCACCACAAGCGCCATCATGAACTTATTCCATGGTCGAAATCATCTCCTCTCTGTTAATGCATCCGAGGATAATTCTATCAAATCTTTGCTTATAAAGAACTTTTTGATGAGCCAAAATATCATAAAGGATAAAATTAACTGCCCGTCATCGAATTTGTTCTCTTCCAGCTCTATCTGGAGGAACGACCCCATTCTAGAGATATTCTGGGATGGGCGTCATATACCCATTTACAACATTATTTGATTCGAGGGTAGAATTAATCTCATTTATTTCTTCCATGCCACTTTGGACAAACAACAATACTGTTCTGTGATGGGAGATGATGATGATTGTTTCATCCTGATCTAGATCTACCAAGGTAGCATCAACATTTGCTAACGCATCTGCCAGAACATTTTGTAAACGCAAGACATGAGTTACTATTGGTTTGTAGGGGAATGCTTCCAATAACTCTCAAACATAATTAAGTTGGGGGATGGGATCTACTTTTATGACGGTGTAATCATTGTTGATCGGCTTAATTACCAACTCGGAATCACATTTGATTCTCAAATGAGTCATCGGTATTTAAAAATCCATATCTGAACCCACAATGAGGGCTTGATATTTATCCTCATTGTTGGTGCAAAGAAAGGAATAAGGTAAAATTTCCTTTATTGGTGAAATGAGAATGATTCCCAACCCAACTTGTTGAGCATGGGGTCTTCCATTCTCTTTCCGGTTGGGCTTCTGGATGCACCATCAAAGTACATTTCTCATATTCGGATAGAGTCCCAAACAAAGATGATTTCTTCGTCTGGCAGTTCGGTACTCATCGACACTCCTTCCACAGAGGGATGTTCTTCCAAGAAATTTGCTAAGGCCTACCCTTTTATCGCCTTCTATGGTATGAATCGAATGTTGAACTATTTCAAAATGACCGCCCATCACAGAAAAAGTCCAATCAACAAGGGATGATTGAAGATATATTGGAGTAGGTCATTTTGGGTGATCAAATTCACCTCATGGTGTTGTAAGTAGTGTATTAATTTTAAATTGCGAAAATAAATTCTAAACAGTTCTTCTCAATATCTGAATATCGATTCTCAATGTTGAGTATGGTGCGGTTGAGCTAATAAAGATTGTTTTCATTACCCACATCATTTTCCTTTGCAAGAGAGACACCCAATGATCATTCTAGAGATTTCACATAAAGGATGAGCGAATTTCTATCAACTAGTGGCATAAAAAATGGTTGTATTAAGAGATATTTCTTGAGGCTTTCGAATTCATCATGGTAGTCATCCGTCCACTGAAATATGAACCCTTTCTTCATGAGCTTGGTGAAGGGAATACACTTGCCTGTGATGTTTTCTATGAAGTTTCGAATTTAGGGAAGGTGACCCTAAAATCCTCTCAACTCTTCAAGGTTTCAAGGAGGGGACATACCCCGAATTTCCTTGTTCTTACCAGGGTCGACATTGATTCCATGATAACCAAGATTTTTTTCTAAAGTAACACCAAAATCACATTTCAGTGGATTCATCTTCAGACTATGTTGTCAAAGTTTGTTGAAGAAGATTTTCAAATTGGAAAGGTGATCAGAATGTTTCCAAGAGTTAACCACCAAATCATCGACACAACACTTGACTGATTTCTCCAAGAAGGGTTTGAATATGTGATGTATGACACAATGATTTGTAGCACTATAATTCTTTAAACCAAATGGTATCATCCAGTAGAAAGATACACCATGAGGGACCCTGAAGGTAGTGACTTCATTATCTTCCGAATCCATTCAGATTTGATTATACCTTGAATAGACATCCATGAAGGAAAGGGCTTGATAGACAACTGTTGCATCAATCACAAGCTCCGTGATTGGAACATAGAAGCCACCGTTCAGAAAGTTTTGGTTGTCGTCTCTGAAAATTATGAAAACCCTAATATTCCCATTATTTTTCTTGAAAATGACTTTGTTGGAGATCCATTTAGTGTATTGGAATTCCTAAATGAAGTTGTATTTGATGAGATTATCAAATTTGGCTTCAACCTTGACAGCATAAGTCAGATGTGTCCTTATGGCTGCCTTCTTATAACCATGATGGTCTTCTGGTAGACCCGGTTGATGGGTAGCCATAGTAGGATCCAAGCCTAGCATCTCTTTCTAATTCCAAGAAAACAAATCTTGATTCTACATTAGGAAGGAGGTGTAAATTTTCTATTCATTGAGGGGTAGAGCTTCATTGATCAACATTGGTTGTGGATCCTCTTTTGTACCTAGATTTATCTGTCGGAGTTCATCGATAGTGGTAGAGACTCCTTCCTCAAATGTTAGAGGAGCATCACTGGGGTCATTTTCTTCCACTTCTTCCCTTTCTTATTCCTCTATTTCTACATCCATGTCAGGATGGATGAGTGATGAAGCAGAATCATTAAGGTCAAGAGAAAGGTCAATGTCCCAAGATCTAGCTTCCAACCGGGATATCATGAATTCTACAGGATCAATTGATGAAGTGGTGGCCTACTAAAGTTATGAGGATAAGGTTTGAGTGTTTCCATATGTGGTAGCACTGCCAACAGAAGAATCAAATATTTCTTCAATGCCCTCAGTTTCAATTGACACAGCCAATATCAAAAAGACCAATGAGAATTTCTCTGAATCAAAGTTTATGTGTTCAATTTGACTAATGGGAAGCCAATATTCATATCCGAGGTCTTTGAATGGATTTGTTGGGTTAATATCCAGATCAATCAGAGCGATAACCCGAGTGACACCATTAGTTGAGGGTTTATTACCTTCTCTTTAGTAGAATCCTGTATCAATATATTGAAATTCACAAGACACGAATGAAGATTTTTCACCATGTGACATCGCAATATTCCCATTGCTATGATATTTGATGCATTGGTTGTATGATGGAAGAATCACTACATGCTGATTGGACCAAGGTCTTCCTAGAAAGACAATGAAAGTTGTATCTTACTAGATGACCAAGAAATCAGAGTCAAACACTAGATCCCCAAACCTTGTTCTGAGCTTAATGCAGCTGAGATGTTTCTGTTCACTCTTATCATACCGTTGAAGTGTTAAAGTGAAATAGGATAGATCAACTTCTCTGTATCCCAATCATCAAAATGTTATAATAGGAATGAGGTTGACCCCCAAGCCATTTCCATTAAAATATCAATGGATGTTAATGTCATCCAATCTTCTGGATACATACTGGGGCCTGATGTGTCCATGTATGACATCTTCTATGTATTCCTTGGTGAAAGAGAACATGGAATTATTTCAGATCAAATTATTCACGGTATACCTCAACATCAACAACTTTAACTTCAAACTTTTGAGGGCACAATAGATCCTCTACAAGTCTTCCTACAGATCCTTTGAATGATTGAGAGTATCCTGAATTGAAAGCTTTGCTGTAAATGCAACCAATTGCTTCAAGATGTCATAATTTTGGGTCAACGGTCTACATTTCCATATGGGGAACATTCCCCAATGAGGAATTTTCTGAGCTGATGTGCTTGGGGAAGATGAGTTAGGTTGTTGAGTAGATACAAATGACATTTCATCTTCCATTTAATTGGACCACCTTGACCAACCCAATTTCCTGGGATGGTAAGGTTGTTTTCTATTCATCAATAGTTCATCCAAAATGATTGGTTTCATTTTTTACATTTGTGGAGGCATTTTAATGCTCCTGATGAGCTTTCCTAAGGTATTTCCCATGGGTTTTAGTAGCATAGACAGCTCTAATAGGGATGTGTTTGACATTTTGTGTTCAGCTGCGACTGTGACTCCCTCTATTTCCTGGACTTTTAGGACCTCGATTCATGTATCTCCAATTTTGTGTGGGAAGATCGGGTTCATAATAACTATCATAATCAGATAAGGGTCCATTAAATGAATGATATTGATGGATCCGAAGATAAATTCATCATATGATGAGGACTCCGTTTGATGGGTTGGTGCTCAACCTACCATTTGGCGGGGTGACACTCGTTCTATTAGGACTGGGGGCATGAAGTATGAGAGAGTTAAGGATAATTTTTTTCTAGGAACAGGTTCACATTCTTGCATTCCCCCCACCCTTCTAGCCATGTATTTTTTTAGAAGAACGACCTTTGGAGGAGTGTGATGTTTACAGAGTCGGATGTGCCACATCAGAATCATTTGGGGGAACAATTGGTTGCTTCAAATATGCTATGAGAATAATATGAGTTCGTTTGATCATCTTTCGAGTCATCCAATCAATGAACATCCATGCATACTTTCTGGTGACTTCCTTCTATTCACCAACTTCCTACAGAGAGGCAACAGAAACACATGCTACTTGTGACAACAGTTTTTCCAGCTTTACCTGCCCAGAATCAACCATATTTTGTAGGTCATCTTTGAAAAAGAAACTATCCCAGATGGTATACCCCAATATTTTTTGAAATGAGAAATAATTCGGGTGATCATCAAGACCAAATTTTTTGGGTCTTCTGGGTTTTGGCAGAGTTAGAAGGTTGTTTTCCAAGATTGCTAAGAAGTAGCCAGGAACCTGCTCATCTTAGTAGGAATAGACCATGATTTTATGATCTTCAAACTAGGAGCATTTCATCTCTCTCTTTTCATTATGATAAGGCTATTTTTGATACTATTGCTGCCCTGGAGGGGGTGATGCATTATGAGGTACAAGATTCAGATAAGGAACTAGTACCAGGGATGGTTTTAAAGTGACAATTGTGGTTTCTACTTTACCTTTCCTCTTTACCTTCACTCCCGATACTAGTCTAGATTTGGATCTGGTTCATAAGATGGATTCTTCCAATCTTTGTGCAACTGTAGAAAGGTCTCAAAACCCACCTGTGTACTTGACTGGAATGAGTGGTGTTCAAAAATCATCATGGAAGTTTTCTATGAAAAGAACCAACAAATATTCCAGTGGAAATTGAAATTCAGGGAGTAAGTTAGACCCGTCCATATGGAAATAAAGTATGATAATCTCTCATTTTATCATTGTTTTTAGTTTTAGAGGTCCAAGACTATAGTATTTTGTAGTGTTGTGTTGAATTGGTAAATAAATTGTTGGCATAGGTCTTCCCATCGTTTGATCAACCATACAGGTAAACTGGTGTACCAAACAGAAGATGCTCCCTACAGGGTTTGCACAAAACACTGAAGTTTAGAAAATTCTTGTTGTAATAAAATTCATATCATGGGGCCACACTGAGATACATAATGCATCAAATGCTGATTTGGATCTCCTGAAACTTTGAATATTGGGAATGTAGGATTTCCAAAATAAGGTAGGGGAAGATCCACATCTACCCATTTGGGGTTTGGTTTTCTTCCCAACTACACTGGAGTACATTTCCATTCTATAGATTCTAGTCAGTCTTTCAATGATTCATTAGTGATAACAAGTCATGTGGGAATGGATAACTAAGAAGGGAATGGGGAAGGGGGCACACCATGATGAACTAGATGTGTTCGTCCCATCTTCACATATGCTTGAGATTTCTGGTTGTAGTTTGGATGCTTGTCCAACGGAGGGAAATCTTTGTATTCAGCTTTCACTGGTTCCAAATAGATTGGTTTCCTTTCTCCTACATTGAACGAACATTGTGAATATACTTTCTTTGGTATGATGATCACTTCTTATTGATGGACATCAGCTGAAGGAGTGAAATGAGGTTCTGTTGGAAGACTGTATCTAGTTAGAATATAACCCATGAGTAGTTCAACATTAAGCCTCTTCAATTCTATAATTTTTACCTCATACTAAGCATGTATTTCCTTGAGTTTTAGGGGTTCAACAACCTCAGGTAATAAGTGGGATTGAATCACGACCTTACCCTTTTTTGGATGATGCCCATCAATGAGGTAATGAAACATTTGTAGGATCTCCCAAATTTTGAGTAATCCTCTTATTTATAGTATTCACACCTTCATTGCCTATTTTTGGAGTGGGTAGTTTTTTGAATGGATATATTATCATCTTATTCTCCCACATTGACATGATGTTATTTAGTATTTTCATAAGTGGTGATGATGACTTTTACTAATGCTAACCGCAATGCATACATTTTACTAGTCAGTAAATACAGAGAGGAATGGTTACTCTAAGAGTTTCCACCAGAAGAGCTGTGATACCCAGGTGTAGTTGTGCTCTTAATAGACCGTTTTAGTTTGTGAATGTTAGGGGATATCATCCTTTATTTCTGTAATCATTTCGAAGTTGTCTAGTGAAGGGTGATATGAAGGGACATCCAAATAATTTTTTTGTTCACATCCCTGAATGAGAAACTGTATGACAAGATATGAAGGACTGGTATGATTCATTTTGGAGAACTTCCACCAACCAAGAAAATACTGATTTTTGTTGAGGTTGTGGTAAAAATTCCCCTAGTCATGTGGGATATGGGTGATATTTTTACAATTTCAAAATTCTTTGGGCCTGATTTGTTGTCTCAAGGGTTGTGTTTAAAATTCCACCAGCCCTGCTGGCTGGGGTTTGTCTTGTACTACTACAAATGCAGTTGTTTCAGCCTCTCTTCTGATTTTACATAGATTTGTCTAAACATGGGATGGGTGAATTACATTACCTGTACCTGATCCATCTACTTGCGAAGACAATTGGAATATCTGATGATTTAATTCCCTTAAGTGGGAGAGTTGCTCGATATTTTCAGATTTTTGATGCAAGAGTATTTGGATTCTTCACTCTCTTCTGGACCAACATCCTTAAGAGATGCTATGGGATAGTTCTTACTGATAAGACCATCTGTTGTGAGAAAATTCTATTTTCTAAAGATGGCATGTGGCTATGAAATTACATGACGTGACCTTTGGTGGGATTTTTTGTATGGGGAGTGAGGTGAAATGAAACACCCTGTGTTCTCCCCATCCTATGTTATGAACACTATATGGGGTGTTAGTGATAATCTAACACTATCCTTTTAACACATCAAGACATGTGTGATGAGGGGATCCTTGTTTCTTTCCCAATTTTGGGTTTCATGTAGTTAGAAGGGACACCAAGTCGATTTGGAAATGCATCTATTCTATTATCTTGATGTGATTTGGTTATTCGTTATAAGGTAATACTTTTGTTTTCAAATAACGAAGAGTAGTCGACATGTTCAGGTGGATTTCTTGCACTCGATCATCTGAAAATGAATCTGGAATTCTTAATTTTGGAGTGGCTAAAGTCTATAACATTACTGGTATATTTTCCTTTTCCAATTGTCTCCTCGTGGGCAATATGTCTCCTTCATATTTTATGAGAGTTTCCTAATCTAGATCTGATCAAAGTGGATTTTTTCCCATTTATTTATTGTAAAAAATGAGGTCAGTTGGGATTTCCTTTGTTTTATTAAAAGGTAGGAGATCCAATGAGGGTTCAGAGAACAATCATTTCTTTTCACTATCATTTATTTGAGAAAGAATATCCCTTGTCAATTACACGACATTAGTCATGAAATACCTCATTTTCCCAAGCACCATGAAATAGGAGGGCTTTCTTAAAGTTTTTTCGTCAAGGGGAGGACCTTCTTGATGAAATTAAATGTCATTGCAGGGAGGCAATTCGCAATGGATTCCATCATGGGGAGGACTACCATCATGTATTTGTGTTTGACTATAGGGAGAAAGTCTGCATTGTATACCCTGGGGAGGACCTTCAAGAAGGATGGTAGTAGGGGGAGGACCTTCTTACTATTTGATCACATAGATATATAGAGGGAAACAATGACACTCATCAGGATATGGGATCTCTAGATCAATAATATTATGAACTTGAAGTAATCCTTCATAGTTAGATGTCTGGGGAGGACCTCCGAAAATGTTGACATCCAAATTGTTGGGAGGACCTTCATAGTCTCCTATACTAGCTCTATAATTTGGTTCCATAGGAATATGATACTGATCCACAATAGATATATGTATGAGGAATTCAAGAACACTATTATTCAGTAGATAAGGGTCATGTACTAGCACTTCATTTCCTAATCATCTATGGTGAGGCTTATTTTTAGATGTCTTCCTTAGAAAATTGAAATCTCCTGCTATGGGTGAAAGATTTCATATACAAAAACTTTCTTGATTATCTCCCATGTCACTGCAAGAATTTTTTAACAGTTTTTTGGAAATTTGGAATGGGTATGTGCCTGCCCTAGAGTGTCCATTGTGATGGACCGATGACCTCCAACTGGATCAAGGATATGACCCCGATCCGGTTGCCTATTTATCATGGGATGGGCATGAGCCTACTAGACGGGAGCATGAATATGTGTCTGCTCCATGGTGATTCTCAAATTATTATACTGATTCACTTCAAATGTAGAGGTAGGGTTGTGTTCCCGACTCATAGTCACTGCCGATGCGACCATTATGTCATAAAAAACTTGTAGAATGCAGAGAGGAATAGATTCTTGTCCCTTCACCATCGACAGAATACATGGGTTGAATTGTACAGCTAGAATGGAAATATATTCCCATTCCATAGCAATATTAGGGATGTATTCATACTCTTATCCTCTATTTATTTCTGGGATATTCTGAAAATAATCAGTTGCAGGGATAGAGGTATGTGTCTGCCCCTTGTTTGTAGGTAGGATCTATCGACTGGTTTCTCTAAGTCCCACTAAATTGTGATTGTAGGCTTGATGGACATGGAAAGGTGTGTGTTCCTACTCATGGACACCATATATGGTTATTAGGATTCTTTAGAGGGAATGGAGGTAGATACATATTCCTTGTTCTCTTTTCGCTACACACATAGGGCTGCCTTCAGTGAAATGGTTTAGGTAACTAGGGCCGAAATCTCGTGGAAGACACCCCCATCATGCTAAGGGTTTGATGCTACACGGAACTGGCGGTAGTGATTACTAGAAGGATCCATTTGGAGGGACCCTTGTTTCATATGGATGAGGTCTTTGGTGACCACTTGACCATCCTCTCAATTATAAGAAAGTAATTTGATGTATTGTTCTGGGGATAGGCTCCCGGAATGATTTGATATGGAAATTGGTTCCATTTTCTTCTGGGCCAATATCCATCATTGAGAGGACAACTGTAGATGATTTATAATTGGGAGGTCTTGTTGAGCTGCCTCTGGGTTTGGGATGGTATAATTTTAGTGTTACTCCCACACTAATGCGTTTGAGACCCGATATTGGAGATACTGGGTTGGCGACAATGTCCTCGGTTTTGTTGAGGGCCCTTCTTGCATGATAGATAATGCATATGTTTGGGTTGGATAAAAGGACACTATTGGATTGGATTGAAGTGAGTTCTTTTCAAATTTTCCTAGTTACATGTGAAAAACACAAACATGAAAGCCCCATCAAAGCAGTATCTCAATAAATGAACACATGTATAATCAACTGTTTTGGATCCATGTTTTGGACCACTTTGATTATGTGTAAAGGGGAATGACATTGGGAAACACATTCATCATTTGGTTAAGGATTCACATTGTTTTCCCCATTTTTTTTGTTTTTGAGGTGCTTCATACCCACACTCTTTTTGAGTCGATGCTGACCTGCTTTTCAGAGGTAGGCATCCACATGGATTTCTCTAATGAGACCTTTAGAAAACACATTGTCTGAGAGGATGGGAGGTTGGGCTCATCGAAACCTTTTCGGGGAACTTTTTCCTACTCTAGGACTCTCTTGTAGATTTAAGATGTAGTTGTGAATCCTTATATTAAATACCAATTATAAGACATGTTTCCCTTGCATCAAAAATTAATTATTTAGTGTGTATTGATTTTATAATCACTTATATATATCCAAGGTTCTCCATTTATAGAGAAATCTATATGCATTTTAGGTTTTCCATTGATGGTACCCTTTTGTAAGCTGATTAGGGATTATTATATATTTTATTATCAGGATGCTGGTTTTAAGCTGCACAGTTGGGTGCTCTGGAATTTAACATCATCCAAGAAGAAAGAAGTTATTTTGATAGTGAGATAGGTCCCATGATATGGGATTCCTATATATCCTTTGTGAAAGGATATTATAACCCGCATAGTTCAATGTCACTTAATGACAAACATCATGCCTTTTAGGGTCACGTGATGAGGACCAAACCATGAAGTTTAATTTCATGTGGAAAGGACATCTAGGTGAAAGATCCCTAGTAAATATCCAGTATGGGACTTACGCCGATGCGACCTAGAGGACCTGGAATGAGTATGGCCTCCCAAGTTGGATATAACCATACTAGGGATATATCCTATAGAATATTAGGGTGAGTTTGGGTTGTTGGTTTTGGACCTTAGGGAGGTTCCTATGTATCCCATTTGAATGGAAGCAATGAAAAACCACCACATGAGAAGGATTTTGGTTTGTGGGCTGCCTGAAAATAATGCTATAACTTTCAAAGGGAAAATTAATTTGCGTGTGTGTGTGTGTGGGGGAGGGGGGTTGAAAAGATTCCTTCCATGTAGGGAAAAATTTTATTTTCCAGGGGAAAAAATATGACCCTCACCCAAAAAAAGAAATTTAACTTGCAGGGGTTCTATTCAAAGGCATTATGAAGAGGATCTATACAGAGGCACTATGTAGAAAAATGACTCACACGATGAGCGTGCTATGTGGATGCACGGTTCCTTTGCAGCTCTTGGAACGTTACCATTTTAATCTTCATGAAATAACATGATTAATTTTAATACAATCATTAAAAAATGAATAAAATCCTTCTCATATTCCATGTAAAATTTTCCTTACCCAACACATACCTAACTATGAGAGGTGGTAATGTAAAAACAAATTACATCAGTTCATAGGGCGGTAGTTCACCATACACATGAATGATGATTTCATAACCCATTTTATTGGTGTGGAGATGGTAGTAGGTCATGAAAATGACATAAAAATATATAATTATATGGATCATACTGATGTTATTATATTAGTATGGATTAATAATAATTGAAGGTGGTGGAGGAAGAAATAAAATAAAAACACTCGATGAAGAACGTTACCTCTTCCTCAAGTAACCTCCCTATGTTTGTACCAAAAGCCTTAATGGTAGGATTTATGACCAAACTAAGGATTATATGATTAGAGGAGGGAAGTTTGAAAATTATTTGGGTAGGGAGTCATTGAACTAAAAGTGTTTGAAGTTGGGAATAATAGAGGATAGGGGGTGACCTTTTATAAGTGAGGTGGGTGACGCATTTGTAATTTTTGAAATAAAAAAAGGTGCAACCACATTTTTCACATGACATAAGGGTCTCAAATAGAGTATTATTGAGAATTATAAATTTTAGGTTCTAAATATGTATATAAAATATATTTTAAAAAATATTTTAGATCATTTTAACACTTATATTTTTAGTTCAACCCCTGATAAACCTATTTTTACCTTAACCATGTTAAATAATTTTTACTATTTTTACTATTCATTATGGTCAAAAATTAATTTGACCTTATTAGATAATATAAATTATGATGATTATAAATATGGAATCCATTTTTCCAAAATCTGTTGACATAAGTGGAAAATTTTAATTTTAAAATTAATCATGCAGATGTGATGAGAAGGTGAGTTTTCAAAGAGAAAATCTTCCAAAGTTTACAAGGTTTTTATATCAAAATTCAATATGAAAATAATTACAATGACCTAAATTGTATCAATATATATATTATTTAACTAATGATAATTTAAATCCAATTTAAAATAATATTTAAATTTATAAATAATTTAAACGAAAAATCTGTTTTCAATTAAAATTCTATATTTTTCACTATTCTTAAAAAAATTAATATTTTCAGAAAATTATCAAATATTCACCCTAAGATAATTTTGAAATGATGACCTAAAAAATTAAATTTAGTTTTTCAAATAAATTTTCTAAAAGTGTCAAAAACTATTTTTTTAAAATAAGTGTGCAACAAGGTGAAAAAACTACTTTTAGAAAAATACAGTTTTTAAGCGTAAAATTAGATTTAATTTTTATCTCTTTTATAGAAAACAATTAAGGTGACTGTTAAAATTTTTATTGAATATATAATATATAAATTTCATTAAAATCATCCAAAAAAAAGTGATTTATTTAATTTATTGAGATAAAAAATGTTTGCGATCATAAAAACAGTTTTATTTATTTTCAAATGTTTATTTTATTTTCATTTATAATAAATTGTAAACCAATGTATTAATTATATATATATATGTGTAAAACATATTTTTACATAATTTAGCTAATCCTATTCATACCTTTCATTCCAATGGCTTGGTGATAACTATCATTTAATAATATTTTAATAATATGACACATTTTGTTTAAACTAAGTATTGCATGTAATAGAATCTAAAATTAGTGTTATATATAATGAAAAATATTGAAAATATTTAATTCATTAAAAAAAACATTTCCTAAAATCTTAGGGTGTTACATTCTACCCCCTTAAAATGAATTTTACCTTCTAAATTTGTCACTTTGGTACCAACAACTAAAGATACTTCTACCTAAATTACATTATTAGGTTCCCACATAGTTTCATGCTTTAGTAGTATGATTGGTTGTTCCCTCTAAGGAGTATCATGCTCTAGGTGTGACCTATAAGTTTAGTCCATGTGATGGATCTTGTATATACTTACTCATGAGAGATATTTGGAACACATCTTGAACTTGATAGAGGTTCAGTGTAAGCACGAAATGATAAGATACTATCTCGATATGATCAAGTATTTCAAAGGGAACAATATAACTAGGGCTTAGTTTTTCCTTATTTCTTTCACAAAGAAATTCATAGAAATATATTCTTCCGAACTTCAAATACTATATCATGTCAATGTTTTTATGTATAAAATATCTATTAACTTTGAACTGTCCTTACATATTTCTGAATGTCTCAAAGTTTCTATTCCATTTAATCGGCTACCTCAGGTCCTAATAGATTTATTTCTACAAATTCACTCTTGTACGTTTGAGATCTACACTTATTTACATAAAGGGCTTCATAAGGAGCCATATGAATACTCAAGTGAAATATATTACTGTAATAAAAATCAACATGAGGAGGTGTTGATCCCAACCACCTTTTGAAATCCATATAAATGATATTATCATATCCTCTAGGGTTTGAATTGTTCTCGCAGACTGACTATCTATCTAAGGATGATACGTAGTGTTGAAACTCAACTCTATATCTAGATCTTATTGAAGATATCACAAAAACATCATGGTAAACTTCAGATCTCAATCAGATATAATTTAATGTGGAACCCCATAAAACCTTACCACTTAATTAATGTATATTCTAGAAATATCATGTAGATAGAAATATTCTCTCAAAGAAGAAAAGTTTATTAACTTCTTAAAGTGATCACTACAACCCACAATTACCTTAACATAAAAGATAAGATAAAACTTAAAGATCACCAGTAACTTTAATAATATTTCCTCAAAGTTTAATGGTATTCTTCCTTAAATAAATTTATCAGCAAATAATATTCAAACTAAAGGGTTTTACCACCATAAATAACTCTTAAAACATCATTAATATTAATCAAATCCCATCATGTAAAACCTCAAAATAGGTGTCAATGACTTTGAAATTATGAAAAACCTTATACTCATAAACACATGTTGGTTTCCATAAATTGTAAGTTAATATTACATGAAGACATATATGCTTCCAAAAGTAACACAATGCTTAGATATTTCCTAATTCTTATAACTGAAATAACATTAATAACATAATTACATAACTTAATTTATGAATCCAAATACAAACACACTTAAATCCTTTAACTTCATCATTTGGAAGAAAATATGTATTTATATTATAGAGGGGATGCCCCTTAGTTTAGATTACTGACTCAGATAATGTCCAAGTTCCCCACATATATGAAATTTAACTCCTAACCAGTTTATAACTCTATGAAATTATTTTCCACATAGATAACATCTTCCCCTCAATTTGATATATTCTTATAGGATCTTCTTCCCACCTTCTTCAAATATATGAAGCTGAATCTTCATTAATCTGTGTTCATTACAATGCAAACTTTCATAAAAGTTCATCTTCTTGTTATTTGACACTTTGAGAATCTCACTGAAGTTCATGTTGTTAATCATATATTATGATAGATGATTCATCAAAATCACAATATCTATATCTCCAGTTATCATCCATTTTGGTTTTTAATAGTCACCAAATTTTCCATCAAATTCAGTGTTAATATGACTCATTCTGGATCTATCCATTAATACTAACAAAAAAGAATAATATGAGTGACAATAATCATAGAGGGAAACAAAATAATAATGGAAGAAAACTTATCATATTTATAAATAATGAAAACTTATATTAAATATATGACACCTTAGGCTTAACCTAGGTAATTCATTATTATTATTCAAATCATTCATGATAGTTCGTAAATAGTTTGTGAATTTAAAAATCATATCCCATGATATTTTCAAACTAAGTGTGATTTAAGGACCATTTTCATTCACCAGGTGAATATCTAGACAAGATCAATGTGACCTTTTTGGTTTTATTACCCCTAAGTACCTTTGTTATTGAGAAACATCCACATGCAGTATCCAGATAAGGTTTTAATTACTTGGAAACTACTTTCTCAATCCTTTACCAAAATCCAAATACATTTTCCTATACCTTAAATCAACCTTATAATTATACTTAGAGACATACCTAGGTATATACTTAGAAATATCCCTAGGGATCTCACTAAAATTTTCTCATACTAGTTTCGAAAGGTGATATTCCCAAATGGGGTCATTATTTCCCTACGAGTCTATGCAAAAACAAAATTAATAAAAACTCAACTATGTTACTTAATTAATTAAAATGAGTATAGAAGAAGGTCGAAATCGATCCACATAGATGGTGATTTAGTTTTATTAGCTTATCAAAATATTTAATTCTATTAAATTGGATAAATAGGTGAAGAATATATTTTTTTAATTAATTTGAAGAAAGAAAAAAAAACAAAGCAAATTGATTGATTGGTTTATAAACACATTTGAAAAGAGCATCATGGTTTTTTGATTTCATGGTTCAGGTGAAATTGGATTTAAAAAGATAAGTTGATTAATTCATGATTTGTGTCAGAGTCGTGATGAGAAATATCCAATGGTCATGGTATCTTCTCCTTGATGCGGCAATCCCCTATTTCCCTTGGTCAGGTAATTTAGGATTTTTCAGAAACAAGTTTGTCCTGATACCATTTTTAAACTTGATTTCCCCTAAAGTTGACAATGGTCATTCCTTATTTATGGATGACAGTTGCACAATTTTGAAGTTCCTTTTAGATTCAAATAACAATGTTCATGATAAATGAAAAAGAAAATGATTATAAGTTAAAGATTAAATTATATCAAACCAAATACATGAGTAAATAAAATGAAATAAATACAATGCACCTTCCCCCTTTTATTACATTACCCTAGCACAAGTTGGTTTATCCCATCATCATAGTGATGAGAGAATAATAGGGAAAGAGAAAAGAAAATGAAATCATAAAGAAAAGAGAGAAGAACTTGGGGAGGGCCCAATGTTTCACTCCAAGATTTGGTCTCTGGAAGAATGGGATTCTTCAAACAACAGTAGCCTATCCCTCCTTTTATAGGATCCATATAGTCTCTAGAATTAATTAATTCCATAATGTAATGGTCTAATGGTGGTCTAGGGGGGCCCCATGTAAAATATTGGGTTAAAAAATGAAGATTATCAAAATCTAGTAGAAAAAACCCCGTTAGGGAATTTACACCACGTATAACTGGGTTTTACCACATGTAAATTTAGAGGATGCTTTTAATTTCTTCATGTCGTGTCCTTATTTTCACCGCATGCACTAGTACACGTCATGTAATGATTACACAATGTTTAATTCCATTTTTATGCTCTAAAATCCTCAATTTCCTTGGTTATTTAGTTTTATACCTCGGAAGTGCTCCATGATCATCCTTAAAAATCCGGTGTTGTTCCAAGTGTCTTTAGGACTCAAAATTCACCTCTTTTAATTCCATTTTCAGAAATATGTAGTTCATACCATAAAACAAAAAATAGATAAAATATTTCACAATTTGGAATGATTATTCATTTAAATACTGAAATCAATACTTTATAATACACTAAATTTTTTTCATGAAATATAGATATCAAATACCCCTATGCTTGGATTCATACATATTCTCAAGGATGAAATCTCAACATGTTACACAATACTTTAACCTTACCATGCTTCAAATTCCATTCCAATAAAAACAATTGATCAAATATAAAATTGAATGTTTGAGCATCATAGGTATAAAATTTATCAACACATCATTTTTCAAAGAAATAAGTCAACCATGTATTTTACTTTTCTTATTTTGAAATAACCAAACTGTTTCATTCATCCATTTTCATTTTTTAGTTGATTATTAATATGCATTTCATTTGTAATCTACCTCTAATGAATTTTTACACTCATCATCTAGGTATGAATGAATATAGAGTTCATTATATACCTCAAGATCATGTAACTTACTATAGGATTTCAAGGAATTTATCATCTATGTCGCGTAAAGATAGAAATCAGAATTAATCATGAGGGCTTCACCATTTAGGATCAAATGAATCTGAGGCTTATGGCAGGTAAGTAAATTATATAAATCATGTAAGGATTAAAAAGGATGTTCAACTCTAAATTAATTTTCATGATAATAAAAAATATCTCAATGAAAGTCTCATCTCCCCCCAGTATCTAAGAGCAGGCTCATAACGAGATGAAATGTAATAAATGAAACACCCTATTTTATTTATTATTTTTCTTTACTTTTTTTTTCAAAATTTGTGTTGGGGAAAATTCTCACATCCACCACCCATCTTCTAATTATCTCATCATGAAACTATTTTTAATAGTTATAACAAGATCAACGGTCAAGTAAATGGTAATTTTTGAATTTCCTTAAGTACAACCCATTTTTTATTTTTTTAAGAGGGTGTGAGATAATTTAAATTAATGTGCCTTCCCAAAATCTCATGAAATTTCCTCCACACTTATTCATTACAAAAATTATATCCCTTCCACCAAATTTTTTTCCACCACTCTTATGTTTGAAAATCATGAAAAATATTTAGAAGAAGGTAGGAATGTATAAAAAAATATTGTAACATGGCACATTTCCTAACAAGGCTTTTCAAGGATTCTATGGTATTAAAAAGGATTAATGTAAGGTGGGTCTCAGGATAAGGGTTAAGAAAAATAATGTATCAATAATTTTAAAAGTGATTCTATTCAGTCATAACTTTGATAAGATGAAAAGAAAGTTCTAAAAGAAATCCTGCCTAATTTTATCAATAAATATACAAAAGAAAGAATGAAAAATATTGGCTTAATGGTTGTCTTAGGAATGAAAAAAATGGCTGTGAAAATCACTCATGGAAATGTATATCAATAATTAAATCAATTAATTTAAATATCATAAATTCAAAGTATAGACAAATATTAGAAATTTTTTATTTTAAAATGATCAAAATGCACCCCTAAATCATGATTTATCAATTTCTAATCCACATGATTATCTTTAAAAATTTTCTTTCCCATTTTTCTCATTCAAATTTATTGATAAAGAAATTTAAATTTCATGGAATACTAATTGTATTATATAGTATATGTTTCACAGTTCATTTGATTTAAGAATGAATCAAATGTGGGGAATGAAAGTGGTAGTTAAAGATCTAATTAAATATGGGTAATACATTATAAAAATATATAATTGAAACTCTTAACCCCCTTTCAAATTTTTCTTCAATCATCGATGTGCAAGTTTTTCCTATGGAAGATTCACGACGTGTAATTATTTTTCACGGTGTGTAATTTTTTCAATAGCCTCTTATTTTGATTCACGGTGCTTGCTGCCACCTTTGGTCTTTATGGTCCTGAAAATTAAAAATAAATAGGTGAAATCATAGGACATTATCAAGGAATTTTGAAATATTTGTAGAGAGAGAATGTGCACCTCTAAAAATATAAAATAAATAAATAAAAACAAAAACTCAGGTTTCCTCCCGAAAGAAAATTTGTTTCACATCCTTGGCTGAACCTACCTCCTTTGGATTTAGGTCATATGCTGGATGATCAAAAAAATTTTAGCTCTTAAAGCTCTATAAATGGTCTTAGTTGTATATTACCCACATAGGTTGGCCCCTATCCTTCTTCTCTGAAAAACTTAATTCTTATTGATGGAATTACTTTCTTGATCTCCAATGGATAGACCCACCATTTCTTCTTCAATCCTGATGAACTAAATGGAAGTTCATGTACCATCCATACCTATTATCCTTTATTAAATGTTATGGAGTCGGTTTCTCCTCTAGTGTCAGTGGTATTTTTCTTTATCTTATTTTTATTCTTCAGTAGAGAATCCTCTTCCATAATAGCTTCTAACTCATGTGCATCTTCAATTTTAGAAATATCCTCAACTTTAGGTGTATTTTCTTCTCTAAACTCATTTTCCTCTTGCAAATCATATTTGTTTATTTCCATGTCAATGTTGAAACTTACTTGATCACTACCAACTCTCAAATAGAGTTCTCCACTTCTTACATCAGTCAACACATGACCTGTGGCTAAAAATGGCCTTCCCAAAATGAGTGGATTTCAATCCTCTTCCATATCCAACACTAGGAAGTTGATGGGGAGGCATAATTTGTTGACTCAATTCAGGATTTCCATGATGAGTCCTTGGGGATGCATCACTGTTGAGTCTACTAATTATAGTGAAACTCTTGTGGGATTCAGGCCTTCTAGTCCCAAACTCTTGAATGTTATGTACGATATGATATTGAAACTCTTACCTAAGTTACCTAAAGCTTTCCCACACTTGTTAGCTCTAATAAAGATGGGCATTGAAAATCTACTTGGATCACTTTGATTCTTAGGTGGGTCTATTCATACCACCTCCGAACACTCCCTTGTGAGTTAAATAATTCCAATCTATTCTATCTTTTTCTTATTGGTTACCATCTATTTAATTAATTTTTCATATGCTGGCATGTTCGCGAGAGACTTTGAAAAAGGTATATTAATATGAAATTTTTTAAAGTGTCCCAAGAACTTACCTTTCTGTACATTCTTATTTACATGATCCATTCATTCTGGAAAAGGCAGTCTTGGCTTGTACTGAGGTGGTTCTTCTTCTTCTTCATCTACTTGTTTCTTTTTTCTTCCTCTTCTCTTACTTCCACTGGTTTTTTATAGAAAATTATATACCAATTCCTTGTGTTTTCCTCCCACATATGAGATTTAAAACTTTCAAATATTCACATGGGTGTACTTTAGGGAATCTTAGAAGTGTACCTCTAGGTCTCTCTCCAAGATTATCAGTAATTTTCCCAACTTGAGGCCCTAGATTATACAATGCATCCTTTTGGTTTGATGATTCTCATTTTATTTCTTTGAGTACATCCCCAGAAGTATTCATGAATGTTGATAGTATCTCTTCCAACATATGTACCTGGCTTGTTAGTGTGGGCCCTTGAGGTGCTTATTGTTGGTACCCTTGTGATATTTGTTGATATCCTTTTCCTTTCTATTGTTGTGGTCTCCAACCGTGAAATTGATTACCGAAATTGTAATCAGAATAGTTTTCATCTTCAATACACATACCATGGGAGTTTTACAACAATCCCATCATGATGTAAATTTTCTTAGTCAATGAATCTGGTTGTGGCGCCATCCATTCATTATTGTTGACTAAGTTAATTCTTTTATTTTTTGTCCCTTATCCTTACAACTGGAAACTATTTCTATCCATTTCGTCCAGAAAGATGTTGATTTCTTCAGGTGACTTCTTCATTAATGATCCTCTTGCTGCAGCATCAATGATTTCCCTATTTCCCTGTGACAAAACCTTACAAAATGTTTGTATTATAATCCATAGCTCCATTCCATGATGAGCGAATTTTTGAGTAATATCTTTGTAACGTTACCATGAAAAATATAATGAATCATCTTTATATTGAAAAATGTTTAGAATGTTTACCACTATGTCCATTGACTTAGAATTTGGAAAGAAGTAGGTGAAGAATTTTCATGCTAGATTATCCCATGTAGTAATGGAATGTTTACGCAGACTTTGGATTCGATTTCAAGATCACTCACGTATTGAAAATCAGAAAAGACGGAGTCTTACCATATATTTTGAGACATTTTTCAATTGAAATATGTCACAGAGCTCGAGGAATTTTCCCAGATGGTTGTTTGGATCATCATGTGGCAGTCTAGTGAATTGTACACTATTTGTGATCACTGTAATGATTTAATTCCTGATCTCAAAATAATTTTTTTGCAATGAGGGGTTCTAGGATGCTTGATTGCAATCCCATGTATGATGGTTGCCCATAGTCTGTGAGCATCTGCATCCCATGATCTCTTTGAATAACCCCAGCAGGTTGATTTTGTTCGATGCATTCTATGATTTTATTGATTTTAATCTCTAGGCTTGGTTCAAAATGGTTTTCCAAATCAAGGATGTATTTCTCCTTTGACCGAGTGCTATAATTGTGAATTAAATATTAAAAATCTAAAATTCACAGCATGAAAGAACCCAACATAAAAAGTGGAATTGAAATGAATCAATAAAATTAAAATAAAAAATTAAAATCCTAAAAACTAAAAACCAAACATCCCTATAAACAACACTAGTTTGATAGGCCCAAAGGGCTTCATTATTTCCTTATGGGTCTATGAAAAAACAATTTTTTTAAAAAATTCAACAATTCTAATTAATTAATTAAAATGAGTATAGTAGCAGGTAGATATCAATCTATAAATATGGTGATTTATTTTTATTATGTTTTCAAAATATTTAATTTTATTAAATTGGAGAAAGAGGTAAATAAAATATTTTTTTAATTTATTTGAAAAAATGAAAACAAAGCAGATTGATTGATTGGTTTTTAAAAAAATTTGAAATGCACAATAGGGTTTTGTAATTTCATGGTTCAGGAACAATTATATTTATGAAAATATATTGATTAATTCATGATTGGTGTTGTAGTCGATATTAGAAAGATCCAATGGTCCTTATATACCCTCCTTGGTGTGATAATCCTCTATTTCCCTTGGTCCGATAATTTAGGATTTTACTGAAACAAGTTTATCCCAATACCGTTTTAAAGATGATTTCCCATGAAGTTGACAATGGTCATGACTTATTTAGGGTTATAAATTGTGCAATTTTAAATTTCCTTTTATATTCAAATATCAATGTCCATGATAATAGAAAAAGAGAGGGATTGGAAGTTAAAGATTAAATTACAGCAAACCAAATACATGAATAAATAAAAGGACATAAATCAAACACACCTTCCCCCTTATATTATATTACCCTAGAACAAGGAAATTTTACCCCATCATCCTAGTGATGAGATAATAAGAGGGAAAGAGAAAATAAAATAAAATCATAAAGAAAAGAGAGAAGAACTTGGGGAGGGTGCAACATCTTTCTCCAAGATTTGGTCTCTAGAAGAACTATATTATTCATAAAATAACAGCCTAGACCTCCTTTTATAGGCTCTATATGGGATCTAGAATTAATTAATTCCATAATGGAATGGTTAAATGGTGGTTTGGGGCATGTCCCACATCAAATATTTGGTAGAAATTGTAGTTTTTTTGAATTTGGGAGAAAAAATCCTATTAGGGAATTTACACAACATTTAAATGGGTTTCACCACGTGTAAATTTCCAGGATGCTTTTAATTTCAAAACTTCATGTCCTTTTTACCTCATGCACCGGTACATGTCATGTAATGATTACATGATGTGTAACTCTATTTTTCTACTCTAGAAACCTCTTTTTGCTTCAGTTCTTCTATTTTATGCCCTGAAAGTGCTCCATGATCATCCATAAAAATATGATGTTGCGTCAAGTGTCTTTAAGATCCAAAATTCAACTATTTTCATTCCTTTTTCATAATTTTTTGTTCTTAACATAAAAAAATAGATAAAATCTTTCACAATTTGGAAATATTATTCATTTAAATATTGAAATAAATGATTTAAAATACCCTAAAATGTATACATGAAATATAGATATCAAAAGGTTAACTAAACCTTTCTTCCAATTCCAATAATAGAGACCTATGATTTTCATACAAATATGTTACATCTTTTTAGATGAATATTCAATAAAATACACAAACACATGCCTGAGGACCATAATAGTTCAGTTTCATTATATACAAGGTACACAATCTTCTAATTTGGTGAAATATCCTCAATATATCCCATAAATATATTTCCCTTTAGTACCCTTTACAAACATACCCTACTTAAAACCTTTCTTTATAACCTAGTAAAAGGAAACATAATAAAGGGCGAGATTAGATGCTCACTAAGGGTAAATAATGGAGATACGTAAGCATAACATGAACATAAGGGTGTGATAATATAATAATAACATTTTAAAACCATACCCTACATACCAAAGATCATAATTTTGAGTCATGAAATAATGAGTGGAAATTCATAATACTTGAATCATAAGGAAATCAAAGAAAATGATACAAGAGAGCAAAACATTAGGATAAGAAATGGATTTATAGAATACACATAAGCATAGACAATTATTTCTATAGTAGTCAAGGATTACTACCAAGGTTTTCATAGTAGAATAAGTTTACTCACCAAATCATCATATTAGTCAAGGTTCTCTCCCAAGACCATCATAGTGGATAGAGTCCCTTATTGAACCAGGTTTACTACCCATTCCACTATTGTATATCTTATGAGATATAAATCTTACCCATTGCGTTGGTGGGAGATATAGTTCCCACCCATCACATAATGAAAATAATATATATTTATGACATAAAATCATAAAACAATAATCATATCACAACCCATGAATTGAAATGGGTTTCATAAGAATTTCATCATATCATAACTTGTGGAAAAGAGAACGAATTCAAAATCATTTCATTATTTCATCATAACAAAATCTGTGAAAAAATAAGAGAGTTTAATAAAATTTTTATCATGGTATAACATGTGGAAGAGAAATGGGTTAAATAAAAATATTTTCATTATAAACCATTTAGAGAAAAAATAAGAATGGGTTCCTTGGTTCATCTCCCCAACAAATCATAAGATACACTAATGAATGTTATCTCAGATAGAGAATGATTTTGAATTATAGGTAACTTGGAACATTTATTAAGGAAGATATATTTTATTTGAGAATTAATTTTTGAAACTAAAAATTCATAAAACAGTTTGAAAATACCTTTCTTTTCAAATAAACTTTGAAAATTATAAAGTTCTCTTTAAAAATCATTTAAAAACTTTCTTGAGGAAATTATCATTTCCTCTTAAAAAAACTTTTTAAGAAATAAAATTATTTTATTTAAGAATAAACTTAAGAAATTATAAAGTTATCTTCAAATAAAATAGTGGTCATGATAGTTATAGATTCCATTTATGTCGTAAATGTTAAAATAAAGATTCATTACACATTTTTGATAAAATACAAACATGAATATTTTAGAAAATGACATGATGAGTCCTTTTAAAAGTTTTTTTTAAAAATTAAAACATGGGTAAAACTTTCTTTAATAAACACTTTTTAGAATTTTAAAAACATTTTTGATTTTTTTAGAAAACATGGTTTTTGAAGAAAAAGATTTTTAAACCATTGAGAGAAAAAAAAAGTTTTTTTAAAAAAAACATTATTTTGAACTATTGAGTATATAAAGAGAGGAAAATTAATGGAAAAATTTATTCTCACGACATAACCATAGGATAATAAAATACATGAATTTATTAAGATATAGATTATAATTTTTCATCATTGGAAGCATAATCACGAACAATCCTGATAAATGATGAGATTATAACATAAAACCCTTACCACTTTGGTAACTTTCAATGGTAAGACCCATGAATGAATAAAATTAAATGAAACATAGAATATTATTAGAATAAATAAATTCTTGATATCAAATGTCAAATGGGATGTATATACACCTCATAAAAGAAGGTAGGATCATAACATAACATATGTCTCATGGAAGGAAAATTCAGACAAAAAACCCTTACCAAATTGTTAAATTTTATACCATAAACCCCATGAAAGATAGATCATAAAATGGATATGTAAATAGAAATAATTATCATAATAATAATCTTAAAATACATTCATGATAATTACATAGACTATATAAAAGTAATAGGCAGTGAATATGGAATGTGTCTCACAGAAGTAAAAAGTGAGATGGAAGTCCCTTACCACTTTAGTAATATTTTGAATCATAATCCTCAATAAAGCATAAAAACAAATGAAATGTTAAATATCAATAAAATTAAGAGATTAATTATATAAAATATCAAAGGGGAATAATATACATCATACAAAAGAAACGAGGGGTGAATCTTCATTTGTATCCCATAAATAAAATAGAGACTACAAATCCATTACCTTAAGTATCGACTTCCTTCTTACATGTTTGAACCACATGTATAATAAAGATAAGTTTATTATACATTTATTATAGAAAAATAAATAAATAAATATTATACTATATAAAATATTACCAATTATTATATATTTATCATAAATTCCTTGTTAAAATCATGTTTCGGGTAATAACCGTTTTGTTTTTTGTATATGTTTTGATTTTTTTGGTCTTATTAATTTTATCATGGTTAAATCATGTAAAAATAATAATAATTACAAAATTATCATATTTATAAATAAAATATACTTTTAAGACCAATGATTAATGATAGTTTCGAGAAATTAAGTACATTATGATCATGGTGACGGTAGGCCGTACATAAACATGAGTAACTTTTCCATTTTGAAACAATCATTATGGAAATTAGGTAATTAATATTTTATATTTAAATAATTAAAATAATATCATAAATAAAATATTATTTCTTTAAATATACTTATACATATAATCCATGCGGTGTGGTGATGAAAAGAAAGAGTCAAATTGCTTCATAAAAGTGGTATTCCACACATATATTAATTAAATTTGTCCTTATTATCTTCCATGTAAATTGTTAGTGAAAAATGAATCACATCACTTCGCGAGGCAGTAGTCTGCCGTACACACGAGCGACATTATCATATCCACTAAAGAATGGAGTTTAAAAAGTAATATATATGATATAATTACTATATAGGTATAATTATGTTATAGATATCATATATAAACTTTATATCCATCATCATACCCAACCGTGAGAGGTGGTAATGGAAATATTAATGACATTGATTTGCGAGATGATAGTCCGTTGTACACGCGAATAATGATTTGATAACCCATTTGATGGAAGGGGTGATGGTTATAGGTAATTAAATTAACATAAAAAAAATATAATTATTTTTAATATATTAGGTTATTATATTATAATGTTTTAATAATAATTTAAGGATGTGTAGGAATAAATAAAATAAAAATGTTCGATGAAAAACATTACCTCTTCCTTGTGTAACCTCTATAGGTTTGCACCAAAATCCTTAAAAAGTTGTATTTATGAAAAAAATAAGGATTATAATATGATATTAGGGAATTTGGGTAGTGATTTTTTCAGGTATTATCTAAAATAAAGGTTTTTAAATTGTGAAGAGGAGAGAAGAGGGGTGACCTTTTATAAGTGAGGTTGGTGACACACTAGTAGTTTTTGAAAAGAAAAAGGTGTACCCATATTTTTCACATGAGAAAAGGGTCCAAAATAGAGTAATATAAAGTATTAGATATAATAGGGTCCAAATATGGATATAAAATATATTATATACATGTTTCTAGGTCATTTTAACCCTTATTTTTTAGTTTAGCCTCCATGGTAAACCCATTTTTACCATAACCCGGATAAATAATTTTTTCTATTTTTACTATTTTGTTTGGAAAAAAATTAATATGAAATTATTATATAATATAAATTAAAATGATCCAAAATAAGGAATCCATAATTTCAAATTCAATTCACATAATTTTTAAAATTTAAGTTAAAATTAATCCTGTAGACTTGATGAGAAAGCAAGTTTTCAATGAGAAAATGTTCAAAAGTTTACAAGGTTTTTATATCAAAATTTAATATTAAAATGATTAAAATTAAATAAATTGTATTAATAGATATATAATTTAATTAATTTTAATTTAAAATAAAAATAAAATATAATTTATCATTATAAATAATTTTAACAAAAAGTCAGTTTCCAATTAAAATTCAGTATTTTTCACTATTCATCAAAAAATTATTCTTTTCAAAATGTTATCAAAAATTCACTATAAGATAATTTTGACATTATGATTTTAAAAAATAAAATTATTTTTTAAAATAAATTTTATAAATGTGTCAAAAATTATTTTTTTAATATAATTGTGCAAAAAGGTGACAAAACTACTTCTAAGAAAATAAAATTTAAGCCTAAAATTGCATTTATTATTATATATTGTCTAAAAAACACATAAGATGAATTTTAAATGGTTTATTGAATTTATAAAATGTAAATTTAATTAAAATTATTCTTCAAAAGTGACATATTTAATTTATTGAGATAAAACATGTTTATGTTCATAAAAATAGTTTTTCCAAAAAAAGTTTCCCTTTATTTTCAAATCATTTTTACTTTTATTTATAATTAATTGGTCACCAAAGAATTCATTATATATACATGTGTAAACTATATATTTTCATAATTTAGTTAATCCAATTCATAACCTTCATTCCAATGACAAGGTGATAATAATCATAAAATAATATTTTAATAATATGAATCATTTTTTTAATTCAATATTGTGTGTAATGAAAGCTAAAATTAGTGATACTTGTATCAAAAAATATTGACAATATTAAATTCATTTGACAAAAATTATTTCACAAAATTTTTGGGTGTTACATTCTACCCCCCATAAAATGAATTTAACCCTCGAAATTCATCACATTTCTACCAAAAACTGAATATTATTCTACCTCATTATATCCTTATGTTCCCATGTAGCTTCCTCAAGATGGTGGTTTCACCAAAAAAAATTGAACAGGTAAGTGGTCTTGTTTTGTACAACCTTATCTATTCGATTTAGAATCTTCACTAGTTTTTTCCTATAAGAAATATCATGCTCCAACAGTATGACCTTTGAGTTTAGAACATGTGATGAATTAGGTATGTACTTACTCCGGAGAGATTCATGGAACACATCTTGAACCTAAGAGAGTTTTAGTGGAAGCACCAAATAATAAACTACTATCCTGATATGATCAATTATTTCAATGGAACTGATATACGTAGGGATTAGTTTTACCTTCACTTTTCCATGGAGAAATTCATATAAATCCCTTCTCACCAACTTCATATTATAGACCATGTTGATGATTATATGAATAAAATTTCTATCAAATTTGTGCTATCCTTACATGTTGTTGAATTACTCTAACCTTTTCAATCATTTCATCTGGTAACTCAAGTCCCGATAGCTTTATTTCTACAACTTCATTCTAGTACATTGTATATTAAAACTTCTTTCCATATAGGGATTTATAAGGAACCATATGAATGCTCGAGTGAAAGATATTTTTTCTAGAAAAATAACTTGAGGAAGGTATCGATCCCAAAAACCTTTCAAATCCATAGAACAAGATCATATAATATCCTCTAAGGTTTGAATTTTATCTCAGACTAACCATCATTATAAGTATGATATGAATTGAGTAAAATCAACATTATATAAATATATTTCTGTATACTTCACCAAAACATAAATGTAAACTTTAGATTTTGATTAGATTCAATTGAATTTGGTACCCCATGAAACCTTACAACTTCCTTAATATATATTCTATCAAGAGGAACCATTTGTAGTATCGAAATAATGATTTAGATGCTTAATTACAAGATGGGGGTGAATTGTAATTTTAATTTTTTTGTTTTTAACATTAAGGAAAAATATGTTTAACAAAGTTAAAAAAGGTAAATTCACAAGACCTCTTTTAGTTCTATTAAACAAACATTCCAGGTTCCAGAAATATGGTTCCAGAAATGAAAATTAAGGAAAGTTTAAAAGGATAATATTCTACCTTAAAGCATATAGAATCTTACTTATTAGAGTATATAAAAGTGATAAGAAAGTATAATAAGGTTATACTTTATTCCTTTATCAAAATATAGTGGAAATAAACTTTAAACAAAACAAGTAACAAGTAGAATATCATTTAACCAAAGAGTAGGATATCCAACAACCTTGGATAAAGGTCCCTTGATTTATACTTTCAAGAAAGTATGTCTTAAACACACCAGGGTAAGCCCTCGATAGGAATATCAGAATCTATATTGTTATCCCCGCAAGCCCTTGATTTTTAAGGTAGTCGACACCTTTGTATTCCTATCCCCAGAATCCCTCAATTGTACTCAGCAACAATCAGAGTCGCACGAAGCAATCTGAACAAGAAGTTCAGTATGCACAAATAATGAGAGTATATCTCTCTATAAATCACTTTAGCAGCATGCAATCTCTAGATTTATCAACATGTGGAACGTTTTTTGAGCTCATTAAAATGATCTCCTATTTATAGACATTTCTCCAACGGTCGGCTCCCTCCTCCAATGATCATATTTTTCCTTGAATTTCAGAGGGACCTGTACATGTTTCAATCAACCAACGGTTAGTTAGAAACAGATTGTACAACATCATTTTACAATAATTATAATGAAAATGAAATTTATTAACCAAATATATTTTTCAGAGTCTAAGGAAAAATGGAATTCAGATTCTAACCAAATAATAATTTGGAGATTATAAGATATGGATATTTGGATTCTGTTTTCTAGAGAATTTAGAACCTGAATTCTATAGATTTTAGAATCTAAATTCCAATGAATTTCAGATTATGAATTCCAATGAATTCAGAATATGAATTTTTAGGAATTCAGATTCTGAATTCCGAGGAATTCGGAGTTTTAATTCTGAGGAATTTGGAGTCTGAATTATGAGGAATTCAGAGTTGTAATTATGAGGAATTCAGGGTCTTAATTCTGAGGAATTCGGAGTCTGAATTTCATAGAATTCGGAGTCTGAATTTCAGAGAATTATGAGTTTGAATTTCAGAGAATTCAGAGTTTGAATTTCAGAGAAATCAGAGTCTGAATTTCAGAGAATCCAGAGTCTGAATTTTAGATAATTCAGAGTCTGAATTTCAGAGAATTCGAAGTCTGAAAACAGAATACTCTATATCAAAGTATTTATAGGATTTCAAGTTTTTATATTTGAAACCGAATTTTTCCTTAGTAATAGAATGAGTTAGATTTAGAGAGATTATAAAAAGAACAATGAAAACAAAGTTAAGGATAAAAATATCCTTTGATAAGGGAAATTTTCCTTATGATAATAATCCTTAGAGAAAATATAATTTTCCTTAAGATAAAGTTTTTGTGATTTTAAAAGCATAGAGAAATGGAAAAGTCATAAGGAAACCTTATTGACTCAACACCATTGAGATAAATTCTCTAATAGTAACAAGGTGTGATGAATTCATAAGGTTACCAAATAGAAACCATAATTACCTAAACATAAAAGATAATATAAATCCTAAATATTACCATTATCTTTAATCATATTTCCACAAAGATTAATGGTACTCCTCCTTAAATAATGTTGTTACTAGATCTTATACAAAACCAAAGGGTTATACTACCATAAATGAATCTTAAATCATTCTTAATCTTGATAAAATATCATCACATAAAACCTCAAAAGGGGAGTTAATGGATTTTAAAATATTATAAACCTTAAAATCATAAACCCATGATGGTATCCATAACTCTTAAGTTAATCTTACAAGAAGGCATATAATATTCCGAAATTAACACAATAATTACACGTTTCTTGATTCTTATAACTGAAATACCATTAATAAAATACTTCCATAACATAATTCATGAATCCAAATACATAAAAACTTTAATCCTTTCACTTAATTAGTTGAAATAGAATATTTATTTCCATGGTCTAGGTGATAAACCTTCATTTAGAGCACTAACTTGGATAATTACCAAGTTCCCCACACATAAGACATTAAACTCCTCAATTTTTTTAACTCTATGACCTTTTACACACAGATAAAATATTATCCTATATTTTATATATTCTTTGAGGTTCTTATTAACACCTTATTGACTTGTAAGAAGTTTAATATTCATTCTCCCATGTACATTAACATAAAGCATTTCATAAAAGTTCATCTTCCCATTATTTGATGCTTTAATAATCTCACTGAAGTTCAGGTTGTTAATCATATATCATGATAGTTGATTATGAATAATCATAATATATATATCTCTAGTCATAATCCAATTTTGTTTGTCATAGTCACTAAATTTTCCATCAAATTTAGTGTTAACAATAATATTTCGGGTTCCATACATTGTCACTAGCTAAAAATCATAGTATGAGCAATAGTAATTAAAGTGGAAAAAACATAATCACAGAAAATAAATTATAGGGTGTGTAAATCATGACAACTTCTATTAAATATATGACACTTTAGGATTATCCTAGGTCATTCATGGTCATTATTCTAATCCTCTATGATGGTTTTTAAATATTTTTTTAAGTTCTAAAGAACACCCCCATGGGTGTTAAACCAGGTGTGCAATAAGGACCATTGTCATACACTAGGCGATGTTTGATTCCAACTCAGCACACCATTTTTAGATTTATTACCCCTAGTTATCTCTATTATAGATCCACATATACTTGTATTATCCAAATAGGTATTTAATTTCTTGGAAACCACATGCTTTATACTTTTCCAAAATTCTAGGTAATTTTCCTATACCTTGAATCATCCATAGAATTATCCTTAGAGACATCCCAAGAAATATACTTAGAAATATAATTAGGGATCTAACTAAAGTTTTCTCATCCTAGTTTTTACATGTTAACTAAACCTTTACTCTAACACCAACTATAGTGACCCAAAATTTTCATACATTAATATTACATCTTTTTTTAAGAATATTCAATACATTACACAAAACCATGCCGGAGGACTGTAACAATTTAGTGTATTTGGAGACTAAGTACAAAATATTATAATCTAGTTAAATATATTCAAAATATCCCATAAACCTTTTCCCCTTTAGTACTATTCACAAGCATACCCTAATTAAAACCTTTCTCCATCACCCCGAGGAAAGGAAAAATAAGAAAGGGTTAGTTCAGATGTTCAACATGGGTAAAAAAGGGACATACATAAGCATAATATGAACATAAGGTCATGATAACATAATCATAAAATTTTAAAACCATTCCTTACATATAAAAGATCATAATCTCAAGTCATGAATTAAATAGTGACAGTTCATAAGGAAATAAAATATCATGATCAAAGACAGCATACAATTGGAATAATACATGGATTTGTGTCATACACATAAACATAGAAAATAATTTCCATAGTATTCAAGGATCAATTATAAGGATATAATAGTGGAAGGGGTTCACTCTCCAAACCATCATAGTTTTCAAGGTTCATTCCCTAGACTATCATAGCACACAAAGTCCCTTACTGAACTGGGTTCACTCTCCATTCCAGTATTTTCTATCTCATGAGATATAAATCTTTACCCAATGCATTGGGGGGAGATATATGTCCCACCCATCACATAATGAAAATCAAATATATGTGTTCCTTAAGATCATAAAAAAATCATCATAGAGTAACCCATGAAATGAAATGGGTTTCATAAACATTTCATTATATCATAATATATGGAAAATAGACAAGTTTAATAATCATTTCATCATTTCATCATAGCATAACCTGTTGAAAAAGAAGTTGGTTTCATATGAATTTTATCATCGCATAACCTGTGGAAAAGAAATGGGTTCCATAAACATCATGTCATCACAAACCATTTATAGGAAGAATAATAATGGTATCCTTGGTTTATATCTCTAGAAAAACATAAGACACACCAAAGTATGTAATCTTAGATAGAGAATGATTTTTATGGATAAATCACATGGAATGTTTTTGAGGAAGATAAACTTTCTTTAAAAATCAATTTTTAAAACTAAAAATTAAAAAAACATTTTGGAAATCCTTTTATTTGAAAATAAACATTTTTAACTTATATTTTAGGCTTTAAAAATCATTTAAAAACATTTCTTGAATAAAAAATTCCTTTCTGCTTTAAAAAACACTTTTTAAGACATGATTTTTTCTAAAATTATTTTATTTTAAAATAACCTTGATAAATTATAAAGTAATTTTCAAATAAAATAAAGGCCATTATGGAGTGATGTTTCATTCATTCTATACAAGTTGGAACAAACATTCCTTTCACATTTTAGTTAAAATTTAAATGAGCATTGTTTGTAAAATGACATGATGATTCCATTAATTATTTTTGTAAAAATTAAAACATGGGTAAAAATTTATTTAATAATAATTTTTAAAATTTTAAAAAATAATTTAAATTATTTCTAGAAAACATGGTTTTGAAAGAAAAAGGGGTTTCGACCGAAGAGATAAATAAAGATGATTTTTATTAAAAACATTGTTTTGAACCATTAGGTACATTAAGGGAGGAAAATGAAGGGAAAACATGTATTATCATAAAATTACCATATAGGATGAAAATTTATGAGTTAAATTGATATATAGATTATAAAATTTCATAATTGGAAGCATAATCATGAATAATCCCATTAAACAATGTGATTATAATATAAAACCCTATACACTTTGGTAACTTTTAATTCTGAGCCCCATGAAAGAATAAAATTAAATAAAAACTATATTATCATAAGAATAAATAAATTAATGATATTACATGTCAAAGGGTATGTATATAAACATCATAAAACATGGTCTGTTCACAACTTAACATATGTATCAAGGAAGTGAAATTGATACAAAGATCCATTACAAATTTGGTAAATTTTAAACCATAAAACACATGAAATATTTATCTTAAAATTAATATGTAAAATATAAAAGTGTTATTATATGCAAAACAAAATAGAAATGAGTGGTGAATTTTCATATGTATCCCTAAAATAAAAGAGTGATTAGAAATCCCTTACCTTAAGTATCGAATTCCTTTATACACATTAAAAACTGCCATATAATAAATATAAGTTTATAAAAAATATATTATACAGCCATATTTATATATATTATATCATATATTATTTAATAATGACCCTTTATTACCCATGTATTACTGATTCCTTGTTAAAATCATGTATCAGGTAATAACTGCATTGTTTTTCATATATGTTTTGTTTTTTTATTTCTGGTCCTATTACATTGATCATGGTTCCATAAATTCCATAATAATAATAATGAAATAATTTTCATATTTTTATATAAATTAAAATTTTGAGAACAATCATGATATATGGTTTTTATAAATGAAGTATGTTGTGATCATGGAGATGGTAGGTCATACGTACACATGAGTAACATTTCCATTTTTCAACGATCATTATAGATTAGAGGTAAGTAATATTTTATCATTTAATAATGATAATAATATCATAAATAACATATTATTTCTATAAATATACTTATACATATCATCCTTGTGATGTGGTGATGAAAATAGAGAGTCACATCGCTTCGTAAATGAAGTAGTCCACACGTACACGAACAATGTTATCATCCTTCAATGAGTGAAAAGATAAGAAATAAAATGATATATTATATTTTAGGAATTATAAATATTCCATTAATATCATAATTATTAAATTTATATCACATATATTTATTAAATTTATCCTTATTATTTTTTATGTAATGAGTTAATGAAAAAATAATCACATCGCTTCGCGAGACGGTAGTCCTCCATACACATGAGCAATATTATGATATCAAATAATAAATGGAATTTAAAAAAGATATATATTATATAATTACTCAATAGAAATAATTATTTTATAAATATAATATATATACTTTTTGTCCATCATCATACCCAACCGTGAGAGGTGGTAATGAAAAAATGAATGACATTGGTTTGCGAAGCAGTAGTCCACTGTACACATGAATGGTGATTTTGTAATCCATTTGATAGAAGTGGATATGGTTGAAGATCATGCCCTTAAAATGAAAAAAATTCCATATATTTAAGATAATGTGTTTATTATATCATCATGGTGATTAATAATTTATGTAGGTGGAGGAAGAAATAAAATAAAAATACTCGATGAAGAACATTAACTCTTCCTCGGGTAACCTCCTTAGGTTTGCACAAAATCCTTCCGTGTTTGGATTTATGACCAAAATAAGACTTATAGGATAATAAGATGTAATTTTTGAAGTTATTTGGGTAGATATTTTTTAACCCAAAAATGGTTTGAAGGTGTGAAGAGGAGAGGAGAGGGGGTGGTCTTTTATAAGTGAGGTGAGTGGAACACTTGTAATTTTTAAAAAGAAAAAGGTGCACCCATATTTTTCACATAAAAAAGGGTTACAAATGAAGTATTCATGATAATTTTACACAATATGTTATAAATATGTCTATAAAATATATTTTAGACAAGGTTTTAGGTCATTTTTACCATTATAATTTTAGTTTTACCCCCCAGTAAACCAATTTTTACCTTAACCTTGGTAAATAAATTTTACTATTTTTACTATTAATTATAGTAAAAAATTAATTTTACCTTATTATATAAAATAAATTACTATTATTAAAAAAATGGAATACATTTTTTAAATTCCATTTACATAATTGTAAACTTTTAATTCAAAATTAATCCCGCAGACGTGACGAGAAATCAGCTTTTCAAAGAGAAAATGATCAAACTTTTACAAGGTTTTTATATAAAAATTAAATATAAAAATTATTCCAATGACCTAAATCAGATTAATAAATATACAATTTAACTAATATTAATTTTAAACTAATTTAAAATATAATTTAACTTTATAAATAATTTAAATTAAAATTCTATTTTCAATTAAAATTCAGTATTTTTTACTATTCATAAAAAACAAGTTTTTCAAAAAATTCAAAAAAAATTAAAAAAATTGAAAAATAGTTTTACACTATTAAAAAAAAAATAGGTAAAAAAAAAAATTTAGTGTAAAATTGGATAAGTTTAAAAAAAATTGAATTAAAAAAAAATAAATTTAAAAAAAATAGAAAACACATAAAAAAATTGAATAAGATGAATATACGTAAAATTGAATTTATTTTAGAAAAAACACATAAGATGAATATTATAAGATGAATATTATACGTAAAAATTGAATAAGATGAATATTATACGTAAAATTGAATTTATTTTTTTCTATTTATTATAGAAAAAATAGAGTTTTTATACGTAAAATTGGATTTATTTTTATATGTCATCTAGAAAACACATAAGATGAATATTAGAAATATGATTGAATTTATAATATATAAATTTTATTAAAATCATTCACCAAAAGTTATTTATTTAATTTATTAATAAAAAATAGGTTTGTGTGCATAAAATTAATTTTTTTCATAAAATAACCCCTTTTATTTTCAAGTGGTTTTTATTTTCATTTATAATTAATTGGTCACCAAGTAATTCATTATATAGACATTTAAAAAAATATATTTTATTAATTTAGTTAATCCTATTAATACTTTTCATTCCAACGACTACTTGATAACTATATTATAATAATATTTTTATAATATGACATGTTTCTTTTAAACATAGTGTTGTGTGTAACATAAGCTAAAATCAGTGTTACATATAACAAAAAATATTGAAAATTTTAAATTCATTTGAAAAAAATATTTCAAAAATTCTTGGGGTGTTGTGCTAGGAAACTCACCTTTCCATTATAATAGGTATATACTAAAATTAAAAAACATTTAATTATTACCCCATATTTGGTTATAAGATATAGTGGTTTCTAGGTATATACCTTTTTGAAATTCATTTCCATTACTCCATTTTAATGAAAAAAATGGTTATGATAACATAGAAAATATTAATATGAAAATAAAAATCTGAATATGCAATCCCTTATGACATTTTTATCTTTCATATATGATAATTTCTAGTTAACCTATGACTCTCCTAGATGAATCATTGGTTATCAATGGTCATTTTACTATTATATTATCTAACCTAATTATTTATCTTCATTATTAAATCCTTCATAATGGTTTGTAAATATAATTTTATTTCCCAAATCATATCATCCTGGAGTGTCTCTCTATATATGTAGTCTTAGGCCCACTCATCATGCATTATAGTGGTGATTGAGTTAATACTCAACCAACCCTTTTTAGAATGATTACCCCTAGGTGAATTTTTGTAACAACTGAATCCAATTTCTTTTATCCAAACATGCATGTACTACTAGGAAAAACCATATAATCTCTAATTTACCAAAATAATAGGATTTTTTATAATACTTAGACTTATTCCAATGGTTTTCATTGAAGTTTCCTTATCCTAATATCAAAATAAAATGTTTATTATTAACTTAATAATAAATCATAAAATTATCCCAAAGGGTTATCTATACCTTTGAACATATGGTAAACACTAACTTATAAAACATAATTATCATCATAAAACATCATAATCTAGAAAGTTATCTAAAAAATTCCTTTGATACCAACTATAGTTCCCCAAACCCACTCTTTCAGACCCTATGCTCATAGACACATATAGACACACTCACTTTGATACCATCTATAAAAGCATAGATATAAAAATACTTAAGTAAAAAATAAAAAATGATTGTTAAATATCATAAATATAAATTATCTTCTTAGGTTTAAATATTTATAGAATTAAAGTAAAATATAAACTTATAAATCCCATGTTCTTTGCATAAAATTGACAATTTTTCCAATATATATGAAACTAAATAATTCATGACTTGTATTTAACATCTCCCCCAAATTAATTCATACATGTTATCCTTCTAAACATGACATGTTTATTACTTTTATCTATTACCTAAAAAAATGGAAACATAAGAAGTGGTGATATTAAATACTCAGTAAGGGAAATATATAATTAAAGAAATCATGGCATAAACATTATGACAGTAATAGGTAAACAACATTAATCCAAAAAAAATTGATAAGGGGAGAACTCTATATCCATGAAAATAAATGAAATAATGGATATCAATAATACTAATCTCATACTGATGGAATGCATAATGATATACATCAAAACTTGATGCCAAAACCTTATGCCAAGACACTTTACTTTTCATCAAGACTGTAGTCAAGACATCCTTCTATCAAGTCCTTGATCCAAAATAATATCCTATTACGAGAAGAGGTATACACCAAAACCCAACCTCTTTTGTCACATGAGGCCTATTGATGCATCAAGAGGCTATATAATATCAGCCCATGCCCATCAATTTTTTAAGTCCTGTGCATTCACTATATGATTCTGTCAAAAAAATTCATACCATTCCCCAAGGAACATTTGGATAAATAAAAAAATAGATATAAATATAATTAATAATAAAAAATATCAATACACGATCAACCTATGTTAGTAGAAAATAATAATCAAAAGTGTTAATACTTCTCCTCATGTTAATTAAGGGATAACATGATCATAAACCACTATGAAAAAAATGTGGATACTCAAAAAATACATAGTAAAATTTCCAATGATAATCTATATTGGGATAATAATAAATTTCATTACAATAATTTTCCTCATGATAATAGATTATCATACTTTCTAGGTGAACATCATCCAATCCGAGTTAGGTAAAATGTGATGTTCATACTATATAGAATAATGAGTATATGACTATTTCAATACTTGAAAAATTATCATAATACATCCATGTAATGGAGGTGGATAGTTTAAAAAAAAATATACCCAGTTTAATAACGGAAAACTATAATGATGTTGACATAGATGATAAAAATCTTGGAAAATGAATTCTTGAATGATACCACCCTAGAAGGGGATACAAATTGGATTGTTTTGTATCATGAGTTAATTTTACCCAAATGGTAGTATATATATATATATAATAGAGTATAAATCCTGAAACATAAACCCTATTAGGGAAAACCATTTGAAAATTGAAAAGTAATTGGAAGTGAAAACTTAAAAGTGATTTTATAAAACATTTTTAATATTGACATAAAAGAGGAAGTTATGGGCCGCTTCTAAAATTATTTTCAAAAGGTGAAGTGAAAACTCATTGAAAAACTTTTCTATAAAAAGACTCCCCAATAATAGATCCTTGAAAGTTAAATAAAGTTTTATTTTGGAAATGTGGATCCAGGTCATTTGATTATGAAAGGGACATTTTTAATACTTTAAATTACATTTTTTGAAGAACCATATTTTAAAAAGAGTAATAAAACATATTTATATTTAAACTTAATTTTACAATAGGGTATTATAAAATATCATATAATAAAATATTTAGGTCGGGATAACCCAAACATGGGAGATAAATATTCAAGATAAAACATTATAACCCAAAGAAGGGGATTCAAGATACCTAAAATCCTTACTAATTAGGAAAAAAAATTAAATCAATAGCCACATGAAAACATGATTTGGAACATAAATACACTTAAATACAAGGATTATTATTTAAATATATCCATTGGAGTTGAATACACAATTTAAATAAAACATGGTGCATAAATGTATTATGTCTCAAATAATGAGAATTGAGACCAATAAAACCCTTGAGACATGAGTGAAACTTTAATCAAAACCCCTTGAAAGTTAAGTCTTGTAATTTAATGTAAAATAACATGATTAAATGATAATTCATGATATTATATATCAAATAGGTAGTATATAAACCATATAAATGAAAATAGGTGTATAAATATAATACTTGTTTCAATAAACGAAAATTGATACTAAAACCCTTACATCTTTTTCCTGACTTCCTTAGATGTACTTAAAACTAATGTATCATAAAAACAATTATATTAATCACATAATTAGGAATATTACTTATATCTCTATTCATTTCTACTCTTCAAAATTAGTCATTCTCTATATGGTTTCTACTTATTTTCCACATTGAGTGTTTATAGTTTTGATTGTTTGTACTAATTTCATAATAATGGTGTCCATATTCTTTATTAATTTATAGTTAATAATTAATAGGTCATTAATGTTATTTATGGGAATGTATTATAAACATTTAATATTTTCTGAAATTCTTGCATTGTTATTTTAGTCTTTATATTTTAAGATGATATCGATAACAAGCATGTTTTAGTGATTCTTGATGATCAAAGTGTGTTTTCTCAATATATTAATTAAATACTGATATAAAGTATCTAAAAAAAACCATTATTTAAACATTTATATCATTTTTTCAACTGATTATGTTCCTATAATCATTCATGATATAAATTCATAGTATTGTTCAATTAGGTGGTTAAACCGGCTCAAACATGAACATGCCCCGATTTAATGAATGATTATGAGGTGCTTTATTGTAATGTCATTATACTAGGGGAATAATTATCATATTTAGTGTTTATTAGTACTATATGAAAATATTACATGACTTGAAAAAAATTATTTTTTAGCACTCTTATTTTAATCGATTAAAATAATGATGATTGTTTGTTGATTATATAATTAATAATTTATTCAATTTGTCATAAAATACTCATAAATATATCATATAAATTATATTTATCCTTTAATACCATCCTTATATCCAAATTTTTAAGGTGAAGAATTAAAATGAAACGTGTTATGTTGTAGTGGTGGTAGTCCACAAAATGAACGAACATTAATTTTTTTTATTAATTGATGGGGTATATGAATAAATAATCACCATAACCTTAATATTGTAATAATATAGAATATAAATGATACTAATATCATTATATTAGTGAGTCTTGTATAAATTTTAAATAAGATAATAAATAAGAGAAAAATTAGTTGATAATACTCATGTTGAGGACTTGATTTTCCTTGGAAGCCTCATTGAATTTGAATAGATTAGAAAAAATATGAGTGAATAGGGTATTAACTTCATGGGATAGGGTTCTAGAGAGATTAAAATAATATTATTTCAAGGATAAATTATAATGGGAGGTGAGTATTGAAGTGGTGATGATTTTACCTTTTTATAAGTGAATGTAAGGGATGTTTTGGGAGAAACCCTTAGATTTTTAACAATGTAAGGTTACTATTCATGTTTCAAAGGAAAAAAATTAAAAAAATATGAGAGAAAAAAAGTTTGGGTTGAAACTCACATTAACCAATTCTTGAGAAAATATTTTGTGATATATGGTTTTTTTTTGTTTTAACATTTTTCATTTTTACCCAAACAAACTTTTACAATGGTAATTAATTTCTATCCTTGGTAGTTAATTTTAATGAAAAAAATTAATAGTGAAAATTTCACCCAATTTCATACATATAACTTGATTTTTTTATCAAAACAGTTTCTAATGGTGTGAAAAAGTAATTTTAAACTAAACACACTTAATCACATAAAAACAGTTTTTGGAGAAATAATGTTTTTAATCTTTAAATATATATAAGATAAAATTATATTAGATATTTATTATAATGAAATAAATTTATTTATGATAAAACAAAAAAAAATGATATGAGGCTTCCATGAAAATCTAAAACTGGATCTCCATTGAAAAATACTTGATTCTAAGAAAGGACTAAATAGAGTTTTTATATTAAAGTAACGTTTTAATTAGTTATAAAAAATTTTTGGAATAGGTTTTATATGTATAAAGATTTTTTAAAATTTTAAAATTTTATTTCTTAACTTCATATTCCATCACTTTTATGGTTTTTAAATATTCTATGTTTTGCTTATATAGTGAAAAAATCATGTAATTTATAATATTCGTAAATCCCTCATTTTCATATAAAAATCAACCATTTTTAGAAAATGATAAAAAAATCATATGAATTCAATTTTGATATGAGGAATTAAAAAATAAAAATCATTTTATTAATTTTAAATTCCAAAATTTACAAATTATATTTTTGAATAAAATCATAAAATACAATGAATTTTTTTATTTGAAAATGACATTTGAAAATATTAACTATTATTATTCTTTTTACCAAATAAATTTGTAAAAACCAATTATTAATATCAAACATAATTTATAATTAGTAATAATATGTTTATTTAAATAAAAGTAAATTCTTAGAAAAATACTTTTCTAAGAAATAAATGATCTTATTATTCATTTTAGGTAAACTAATTAAATTTCAATCATATTAAAAGGTTTATTTATTTTATTTGTCCCTAAATCTCATAAAGTGGTTATTTATATCCATTACCACTAATTAAAAGAATAGGTTTTAATGGTCATACTTAAACTTTTATATCATAGTTCTGTTTACTTTCGATGTTGCGTACAGAGCATGCTATCAAACAAATTAACTTATTGAAGGTGATAATATGTTAAAATTTTAGGCTGTTTCATTTAATGGTTTAGGGTGGGTTTTAAAAACAATTATCAAATGGGATGTTTTCGTTCTTTGTTTTCAAAGAGAATATGTGCATGCCACATGTTCTATAAAATTTCAAAAAGTGTTTTTAATCAAATTTTAATTGTTCAATTGATATTTTTAAATTTATCGTACCACCATTTGATTATATTATGGGGATGAGGTATTATTTTTCTTGGTATCAAATTTCTTGTAGATTTTTAGTTATTTATCTCATTTCACCCTTTGGTTTTATTAAACAGATTAAAAAATGTTTCCTTTTTGGATTCCTTGGTTCTTCTTTTGAACACACACACACACACAGAAAAACACACACTTGTGTGTGTGTGATTAAGAACCTATATATTTATGAACATGCATACATATATAGGTGTTTTAAAATATACATATATAAATAAAAGTTCATGAGAGAACATATTTAAAACTTGGGTATTTAAAAATTTCTTTTGGTTTTCAAATTAGAAATTAAATTGGACTTCCAAATGTGACTTCCTAAAATGGGACCCTTGCTCCCTTCTTGAAAGAAAGAATAGTTTTCAAATGGAATCACATTCAAAATGGTTTCTAAAGGTATTTTAAAAAACACATGGTTACTTTTAAATGATTAAGTCTTGGTTGGAAAATTAAAATGGTTTTAATATGAAAAGTGTGTATCTTCTATGGAATACATTTCCTTTTTATAGGGGTGTTTACATGTATGGGTATTTAGAGGTGGGATATACAATGTATTAGGATTATATGGATTCTAATTTGACATTTTTTTTATGAAAAATCCACTTCACCTCCCTTATATTATCATATTGGGATCATAGTAATCATAGTTATTTATGAGTGATGTTTTTATATAGTCTCAATGATATGAACTAGATCCCCTATGATATCGAATACCATAAGAGGATACACCAATGGTGATGATAGTTGAGAGTAGTCATGTCATTATAGGCTTAGAAATGAATAGACAAGACAACATAATGTTCCAACCTAAGTATGCCTAGGGCCTTCTCATAGGGTGTTTAATAGTTCCCCATGACTACCTATTCATTATGTTTTCCTAAATATTGTATTTGGAGATATCACAAAATCCATGATTTATGATTATTCTACGATATATTATACTTTTATCTTACGTTCCTCTTTTTAATATTTCACTTATATGGTTCTTTTAATGTAAATTGGATGTTTTTTTAAATGAGTGATTCAAGAGTTTTATTTAAATGAGATGGTTTTAG
Source organism: Viscum album (assembly GCA_963277665.1). Classification (NCBI taxonomy): domain Eukaryota; kingdom Viridiplantae; phylum Streptophyta; class Magnoliopsida; order Santalales; family Viscaceae; genus Viscum; species Viscum album. Next base: position 3,966,696 of record CAUJRU010000022.1, read on the forward strand.
AATGGTTTTAAATTTTATTTAAATCATTTTTGGGTTTTAATGATGATTTATGTTAAAAATTTCATGTTTGGTTTCATCATAAAACTAAAATGTATTTTCTATATATATTTCAAACCGGAACTGATAGTGTATTTTAAAAATGGAATTCATGGGATCTATAGAGATTTTCTATTGAGACCTATTATTCTCCAACCCTAATTGTGCAATTCAACATTGGTAGAAATGAGTCTTCTTTATAGAATAATTGAGTTATATCATTGGACTTCTAATATAGAGAGTCATATTATGGATGTGCATTGACTAAGAGGTCACATAGAGATCTTATCAGGGGTTTTTGAGTTTTATTTTCTATGATTATTTATATTTTCCATGATGGAAAACCATATTTTGGAATCTATTTTTTATTGGTGTATTTATGAATTTGATTTTAGTTAGTTATGGATTCTAGCATTATAATGTTTCCTAGAATTATTTTGTATCTATTTTAGTTTGTCTATCCTATCTTGGACATCCAATGTCCAGATGGATCATGACTAAATTTATTGAGAAATTCCACTACTAATAAATCTTTATTTACTAGAAAAATCATCCCCAATGATTACTTATAATGCCTTTGATGCTTGTTGGAAGTTCATATGGATCCGAGAATCCACTTAGGTTAAGGTAAATATGGGTTTGGTTTTGGTTCATATGTTTGTATGGTCTTATTCTATTGGGATCATAAAGATTCTTCAAGTCACCATACTTTCACTCACCGGATGTTCAGACTGTGGTAGATCATCACATCCTTGTCAAAGTAGTATAAAAATGAGTATTCATCATGTTGGTAAGCTTACAAAAAGTTTACTAACTTTTGATGGATAGGAAAACCGGTTCTTTTTCATGGTGAATAGATTACCAAATGGGATTGTTGAGTTAGTGTAATCCTTAGTTGAACTAAGAAATCAATAGATGGTTAACCACAAGTGTTGGATGAATGTGTGACCTGTTTGACTGTAAAATTAACTCCATAAAAAGAGGTGGGAACAAATACTCATGTGTACTGTACTAAACTAGAAAAAGACATGTACCATTAGATTATGATCTATAGTGTTTATATTTATTGTAATTAATGTAATATAAAAGAGTTTTTAGTGTTCTACCATAGATGTAAGATTAAATTCTGAACCACATAAATCTTATGTGCCCATTTTATTTTCCTATTGATCTTCTTTTTTACCTCAAGTTTAATTTTATAAATGATTCATCTATGAATTATTAATTAGTGTATAGTATGAATTCCTAATTATGTTGCTTCAAGAAAAAAGTGAATAAACTGTATTTGGTTTCCTAAAGAATTTTGAACTATTAGTTAATACAAATTTTCGACGAACTCAACTTTCATCGATCTAGTGTTTTTTGGTTTTTTTCAGGTTCCATATTCTAAAATAATTGGTATTAAAGGATACCTAGTTGGAAACACTTAAAAACTCTAATAAATTTAACACTTTATTTAGATTTATTATGATTCTAGTTGACTATACTATCATTGGGATATGTGCAATAAAAGAAGGAAATGTTTTGATTAATTTTTTCAATGGAACTGCCTTTTTTTGGAAGATTCTAATAGAGTACTATCTCATACAAAAGGACCTTAGACTTAATTTGGGTGAGAAAAAACAACAAGATAGAGGTAGGTCAATGGGAAAATATGAATAAAAAAAACTTCATTTAGTGTGGATGACTTTGGCATGGAATTTGGCCTTCCACATCCTAGAGAAGAAAAAGACAACTATACTTATGGAAACCCTATCAAATATATGTGAAAAAACTATTGCCTAAAATGAAGTATTAATATTGAAGTTTTTTTAGATCGAGGCTATCAAAAGTATGGTTAGCAGAAGATCTTATAAATGAATTCAACATGATTAGATGTAATCTTGAATTAATGAAAGGTACCTTTACAAATGATACGTGGGACATACAATTTATTTCATATTTACTAGAATCTTGGGTTATAATGGTCAGAACAGTAAGAAATTCCAATGGAAGGACTGATATTATGCTTTTGGATATTCGAAATTTGATCCTCTATGAGAAGTTGATGAGAAGGTAGGTCAAAGTACCTTATGTTAGTGTATTGAATAATAACAGAAAGGGATGTTTTCCTCAATATTTGAATCATTGAAAACTTGATGAAAATTCAATATAGAATATTCATGGAAAGTCAACTGGTCCAGGCCCAACTTTCTTGCATTGTGGTAAGTGAGGAAATATTCAAAGAAATTATATAAGTCACTAAGAAGGCATCAAAAGTTTGGCTCTCAATAGATCAAAATTCATTAACACAATAGAATATAGTAGCGATCTACTACTCACCATTCATAATCTCTTAGAGTCATGGGTAGTTTACTCTAATGAATTATTCCACTAAATTAACAATTATAGATGCATGAAAAACTATGTATTAGGAATTTTAGATAATTTTCTCTAGGAAGATGATAAATATTTAGAAGTGATTGGAAAGGGAGATAAAAATATCTATATGTAGAATGGGAGTATTCTTTAGTTGAAAGGAGTGTGAAACTTACTAGGTCTCGAGAGGGATATCATTTTAGTGGTGGATTTAGATAATTAAGTCTTTATTACTAATTTCAATAATGAATTCTTGAATGTGACTTAAGAATCCATGTTTGTGGTGTAAGGGTTTAAAGACAATATCCATTATTTTATCATAAGTTCAGATGTGAGTGCAATGGATGGAATATAATCCTTTGGAAATCTAGAGGTCTAAAATTTTAGAATCAGCCAACTTATTTAAAATAATATGAATGTTCAATCAAGGAATGTAATTCTAAAGCTCAATCATAATACTATCGGATGTCGTGATATCTATAAGACTGGGAAGCAAAAGAGGGTTTCATTCAACTTGAATGGTAGGATGCCCAGATCCTGGAAGTTAGAGCTTGTTCACACATATGTCTAGGGACCTGCATCAATTCGATCCTATAGAAAATAATAATACTTCACCACATTAATTTATTATTCCATAAGGAAGGCATGGGTTTATTTTATACAAAATACATAATATGTGTTTGATGCCTTTATAAAGTGGAAATCCATATTAGAGTTGGAATTTGGTTGGAATTTGAAGTTCTTATGATTTGATAACAGATGTGAATATAATGGTATAAATTTACAAAAAAATCCATTAGAATAAATAATTAGGTAAGATGGAATAGTTCTCATAACTCCACAATAGTATGGAGTTACAAAGAGGATGAATCAAACTTTAAACGAGAAGGTTATATGCATGCATGTGTGCTTTGGTATTCCCAAGGGTGTAAAAACCCCAAATCTAGTAACCCAGAGTTAGTGTATTCATTATTACATTGTTATAAGATACAAAGTACCTCATCTCGAGGACTGATCATTTTAGTAATCTTGAAAAACCAGATACATACATTATTCCTATAAAACATTAGAAATATAAAATACATATCATGTAAACCATATTACACCTTTAATATTGTTCATAATATAAGATTAATGGTGAAAATTTGAAACCATTTAAAAAATGTAACTTTCTACATGCATTAAAAAATCATAGTTTTCAATAAAAATTAGTATTTTTCACTATTCATCAAAAATCAATATTTTCAAAAAAATCTAGAAAATTTAATCTAAGATAATTACTAAGTGATGATTTCAAAAATGAATTTTATCATTTTGAATACATTTTATAAAATTGGAAAAAATTAAATATAATTTTTTTTTCACAAAAATCAATAAAAATCATTTTTGAAGGAAATGTATTTTTGATGCATAATATAGATTTACTAAAAATTGAATGTTTATTTCCCAAGAATTAATCAATAAGTTTATTTTTACTAATACATTTATTTATATTTCATAATGTGGTTATTCCTATTCATAACCACCAATTTGTGGTTAATTTTTAACATTCATAATTAAATAATAATATTTCATGGTTGTTTAAGCTTGGTGTTGTGTATTGTATACACTTGAAATACAAGTTTATTACATTATCTAACCAAACCTTCAATAAATTTCATCCTAATAATTTGAAATTGTTCATTTTAATCAAGGATTTCATATTTAAAAATTACTCTGGGGAAAACCCAAATCATAAAAAGGTTTAATAAAACCTTTTCTCAAAAAAGAGGGAAATGGAAATCCAAAGGTCATCTAAAATAACAAAAAACTAGGTTGTAAAATAGGATGAAATTTTTGGGAAGTGAAAATATGGACAATGAGGATAAAAATAATTCCCAAGGAATAATAGAGAGTAATAGAGAACATGGTCTGAAGAATGTTAACGATGAGAAAACCATAAATCTATTATGGGTGAAAATACTATCAATTCATTGGAAATGATCGTAATAGGAAACAATTTTTGTTTCAAGATCCTTTTCTTAGAGTTGAGGAACTCCATTAACATCAATATATAGAAAACTAGCAAATATACATTATATATTTCTATTTTATAAGCATAATTTCATCATTTTTTTTGCTTTAGTCAATTTCCACTTCAACTTTTACTACAAAAATAAATATAAAAGATAAATTTATTTATTCCTAAATCACTAAAACCGATTTATAACAGATCAAATAACCTAAAAAAGGATAAAAATATATTTTTTCTATCTTTCAATATAAAAAAATTGAAATGGTTAACAAAATGTAAGATAATATCCAGAATTTATAAATATTTATATAAAGAAATGATACATTTTACTTTAAAATTTCCATAATAGAACTAAAGGTTCAACCTAGATTATTCCAAAAATAAATAACCCTAAATCCCAATTAACCTCAATAACCTCAAAAGTTAAAGAATGTTTTAACTTTAATGGTGATCTCATACCTTTTAACATACATTTTAAAAAATTAATTTCATTCTTCCCAAATAATCATTCATGTTAAACCACATCCTCAACCTAAAGGTTACATATACTTCATCCTAATGAATCATCCAAAAAATATCATTAATCCCCATGATAAATCACTATATAATAATATAATGTAGTGAAATTTACTATAATATCATAAATCTTCTTTAGATACTAAACTAAAAGGTAACCCTTAACTTTAACATGGATATCTATTAAAATATCACCTTGTCAATAAATCACTTGTTAGCCATAAATATTATCTATATTCCATTATCCAATATACCATAAAAATCATATAATAACCTTAAGGGTTATTTAAACCTCAATAGAGTATTCTTCCAAACACACAACAAAAGTTTTATATTACCTCAAATCTCATCACTTAAAACCTCAAAAAGGGTATATATGCCTTTTAACTTATGGAAGATTTAAACTTATTAACCCATTATGATATCCATAAAATTTATGTTAATCCTACAAGAAAACATATATACTTCCAAAAATTATCACAATACTCATTCCTAAAATAAAATCAAAGTATATTTCTATAAATATAAAAATGAAATAAAAATCATCAAAGATGACCTAAATCACTTTTTCATAAAATCATTAACAAATTCCAAGTTCAATAACACGATCCCTTTTACCACATCAATGAAATTACTACTAAATAAATTTTATTGGTTATCAATTCCTTTAAATATATATTTTTTAAATCCTTAAGGAAAAAAATACTATAGAACAATCCTTAGATGCCTCATGATTCATAAATCTATAATATAATTTTTATAACATAATTATCAAACCCCAATACAAAAACACTTCAATACTTACACTTTAATGATTTTCATATCACAGGTTCTTCATTGGTCAAGTATTTAACCCTTTTATTAGATAATGTTAATATTTACCACACATAAGACATTGAACTATAAATGGTACCTTTGGATTGACATCATATCCCTCCATCGAAATCTTCCTTTTTCCCTTGAAAATCCATTGACATATGCCTTTTTTTACACACATAAAACATTTTCCCATTCCATTGAGATATTATTTAGTGTATCTCTTCCAAAATTTCTAACATGAATGAAATTAGGCATTCTTTTTTCCATGGTATCCACCACCTGAACTCTTAGAAAACTCTATTTTTCTATTTGTTGTTGAGTCTAAGAGTATGATGAGGTGAAAGTTTTTTAATCATATATAATTATAATTGACTAGTTATAATAAAAATATAATTCACTCAATTCTAATTTAATTTCTCATAATCATCGAATTTACCATAACTTTCAGTGTTAACATGATCCCACATGGTTTAAAAAATTGACCAAAACCAAAAAGAATAGTATGAGAAACAATAATCATATTGGGAAACTACATAATCTATAACTTACCAAAACTTTAGTATGTTATCCTATAACTTATCCTTAAAGTATATCATAGGGTCGTTTTATTTAATCAATTTTTCCTAAATCTAGTTCCCAAGGTTTTTACTAAGAATTCTCTAAAATAGAAATAAAAAACCCTAACTCCAATAACCCAGAGTAGGTGTATACTTTATTAAATTAGTATAAGATACAAAGGATCTCATCCCAAAGGACTGATCAATTTAGTAGTTTTGATAAACTAGATACATAAATGATTCCTAAATTAGATTGAAAATAAAAAATACATTGTTTGAAAACATTCATACATATTTGATTTTGTTAACAATATAAGAGAACACATGATAATTTGAAACCATTTTAAAAAATATTTAACTTTTTACATGTTTGAAAAAAAATACATTTTTCAATAAAAATTAGTATTTTTCATTATTCAACAAAAATAAATATTTTAATAAAATTATCAAAAAATAACACCAAGAAAAAATTTAAATTGAAAGGACCATTTTGGGATATACCTAACAGTGAGGGGGGGGGGGGGGGGGGGTGAATCAGTGTTGGAGACTTTTGATACCAATTCCAACTTTTTATCCTTGTACCTCTTGACCTGTTAGGATCGTGATTCTCTTATTCTCTTTTCCATGTCACATGAAATAATAGAAAGCATTAAAAATATGCATATGATATTTTAACAAGGTTCACCACTCAATAAGAGCAGCTACATCCTTTCCATGCATGGGAATGACCAGTGCATGGATTCTCCACTATAATGTGATATGCTGTTATAGTGGATCGACTAGGAAAACAATCATATAGTCTTTGTGGATCCCTACACTTGGAGGGGGAAGGTAGATAATCCTCTTCTAACTTGCAACAAGTAGGATATGCCCTTACACTTTTTGGTTCTTTATACTGCCAGTGTAGACAGTCTCTTGCAGCCTCTAGCTGGTTCTTTATACTACCTCTGAAGACAGTCTTCTCTCTGTTATAAGAGTTTGCAACACCAAAATAATCTTTCACCTGTTGAGACCTATTGGATGTCACAGTGCTACTTTGTTCTTCATCACTTCAATTATTACCTACCTAGAAGCATGAAGGTAAACAACCACTTCTTTCTCTGCAACAAACCTAAAAGCTACACAATATTCTTCCCCTTCTTCTTCAGTGAAAAACTAGCTTCACTAAGATAACTTTTTCTTCTATCAACCAGAATTAGAAACTCTCTATGTGATAATCAGAAAAATGAAAATCAGATCATCTCAGTATCATCAAAGTTGATATGGACCGAATAACTAGATATATATTGGCCACTCTCTTCTTCTTCTTCTCTTCCTTCTGATTGACATAGTATAATATATAATAGTGATGCAGTGTCTTAATCTCTTCCTTCAATTATAAATACCAACATATTAGTGTAGCGCTATACTTAATTCTTCCTTTATGAAGATATGAGTTTAGTTTCACATTTTTCTCCTCATCACACAAGCAACAACAACCCTATAAACAGTGTATATAAATATTGCAATCAGAGTGTGTTCACCTTCGTGCAAGCATAGAGCTCTACGGATATTCTTCTTCACGCAGAGGATACATGATTCTTATTCAAAGAACCAGGGATGATTTGTTGATCTATCTTCGCGAAGCACTAAAAGGGTGAGTATTCACCGGTTGTGTACTCATGGGATCTTCTTCACAAAACACAGCAAGGGTTTAAGAAAATAGTCACTTGTTTATGGTTTCTTCTTCGCACAAAGTGTGCGGTTCTCCTTCTTTACAAGACACTTCAAGAGTGCATAACACTTTTTAAAGGCCTGAAGTTCCCTCAAATTTTTCGTGAACCCTTCTTGGAGGCTTGCGTGTAAAATTCAAACCTTGCATGTAAAAACACCATTTGGCGTGAAAAATCTTTTTGCACAACTCTTCTTTTTTGCGCAACACTTTCTTTTTGTGCGACACTTTCCTTTTTCACGCAACAGTTCCTTTTTCACGCAACACTTCCTTTTTCACACAACACTTCTTATTTTCGCACAGCACTCTATAGTTCAATTTTTTCGATGCATCAAATCTCGGGATTTGTCTAAGTGTAGAGCCTTTTTAAATGATATGGGGTCACCTCATATTTATAGGCATTTTTGACCCAGCGTGAAAACCACTAATCCGCTCATAAAACCCTCTTCATGCGTGTAAAAACTCTTTCATGCAACATTATATTTCACACACTGCTCCATTTTTTCATGCACCTCATGCCTTTTCCAATTTTCAAGATTATAATCTCAAAATACCTCTTGCACGAAAAATTTCATTCATCTACTTCGTGCACCATGACAATATTTCATGCACCGCTTTAATTTTCGTGCACCCCACTAATATTTCATGCATCACTTTATTTTTCACCCACCCTACTACTATTTCACGCACCGTTTTATTTTTCACGCACCTCCCTTTTCCAAAAATAACTCTCTTCATTTTAAGATTTCCAGGCCCTAAAATTTGGAAAACACAGGAAAACGGCACCACCTTAAACTGTTCTTTTGTTCTGTCTCCAGATTTTCCGTTCCTTTGTCATTACTCTCTTCACCGTTTCCCATAACCATTCTCCAAATTTCATCACGGACTCCACTATCGAGATATATATCCTTTGATAGAACAGATTTAGCATCATTAGAGTTATAATGGGAAGTAATAAAACTTTCTTATCTTCCAGCAGTATCATTCCTTCCAATCAAAACTGTATATGACTAGCATCATCATTTCCCCCATTTCCTTTATAAGGCTTGCATCACATGTTTTCCTAACTTATTATATTTTTGAAATACATATCAGAAAAGAATCGCCTGGTTTGTCACCATCCTTAATTGTTGTGGACAATGTATCACCTTTGATACATGTGCTTTGAACTTAGGATTAGCTCAAAAATCATCCGAATTGACTTCATGGAGAATTTCCCAAGCATGAAACCAATGCTATGATTGCATAACAATTCTCCATGCATCCTCACTTTAGCCGATCTCTATTAACTTTGGAGTCCTTTTTCATCTCCTTTTTCATTTTGACTAGCATTGACAACTGTTGACAAAAAATATAATATTCATACACAAAGTGGTCCCAACATAATTTATTTTATATAAATGAAGTTTATTTTGATAAATAAATTTTCTATATTTTCAAAAATTAAATATAATATTTTTTCATGAAAATAAATAAAAATAATTTTTGAAGGAAACATATTTTTGGAGAATTATTTGAAGCTAAAAAATTGAATGTTTATTTCCTAAGAATTAATCAATATGTTTTTATTCAATAAAACCTTTATTTATATTTAATAATGTGGTTATTACTATTCATACCCATGAATTCAATGGAATGGTTTTAATGTTCATAATTAAAAATAATAATATTTCATGGTTGTTTAAGCTCGGTATTGCATGTCGTATACGCTATCAAACATAGTGTTCTATTGAAATCTCAGAGTATTACAAAGGCTATCCAGGAAGAATCAATTAATGAAAAAGTATACTTGGTTAACATATGTTCAGTCACTATAGTGAGATCAAGTATTCTAGAATAGGTATGGTTTGATAAGCTACAAAAAGTATCAAAAATAAAAATCCTTGGTTGCATTGTTTATTATTTTCTTCATGTAAAAGATAACGAAAAGCTAGAGGAAAATTACAAAGCCAATTTTCTATTATTCTATAGAAATGATGAATTTGGATACATAATTCAGAGTGATGATCAATATAATATCATTGGAATTGAAGATTTAAACCTTAATATGTAGCTCATATAGAAGGATCTAAACATAGTTAAACTAAAAGTTGAGAGAAAGTGGCTAAATACTGAAGTACATGTTGATCTGGATAAAAGCACTGGTAATTTAAAAATAATAGTAATACAAAATTTCATCATGAATGAATTAAAAATTTGAAAAATGGTAGATGTGGAAAAATGTTTGAAAACATTTAAATTCCTAGGAAAAGCACCGGTATCAGATGAATCAGTATCAAGATCATTAGACATTCAAGCATTAGAAACTGAAGTTTCAAAGAATAAAGAAACTTATCTAAGAATATTTTCTAGATTCAGATGATAATTTTAGTAGTACAGTGTCAAAATGAACTTATTACATCTAACAAATGTTGGGGAACTTGAATGTCCAGAATAGGCCCCAAATCTCTATGACTCGAAGTAGTGGGATTAATTCCTGGAGGAAGAGATTAATTCCTTGATGTTTAATGGAATATGGGAGATGATAGAAATAATAAAATGGAAATGACCACTAAAAAAAATATTTTTAATATTTGAAAAATGAAGATATTATAAGTAAATGATATAAGTAATGGCTTGTGGCGAAAGGAATCCAACCAAAATAAGCAATTAATTTCTTAAAGAATATTTTCACAAATATTAAAGAATTATATAATTTTTTAAGTGTTGAGAATTATTTCATCCGATGGTTTACACCATGAGAACGTGAATTTGAATACTTAATTTCTATATCTATATCTAGAGGAGTATATCTACATGAAGATACACACATGGTTTGAAGAAAATCATATGGAGGGACTTTTTATTAAAATTGAATATACTTTTCTATGGATTATAATAGAATCCTTGATCATAGAATCATAATTTTAATACTTTTATAGTTGAATAATGTTTCATAAGGACCAATAATGATCATTTTCAATACCAAATTTTGTGGAATGATGATACATGTGTTTTACTCTAACTCTATGTGGATAAAATATAGTTGGTGGTTAGAGAGATTCAACAGATTTGAAATCCAAAGAAAAAGTTTTTTTGAAATATTTGAAATTAAATATCTTGTATATAATAGGAAAACATTGTATATAAGGATATGGAGGGATTATAAATTTGGTACTCTAGTGTTATCCTAGTAGGAGTACACCTGGAAGATAATTAATAAATAAGAGACAACCTGATGTAAATTTTTAATAACTCCCCCTATTTGACATTTCAATTTATCCAATGAATGGGAACCTTAAATATAATATGAGGTCCATTGTATTGATAATTTTTCTTATTCTTTAGCTATAATATGGATTATATATTTTATTTTATGTAATCATCCAGATATTGCATTTATAGTGGGAGTTGTGAGTTGGTTCATGTATAACCCTATGACTGATCATTAGGAAGTTTTGGAATTGATGATCCAATACTTGAAAGGATCGGTAGATAAATATTTTTCTTCAAGGTATAAGATAATATACAAAGTTTTATTGATGCATATTTTTATAGTGATTCTGATACTCAAAAAGTATAAAGGTTTTTATGTTTACATTTGGCAGAACAATGATAAGTTGGATATCATGGCTACATCTGGTGATGAATTTTTATATAACACAAATAGAGTATATAGTATCTATAAAATCCCACAAGGATTTTTTCAAGTTAAATTTCCTACTAAAGGAGTTGGGTAAAGAATCATAAGGTGTAATTTTATTCTATTACAATGATAGTTTTATCCACATTTCTAATAATCTATCATTTCATGAGAGAATGAAAAACCTTGACCTAAAATTATATTTTATCCTGAATATAATAGAGTACAAAGTGTAAGAGATATGGAAGATCTCAGGGAAGAAAATATGGTTGACATGTTCACAAAGGTTTTAGTCTATTAAATCTTGAGGCAACACTGTGCCTTGGAGGGACTTAGATGAATGATAGGGGGATGGAGAACACTACATGTTTATGGAAGAAAGATTTTTTTACCAAAGTTTAGAAGGATTATAAAGAGGTTCCTTGAATAAATCATTAGGTGGTAGATTTTTTTGGATCATGAATTCCTTCAATTTACTAGAAGTTCACACACTATAATTTTAGACTCTTATAGTTTGTCTCAGCCTTGTCAAAGTAGCCACAACAAGAACATTATATATATAATGAACCATACTATAATTTCACTAACATCTGATAGATGTGAAAAATAAAAATTGGGAATGGAGTAAAATATAATTATAGAGATGATTGAACTAGTGAAAGCCTTATTTGAATTAATATTTTAATGGACTATTTACCACAAACTCCTAATGGCAGTGTAACCTATTTGATAAAAAAATGACCACTATTAAAGGATGTGGGACTAGATACTGAGGTGAACTATAAAAAACTAAAAAAACATGTTACACTGGATTATGAGACACAAATGTTGAAGATCTTATAATTATAATAATAAAAAATAGTTTAGAGCGTTCTTCTGTGGTCATATTATGAAATTCAGAACCATGTAAATCATGTATGTCCATTTACCTTCACTGTTAATATTGTTTTTACATTATGTTTAAGTGTTAATTTTTTTGTATATTAGATATTAAATCTTTAAATACATAATATATAGGAGAGGAAAGAGTTTCATGATCTTTAACTCATCCTAATCCATGAGTTACTATGGGATTTCTAACATTGAGTCTTTAGTTTTCATCTTCCCTTATTGGATTCTTGTGTAATTTCACTCACGTTGGTTATATTTAAGGACAAATTTAATTTTTAGGATTGTTTTTATGGTTTTACATGATTTAAAGCTGAAGGGGTAGGATAAATCAGAGTTTCATAGTTACTGAGCATAGTCTAGAAAACCATTTAGAGACCATATTAGTGGTTTTTTCCTTTTTAGTGGTAGTTTCATGGTTTTCCATAATGTTTTTCTAAACCATGCACAAACACTAACCTCCCTCTATTTTTTTATTGAAATAATTTTGAATCAATTTCTTCTTGAGTTGCGTGTGGGTGTTATTTGGGTGATTTATTTGGTATTTTCATGGATTTTTAGTGAAATTGTTTTGGTTTTGAATAAATTTTAAAATTTGAACTTATTTTTCAAGTGTGGAGGTTAATTTTATAAATTTTTAGGGTTTATTTCTTAAAATGAAATGAAACATGTTTTAGGGAAAGGAAATATGTATGTTTTAAATAGAGGACTTATGTTCTTTAAAATTTATTTCAAGTGAGTGATTAATGTTATGAGTTAATATATATAGTATAAAAAGTTTTTTCAAGTGAAGTTTTAAAATTTTAAAAATTTAAATTTAATGTTTTCAAAAGGATTAAAAAGGGATAAATTTTAAAATGTATTGGTAATTTATTATTTGTTATTTTAATTACTATTTAGCTTTGGAATTTTTTTTCACATTGGATATAGTTTTATATTAGTTGGGTTGATATTTATCAGGATTCATGATCATATTTGATATTTAGAGTATGCATCTTGGAATAGTTCAAAAGTTTCTTTAGGATTTGATAGTAGCTTGGTCAGTTGATAATGCCACCCAGACTCATGATAGAGTGGCGGAGCTGGTTTCCTCTAGAGGTTTTCCTATCTTTTAGGGCGATCAAGGCCTTCTAGAATTTATAATGTGGATTAAGACTATTGAAAAATTAATTAAATATTTGGGAAAATATGATGTCATGAGATTGATAATTGTTATGGGTTTGTCTAAAGGACCATGCATGGATGAGTAAAATAAAATCATTCTAGATTAGTTTCTATTTGGTATGACATGAGAATTATTTAAGACTATGTCTATTGGGTGGTTCCTAGCCTAGGAGATTAATATGGAAACAGTGGTGGAGCTCATGATCTTCTATCACGGTTAATGGTTTTTGAATGAGTATATCCCCCATTTTAATGAGTTCTCTCCTTTCTCTCTTGAGATCATGTCATGTGATTCCTTAAAGGATCACTTATTCATGAGGGGTATTTGTTTGGATCTCAGTGGTTTAGTTATTTTAGCTTATATGACCTCAGTCAAGGGGTTAATGGATGAGTATTTATTATAATATTTGGTTCTTAGAGGGCATACCATGATGGATAGCAGTATTGTCTCCTTCGGTGCTAGTGAGGGTTTTCCATCTAGCAAGGATTAGAGGCTGGAGGATCATGTTTTGGGTAAGTCTTCTTTTTTAGTTATCACATCCTAAAAGTAGAATAATTACCTTATAAAATGGATGGTTCATGAATTATATTACATAAATAATATATGATCCAAATAACTTCGACCATTGTGTTTGGTTGAGATACCTCTAAACGTTTTGTAAGAAGAAACAACACATGGGTAAGAATTATCATGAATCTAAGGATCATGATAGTGGTTCAGAATGATTTTGAGGTATCTATTTCTATTTTCCTTTTTTAAATTTTCTTAATTATTATTCCTCTATCATGATGCTAGTTATGTTATTTTTTTTATTTTTGTGATTCCCAGTGTTCTATTCTCATTTCGAGAGTGCACATTGTCTTCAAAGTATTTATGAATGTTCCTTCAAGTAGCGCTTCACCATGAATATTGTTATTTTGGTTTATCCACCATGTTTGAAAATTCCAAAATGACGTGGATATCCAATATAGATATTAATTTATTGATTCTCATAGTTGGTTCGGTTAGGTGTGAGTGAGTTTTAGAGATTTGGTAAGATCTTTTCTCTTATTTCTATTTCTTTTGAAACGTTATAGGTTTCAAGGGGTAGAAAGAGTTTTAGTGGGATGTATGTCAGACCCCAACATCCCACAACATTATTATTTTATTTATTTATTTATATTGGATCTTTTACTTGAGTTTTGGTCTGATCATATAAGCAATTTTAATGCTTTATGAAATTTGGGTAGGGTGTACAGTTACCCAGGATGATCGTACTAACTATAAATCAACCATGCTAGTGGGAATGTAATCTTGATAAATCCATTCAAAATAATTGGTGAACAGTTTTTCCAACCATTTTTTCAACTATGTGTTTCCTAGTTACTCTTGAGAGAGAGCACATGGTTGGCATACTATTTAATTAATAGTTTGGTCAAACTGTGTGACTTACCGAGAGTAATTAAAAATTGAATCACCTAAACTAACCTACACATTTTAAACCCCTAAATCACTCTATAATCTCCTCACTTGACCTAGGAACATGAAGGAAACCCCTTGGGTAAACCTCTATTTCAACAATTTGGGATTTTTATGGTTTTCCTCCTCTATTATTGGAGTACTTCAAGAAGAAATATCCTTTCTTTCTCTCATCTTCCTTCTTATTTTTCATCGCTTTCCTTGTCCTGGTTCTATATTTTACAAAACTTAATATTGGGATTTGATGATTTTTTATTTGGTTCATGATGTTATAGTGTGCAGATCATGTCTTTGTTATTTTTGTTCCCATTTTTGAAGGTTTTATCAAATAATCACATAGTTTGAGGTAGGTGGTTTCATGACTTCACTCTTTCATCACACGCCATTTATTATTGTGCCTTTAATATGTGTTTTCCTTGAAATTATTCTTGCTTCAATGTCTTTGGGAGGGTTTAAAAAATATCAAAGGTAATGATTTTATTATTTGTTTTAAAAGAGAATAGGAATATGTAATATTTTGGATAAAATGAAAAAGGGTTTTCATGCATATTTTAATTGTTCAATTGATTTTTTTAATTTATAATAATAATATTTTTCTATGACATTGATGTATTATTTTTTTGGTTTCTTATTTATTTTTATTTTCAGTGAGTTATCTCATTGAACCCTGTAGGGTTGATAAATGGATTGAATGATGATTCCTTGTTAGATTCCTTGTTGCTTAATCTCTCTCTCTCTCTCTCTCTCTATATATATTTTCATGTTATTAGGAACCTATATATATATATATTCACATGCATAAATTTATATTATTATGTATATTTATATATATAAAATCATAGGAGGACTTATTTAAAACTTGGGCCTTCAAAAAATGTCTTTTTTGTTTTCAAAATGGTACTTAAAATGGACTCTTAAATGGGGATAAAAAAATGGGACCCTTGGGACCATTTTTAACATAGAATTTGTTTTCAAATAATATCTCTCGTGAAATTATTTCCTAAGGTATTTTGGAAAACACATTGTTACATTAAAATTCATAGGTCCCCTATGTCACTTTTAAATGATTTTTATATGAAAAGTATGTATCTTCCATGAAATCCCTTCTTTGATTAGAGGGGTGTTCACATAGATAGGTATCAGGAGGTTGGTTATACATTGTATTGGGATTATATAGAGTCATGTTTGATATGTTGAATGTAAAATACACCTCACATTATTATCTTCATCGGATCTTAGGTGTATTAGTGATGGATTAGAGACATTTAAATATAGTCCCAATGTGTTGGGATATATCCCCTATCATGTTGGAGAAAATAGGGGGTGATCCACTAGTGAGGATAGTTTAGAGAAGTTAGGTGGTTAAGGACATAAATTAATGTATAGGTTGAAATATGGTTCTTAACAAAGTATGTCTAGGTTCACCTCATGGGATGTTTAATAGTTTCACATGATTACCTATTCTTTATTTTTTCCTTCTTATTATATTTGGAAACACCATTACTTCCTCACATTATGATTATGTGATGAATTCTTCCACTTTTATATTATGTTACTGCTTATATTATCCTATTTCATTTAATTAATTCCTTTGGTGTGAATTTGTAATTTTTTTAAATGAGGGATTTAAGAGATGTTTTGAGGGAGATGGATTTGGATATGTACTAAATATTTCATTATATCATATTTTGGTTTTAAAAATTATTTGTATGGAAAATATCATGTATGGTTTTATCCTAAAACTAGATAGTATTTTATATCTATAGTTGAATCTAGAATTGGTGGTATATTTAGAAAATCTAATGCATGGACTCTTGGGGGATTGTCTATTGAGCTCTTTTTTTAACACACCTTACTTCTGAAACTCAGTGTTAATAGACCTGAGTCTATTTTGAAGGATCATTTGGATTTATCTTTCAATCTCTCATGGAGTGAGTGGTATTATAGATGCATGGTGGCCAAGAGGTCACATAGAGATCTTTTCAGGTATTTTTGAGTTTTATTTTTTGTTATAAATCTTATCATCCATGATGAAAATTCATATTTTGGATCCTATTTTTTACCATTGTAGATATGTATTTTTGTTAAGTAAGTTATATATTCTTTAATTGTTGTATTTACATGTTTTATTTTTTATATGTATTTATTTGTTTGACATTATGTGGATATATAATGTCTGGATTGGTGAGGCCATATTTTCCTGAGAAATTCCTCTACTATGAAATCTTTATTTACTAGAAAAAACATCCACAACGATTACTTATGATGACATTAAAAGTTTTCATTGGACTAGGGTTCGGGTAATCCCCTCAAGTTAGTGGCGAGTTGGGCCAGGTGTCAGTTTCAGTGGAAGTCAAGGTTAGTTCGTTACATTTTGAGAGGGTGATAGTTGGTTGTGTATTATTTATATTATAAACCATGGAATAAATGGCCTAGATATGATAGGTAATTAAAGGAGTGTTGTTCCTACAAATATATAGAGAACTTGTAGAGTTTATATACAATAAAACCATACTTGATTGGCTAGAAAAAATTTATTTATACTCAGGTTTCTAGAGTAGGGTATAAAGCATAGTAGTAGTTGAGAAGTTGGGGATCCCTCTAATCATTTATCATATTGTAGAGGATATGATTCCTAGGGTTGGAGGAACCGACACTAGCTAGGTGATTTCTCTTAGGGGAGTATGGTGATGGGAGCCCATGGCTAGGATTCAGGATAACTTCACACTATTCATCCAAATCCACTAAAAAAGGTGAAGGACCATGATATATCAAGTCATTATTCTTATGTAATAGACCCAATAATATTTTTTATTTTATTTGAGTGCATTATGCTTGTTTAAATTTTCTCAATTTACCAGTGATCTAATGATTTCTATGGAGTATATGTATGGGGTTATGTCTCTTAATATTTAATTAGTTGTGCTATCATAGGGTATTCAAAGATATTTCTAATGATATATCATGAATAAAAAATAAAGGCTTCATTAGGGGTTCTTATTTCATAAGATTCATATATTTAATGTAATACTTAGGATAGACATACTAACTTATTGTAAAAAACACATAGAATGATACCATCGATGGGTACCTTTCATATCCTTAAAGGGTAATTTTCATACCTACATCAGTGAGTATGATATTTAGGTAGGCCATTTGGGTCCAAAATATGGGATTATAGGATTTATCTCAACTAAACTTTCTTTTATTATTTTGAGATATAAATAAATGATTTAGACAACAATTCCTCATATGGTTTATTAGTATCTTTATATTTTTCCTAAACAACTATCTTGGATTTATTCTGAGAGATAGATTATGTTCATGATCAAAATTTTTCTTGGTATATATCCAATATCCATTAATGATTATAATATGGATCCTATATAGATTATATAGATAAAGGTTTAACTATTTGATCTATAGGTGAAAGTATTGAATCACCTAAGAGAAACCTACTTCGATGCTACCATGATATTTTCCAAGAATGTAGATGGATCATTTCATTTATGTGTAGATTATAGAAGGATGAATTATGTTATTATTATGATATAATCTCATTTTCCTCCTATTGATAACATATTTGGTAATTAAAGGGGATCTAATTGGTTCTAAAATATTTACTTAAGATCAGGATATCATCTGCTGTGCGCGAGGCTTTCTGATATTCCATATACTATATTCAAAACTAGGTATAGAATACATATGTATCATCTGATGTATTTTAGATTAAAATAAAATATATAAGTGTTTATATAACTTATGAATAAGGTTTCCATGAATTATTTTGTTCATTCATGGTTGTCTTTATTGATGAAATTTTGTTGTACTCCTTGTCATGGTAAGACCATGTTTGCTATCCAAAAATTGTTCTGACCACACTATAGGAGCATAAAATTTATTTAATAATCTCAAAATTACAATTAAGGATTATTTAATTGATATTATTTGGGGAATGTGATATAAAAGGATGAAATATATGTAAAAATTGAGAAGTCCTAGGTTGTGATTTTATAGGAGTGTCATATGAGTGTTTTTATATTTTTAGTTTCCTGGAATTGGCATGTTACAACTAAAGGTTTATTTATAACTTCAACCATTTTAAAGTGTCAGTTGTAGCTCTAATAAAGATATTTGAGAATTTTATAAGGTCAAATTATTGTGAGAGATAATTTTAAATGAAATATATAAATTGAAATTTCCATAGATCATAAAATTTTCAAAGCTGAGTAAGGAGTATACATTGTATTGTGATGCTTTAGGAGTTAGGCTTGGGTAATTTATGATATAGGAAATGGAATTGCTTAATTATTGGTATATAAATATTTGTTAACATGAGTATAACTACCCAATTCAGGATTTGGAGCTATAAATGGTGGTGCACATACTGAAATTTTGACACCCCCTCCCTCATGTTGAGAGGTTTATAGTGTATAATAATTGTAAGAGACCAATGTATAAATTCTCTCAATGAGAACTGAACCACTGAAAAAGGAGAAGGGTTGATTAATTTTAGTATTTTGATTTTTATATAGAATATACCCTTGGTAAATGGGATTAAATGGTTTATTTGTTAAGTATGCAAGCTTAGGCATAAGTGATATAAGTGTCAAGTAGAAAGTAATAGATGATGACACACTTTTTTGATATAAACCTTGACGTTTTAGAGTGCCAAGGTTGGATTAACCTTTATTATTTAACAATTTACTCATCACTCCTTTAAAAGGTAAATAATATTCAATTATATTACTTTTATATCCTAGTGATGATAGACAATATATACGGTGGGGTGATGTAACCTGATTGGTCCTAAGATGCTAATAAGATCCTTTATGTTATGGGTTATATTGTAGTACCAATGATCATGGATGATGAGATGATGTTAAATTTATACACCTCGATATGGGTTATTTAAACAAGACTTACCATGATGTATTATGACAGTAGCTGGAATTATTGGTGGAATGGTATGAAAAGATATATTTTGGGGTTAATTTCATGTTACCTTACATAATAGCAGGTAAAGGTCGATCACTAGAGACCCAAAATAATATTTAATAATTATCCATTTATGAGTGAAAGTGGGATTATGTGATGACATATTTCATGATGGGATTATAAATTTTATCTAATAGAAGTGATGTGGTATGGTTTATGATGGATCTTTTGACAAAGGGTACACATTTCTTACCAATATAAGAGACATTTTCCATTGACGAGATGCGTCAATTGTAAATTTAGGAGATGACATGTCTTTATTGGGTTCCGTGTATATTTTATTTTATTGGGATACCAATTATATTTTTCACTTATAGAAAATATTATAGAAGTATATTGATACAAAGGTGACTTTGAGCACTATCTACCATCCATATATAGATCGAGAGTCTGAGTGTACTATTTGGGTGTTGGAGGACATATCATGGGCATAAATCCTTAATTTATGTGGTTACTTGTAGAGCCATATTTCCATTTTATAATTTTATTATAATATTAGTTATCAAGATTCAATTCAGATGGAAACATTTTAGGCCTTATATGGTAGGTCATTCCAATCACATCTGTACTGGTTATAATTAAGGGAGTTATCTATAATTAGAATGAGTCTTGTATATGAGATATTAAAGTATATGTATATTATTAGGAAGTGGTTAGATATTACTCCATGTAGGAATATATATTATGCTAGCTATTGGAATCATTCTCTAGAATATGAGGGGGGTTACCAGGTATTCTTGTGATTTTCTCCTTTTTTGGGGCATCGTCATATTCAAATGTAGGGAAAGTAAGTGCCTTGGTTCATGGGATAGTATGAAGTTATAAATAAATTTTTACCACAATGTATCAGTTTTTTCTTAGTTATAGATATAGAGTTATAAGAATTATGTTTCACGTATCTCAACACAATATATTCTATCTTGACCCTTCTCACATAATTATTGTTGATGATGTGGAGATGGAGGTAAATAAACCGTTTGCAGAAGGACTGATTCATATTATGGATCAGAGAGAAAAGATACTTGAAGGGAAGGAAATCACTCAAGTGTACATGTAGTGGATGTATATGAATTTACAAGAGGAGATTTGGAAGAGGGATTCAAATATATGGGTGTAGTGGCCAGAGTTGTTTATAGATAAGGACTAGTGACATATATCAGGGATGATATATTATGTGGTGGGGAGGTTGTAACACCTGGAATATTTATGAGGTATGAATTTGATATAATATTATAGGAAACACATGTATTTGGATGGGTTTTCAGTGTTATAGGTGTTATTTAAGGTCCCAGAGTTAGTTTTTAGAAGTCAGAGTAGGTTTGTGAATTTTTCATTTTGAGGTAGGCTTAATTGGGTACCTGATGGATGAGTACAAGGTAGTTTCTAGCAACCTCGGTGGAGTGGTGCATCTATATGAGAGATCAGGTGGTGGAATACCCTAGAGTGGGTACTCTATAGGTATCAGGTACCCAGTGGGAACTTGGTGTGTAATCGGTGGGTACCTATAAAGTTTTTTTTAAATAAATAATTTAATTAAATGTTTTAGTTTATAAAACATGAGAACCTCCCCCTCCCATATAATTTTCCAACTACAAAACTCCCACCTCCCTCCCTTTGTTCTTCCTTTTGAAAGGGTATATCTTCTTCATTAGTGGATAATATTAAGTGATGTATGTTATAGAAAATTACCTCAGGTAAGGATAATGCTCATATTTTATCCTTTTGGAATTTCTTTGTTTATTTCATCTTGTATCCTTGAATATACAATAAATTAGATATTTTTTCAGGTTTTGTTATTTCTACTAGTTGAGTTTAAATTAGCAGGTGTTATTTAATTAGAAAAACCCTTATAGGTCTATGTAGGTGATCCTTAGATTTTATATAAGATTTTACAACATTGGATTGTGTCATAAGAGGTGCAGGTATCACCAACCATGTTCCAATCCCTAATAAAAAATTTTAAATTTATTATCAAATTCATTAGACTATGTGGGGCCGATTAGGCTATAAGTGGTCTTTATAGAGGTACACATTGAATCCATGTTCTTTGAAGACTATCCACTTTTTGGTATATGTTTTATAACCATGACATAGAAGCTAGTATGGGTGATGAATTCTTGAGACATGACCATAAGAGCCTCATGCGGTGTCCTAGACATTCCCATAATAGGGGTTAGTGCAGGAATGTGATCAGATATGGCAGGGTTAGTAGATCTGAGTAGGATAGAGGTTTTTAGAGCATGAACCTTTATCCATTAAATAATTTTTAATGTTATATGTTGGTTATCAGTGAAATATAATTCACTATGATGACAAACTTGTGTTACATCATCAACCATAGTATGGGTGTAGAATCTCATCCACCCATGTTGAGATATTGATCTATTATTCACCATGATGTCACTATATTTTTGGTATCTTTTCCACTTAGAGATGGTTAGTGGTGGTGCATAATCCACCCTTTATATATTGGTTTTATTTCAGACATATGTAGTATGGGGATGGTACATCATCCACAATGATTTTGTTATAAATTACCCACCTAAAGATCAATGTTTGTGGTTCATCATCCACCTAGAAATTATTAGAAGTGGTGAATTGTCCACCTGAGATGTGTGTGTTGGTGGTTTATCGACCACTTAAGGAGATTTATTATGGTGGTTTGTTGTCTAACTTAGGAGTTACCATGGTGTTGAATTTTCCAAATGGGAGTTGGTATTAGTTACGCATCATCCACCTAGAGTTTTTATTGATGTTAAATCATTTATCTAATTAAATATTATAGTGGTATTAAATCCACTAAGATTTGGTGAAGTTTCATTCACTAAGATATATCTCATTTTCTAATAATGTTGTAATGATGATAAATAATTCACCTAGATGATGTGTGATAGTGATGCATCATTCACCATATGATACTTGATGGTGACAGATCAGTCAACCTAACTATGATAGGAGGGGTGATGTATCATTCAACCTCGATGTGTGTTAGTTCCATGGGTACATAATCATAATTTGGAACTAACCAAAGTAGATATGGTCACGTGTGGTCCGATTTCCAAGCTATTCCATAACGTGATGGTTAATTTTTTTATTTCCTTATTTTCATGTCATATTATGTTTTCAATTTAATTTAATAAACATTTAGAGACACTATTGGTGGTTTCCAACTATTTTATTCCCCTACCCATATCAAGTGTCTTGGTACATGAGAAGAATTCATGGTCTGTGGTGAAGTTAAGGGTAAGTTCCCTATATTAGATGGTTTAGCCAGGATGCATAGGTCAGAGTTAGGAGACGGGACCAGGCCTATACTAAAATCTAGTTTTGTGGGTCTCCTTACTTTTCTTTACTTATAGAAATGGCTATAATTAATATGGATATGAGATATCTGGTTATTACTCATGTGAATTTTATGGAATTATAATAGTTTATTTTGATATAGTATAACATTTTTTACTTACTTTTGGATGGAAATTATCCATGATTTCAATATTTATGTTATTTTTATATTATGATGATGATATTGATTCGAATATGATTTATAATTGTTTTTACCATAGATAGTATGGTATTCCCATGATATACATAAAGCCTCGTCTCTAGTTGGAAGCCTCTAGTGCACGAGGAGGCATGCTTGAGGTATATAGGGACTTGGTTGGATCATGGTTCATGTGAATCGAGTCAAGGTTATTATATATATTATTTAATTTTATAATATTACACGTTATTACCAATAAGTAAATTTCATTACATCATTACATTCCACAACTGACCATAAGTATCACTCACTAAATAATAGTGTACGATATAACACACTTTATCAAAATGTAGCACTGACCCAATAAACCAACTCTTTCAAGCTAGTATCCACTTATCTAATGGAAAAAATTATTTATAACTAAAAAATATAAACATGAAATTCCATATTAATATTCATATCAACTTATAACATATAAATTTGAAAAATATATTTAATTAATTCTAATTAGTGGGGATTGAGAGAGAATAATACTATGGCTATTTAGTTAATCTTCTCACTAATATGAATGTTGGGTCACACTTGAGAAATCCATCTTCATGTAGCGGTTTCAAAGAGAATGGTTCTACCATCACTGATATGACATCAAGTATACAATATTAATAATCTCACAATAT
Organism: Viscum album; assembly: GCA_963277665.1. NCBI lineage: Eukaryota > Viridiplantae > Streptophyta > Magnoliopsida > Santalales > Viscaceae > Viscum > Viscum album. The sequence continues at coordinate 3,990,996 of CAUJRU010000022.1, forward strand.
AATACCTATAGTCAGTCTATTAACATAATCCATCCATGTAACATTTATGTGACGACTATAAATAATATATTATCCATTACATCAACATATTTATTTTTATTCCATTGTTAGATATCTCATATCCATCAAAAGTTCATGATTCACATGAAAGTAATCATGAAATTATCCTCCACTTAGAAAGACACCTCTTTAGAGAATCATATACATATCATCTTCAAAATTATCCCACATCAACATAAAAATGCATGTCATAAAGAGTATAACTAACAATATAAAACTCCATGGTCAAACAATGGTCCAATACATATCTATATATTTCTGTTCATGAGTTGATAATCCTTTTACAGTTATATAAAAATCCATATGGTAATTCCACACTTATTAGAGAATCATGCTCAGCCTATACTGCCCTTTCGTATATACAAAAAGAAGTAATAATTGCATTGTAATATCAATGATCATATTATAAAAACATAACAAGGTTGATAGAAAATTTAAAACCAAATCAAACTATAATGTCAAATTCTATCTACATAATTTTTAAAATATTTACTATATCATGTTTATATCATACCCTAAAGAGGTTTATTTGTGGTCCACAATTGCTTCCGATCAACCACCAGAAGCCATCCACCAAATAAATCTTGGTGGAAATAAAGTACTGAAAAGTGATTACACACTACGATATATAGAACTTATAAAAAACTATACCCAAATCACTACACTACAGTAAAAAACATATGAAAAAAGACAAAAAATAACTATCATAGAAAAATAGTTGAAAGAAACAAAAGACACAAGAACAAAAGTTTTACATGGATCAAATTTATGAGCAAACCCATGGTCGAGAACTATAAATATTTTATTAAAGTAATAAAATGATTATTACCATTAATATAGTGATACTTTAGTGACTAATCAAAAGTTATTTCACTCTATAAAATAGTAGATCCTAGCTGGTGCATTTGATAATCTCTACCTCCTGATCTTCACCGGGAAAATTCCACCTGATCTGATCTATACGACAAATCCTCTATTCTGTTAGAGACTTATTCCTCATCAATTTTCCTATCCATATCATATATCATTCTTCTAATTATCTAAAAAATGACCCTTATGTGATCTCCTTTTTGTTTCCACACATACTTCATTCGGATGATTCAAGGAGTAATTTCTGATTTCACCTTCCAAATACATAATTCGATCATACAAACTATAATTTCATGTTATCAATTATTCATATAGTAGGACCATGGTCTTGACCTCTACATCATGGCCATTTATGTTATTAGAAATTAGACCACCAAAATTTCTCCTTAATTTATTTTTAATGAACTATCCAAAAAATGGTTTCCATAACTGATTCTAAAAAACTCCCACTTGAGAAACATTTTCAAGATTCACTATTGTGTATCCTATCAGTGTCCATAGACCTCCTTATGCTCTTCAATATTATATTTCAAATTCATGGTTCCCCCATTATGTATTATTCATCCCAAACCAACTATGGAATAATTCTACTATAGTACATCCTAAAATACAACCTTTGTGAACATATCTATAAAATTTTGAGTCCCTTTTATATTCTATAGATCTAGTACCATGTACATAAAAAAATTATAGATGATGTGTAATGGCCTGGGGTTTTGGGGTCCATTACATAGTGAAAATATGATGTTTGAGGTGTTCTGGGTGGTCTGGAAGGCCATCCCAGCTTCTCGGTGAAGCTTAAGACTCCTAGCAGTGGCCTAGGCCTACCGGTAGCCTCGGCCTACCGGTTGGCTCGGCCTACCGGTAACCTCGGCCTACTGGTAGGCTCGGCCTACCAGTAGCCTCAGCCTACTGGTAGGCTCGGCCTACCGGTAGCTCGGCCTACCAGTAGCCTAGTCCTACCGGTAGCCTCGGCCTACCGATAGCCTCAGCCTACCGGTAGCCTCGGCCTACCGGTAGCCTCAGCCAACCAGTGACCTTGGGGTATTGGTAGCTCCATAGGTTTTCTAGTAGTGCATACTTTTTGCGCAAATTGGTTTTAAACCGTGTTTTCACCCCTTCAAGCCTGTTTTAAAGCCCATTAATGACGATTAATTAAATGGTTGGTGAGGTACCCTCCTTAAATGAAAAATCATGTGTTTTGATCATGCCTCTAACCGTGTTTTCAAAAATTCCTGTAGGGAATAAGGAGGTGTGCGTTGGTTTTAACCGCCTCAAAGGGCGGGGACATTTTGGTTGGACGTGTGGGGTGGCCTAGCCGCGTGGTCAACCCACGATCCCGCTTCTTCCGCGGTTTCGAGTTTTTCTCTCCGTATATTAACTGTCCCGGGAATGCTGTATCTCAGTCCTTATAACCTAATGGCTTCTCTTCTCCCTGAGTTTCTTGTTTTTTATCACCCTGTGCTCAGAGAACCCTTCCTCCCGACGAGTCTTACCCCTGTTGCAAAGTTTTTCGTGATCGCGTTCCGTGGAGATCCTGCTACTCCTGATTTCCAGTTTCCACACGAGGACTTAACGTCGATCCTTGATCAATCAATTAGGGATCTTACCTTTGTCTCTCCTCCTTGTGTATCATGTGGGGTGGGTGTTCTATGGTTCCCAAGAGGCAGTTAATTATTTCTGTAATGAAGATAATAACCGGTTAAAGAGAAGGGATGAGGAAGTTTTTTAATGTTGTTAAATGTTTTTTTAATCCATGTTTTCCCTATGATGTTATTATGAATTTAATAGGCTTAGTCCTACTGAAAATCACGGCCGTTGGGGGTTTTTGTTTGCGCACCTATGCTATGCTCTGTTTTATGCTTTTTCTGGTGAATGAGAATCATGTATGAATCAGTTAAACACTTAAACTCGGCTGTTGAATATGAAAGCCCATAATCTTGTGTGATCACCCCAGTTGAACTAAATAATATAAAATAATGAATTATGAACATTGGGATGGTTTAGATATGGATGGGTGAACATCGGGGTTGTGAATGGTGTGGTTGGAATGGCATGAGTTGTTGCATGGCTATGGTGGTGTTTGGCAGCAGGGCTGTAGGTTGGGTTGTGAAGATGAATAAAGTGGGAAGTTAATAATGAACTAGGTGGAATGGTAATGAATTAACGTGGGATAACCAACGTTTTTTTGTGTTTTTCTTTGGTTCTAGTACTTTGAGGGATCTCACTGATCCCTTTGTTGATGTGACTTCACAAGAGAACCAGATGTGAATGCTTAAATTACCCGATGGTTTTCCTTCCTTCCTTATTGTTGTTTCATCTGTGATTGTTCATGTTAGTTGCGCAGTAGTGAAGGGATTAACTCATACTGAACTATTATGAAATGATAACTTGAATAGGGAAAATGGGAACTGTTTGTTGGGTGCCTGTTTTCCGAGGAAGTAGTGCTTGGGCACCTGCTTATATCAATTGAGGAGCCATAGGTTGGGCTATGTGTTGATATATATATGTGTAACTATATGTTTTGTGTTTAGTCACACCCCACCCGCGTTGGGAACTTAGTTTCGGACACCCCATTTCATGGGGAAGGGTGTTTCCCCCTAGTTACTCTTCTTCCTGCTCCCTCTTCCCTCGGCTGTGATGGCTGGAGGCGACCTTACACCCAAGATTATTCAGGTAAGTTTCGATTGGTGTGTTGTTAGCCCAGGACTCTTCGGGCAGGTTGTTTTCCCAAGAATCTTTGGGATGAGGCCCAGGTGTTTTCGGGCAGGGGTTATGGTTATGGTTTGTTTTCCTAGGTGTCTTCAGGATGAGGCTCAGGTGTGTGCGGGCAGGGATGGATGGTTGTGAGGCCCAAGTGTGTGCGGGAGAGGATGTGTGGTTGTGAGACCCAGGTGTGTGCGGGCAGGGATGTGGATGGTTGTGAGGCCCAGGTGTGTGTGGGCAGGAAGAGCGTGGTAGCGTCAGGACGTTTTCCGTTAGGGATGAGCAGCTAGCGAGTGGAGGAAATGGTGGTGCGGGATACCCAAATGTTTTTTTCTTACTATTACCTTACTGCTTGTGTTATTTGGTGAGCGTGGATGGTGAGGTGGGATGGATATATTCCTTGATAGATTTTGGTTCTTCTGCTTCTCACGAGACTTTAGGACGTCTCCCCACTTGTGCACGAGAGCTATAGGTTTTCCTACTGAGTATACTTTGTATTCTCACCATACGCTTACTTTCAGGTTTCCAGGAGGACTTCGGAGGCCGTGCAGGACCTTACTAGTCTGGACGTTGGAGTTGTTGTTGGTTGTTGTTGTTTTTGGCTTAGCCTTTTCTTTTCCTGTTGGTTTTGTACTTTGGAGTTCTTGTACTTTGTTCAGTTTTATTATTAAAACATGCATGTAGTTTGGTTTTCTTTTGAGTTTTCTATATATGGTGGTGTTTGGTGTTGACTCATTCTTTCTCCCAATCCTAGTTAACTAAAAAAAGGGTAATGCCTCCCATATTGTGAAAATGTTACACCCTTGGTGCTAGTTGCCACTTCGGGGCCTACTAGAGGCGGGACTTGGGGGTCATTATCTCGTCTTCGACTTGAGGAAGGAAGGGTGGGGACCTTTTCCACCCCTTCCATCGTCTTTCCGAAGGCGGGTCGTGACATGATGTGATACATTAGTGGAAGATTTTTTTGTCCTAAAATGAAATTTAAAATTTTTCGATAAGTGAAACTCACATTGTGAATCATAAAATAGCATCCAATCATCTTTCATCTGAAGATCTTATATCAGTACCATCATCTAAATCAACTCTTTACGGAATTCCATTAATATAATTTACTCTAGTTTTATTATTGATACTAAAACTACCAATTAAAGATTTCACTTCCACCTAAATATCATTCCTATAAATGTGAACACTTATCCATTAATACTCTTACAAGTGTCTTCATATCCTCTAAAATATGACTCTAAAAACCCTTAAAACGACTCATCCATTACAATGTAAACTGGATAACCTTTGGATCCTTTTAGGTACTAGAGAATAAACATCAAAAACTTCTAATGTTTTCATCTAGGATTGTTTAGGATCATGCTGAAAACTATTAGTACATGAATATTGTACGGATGAGTGAAAACCATGGAATATATAAAAAGTTCAATGACTAATTCATATAACATATTTTCCATGTATTTGAACTCATCTTCCATTTGTGATTCATTCTCATTTATTAGCATGAAATATTTGAACAGGTGTGTGGTAATCAATATATCCTTTCCCATCCCAATGTGCTCCACTACCTTTCTGATGCAATCATCCTGATTCTGGTACAAATTAAAAAACTATAGGTCACTAACTATCCTCATCCTTAATATCCATTTGGGCTTACTAGGATACTTTATCTCGAACCATTTGGAAAATCAAACCTTTAGCTTGTTAATTATTTCCTTTACATAAACTAAAATTAACATATCATTAATATAGAGATGTATGATAATAAAGAACCATTCATTGAACACCCATCGATTACATCAATCACCAGAATTGTTATGGATGAGATTCTTGTCAATCATGAAGTCATTAAACTTTTGATTCCATTACCCTATAACCCGATTCAAACTATAAATGGTCTATATAAGTCTGCCTATAGGGTCATGGTTCCAATTATCCATAAAACTAACTAGAAGCTTCATGCTTATATCCTCATCAATGTCTCCATGGAGAAACATCTTATTCACATCCCACTACTCTATATTAAGTCCTTCCATTTAAACCATGATCAACACTGTCTGTATAGTCATATATTTAACTATAATAGAAATAATATTTGAGAAATTCTATACTTCCATTTTTTATAACACATTTATGACTATCTTGGAATTATACTTCAATCTAACATCCTTTTTTTACATTATCCAGTACACCCATTTTTGGACAAAATTTATTCCAAGAATTTCATTCCATTAATTACCATGTTCCAATCACATGGATGTAATTAGTATCTTCCCACATGGTTAAATAACAATTAATTAAGTCATTAAAACTTGTCTCCTCATCTATAATCTCAGTCTATTCATCACGCATTAGAAGTTAGACATGTAGATCACTCTCATACATCTTCATATAATGGATCACTCTGGTAGATCTCATCAATTTTACTTGTTTATGTGATCCTTTTGATACTATAATTTCTAGAACTATATAATTCCAAGATTTATCTCGAGAATCCTTAGTACATGAGCTCTCTGGTACTTCCATTATATGAAACACCACCATATATGACTACATTATAGTACTTCCTTAGGAATTTCTAGTGTTTCTGGTACTGATGTCCATCTTGAATTCTCTGGGGCAATCATAAAATTTGGATATCCATTCAATTGAACCTTATATTTTGATGATAAATTAATCTCATTGGTATTATACACTTGCTTTTGATTCTTCCATAGTATCTATTCATTAAAGATCACATTCCATCTTCTAAAAAAATTCAAAAAGTTTCTATCCCAGAGTCATCCAAACTCTTCATCTCTATAACAAATAAAATAACATTATTTATACTTATCATTTAAAATAATAAATTTCTATATGTTACTAACCTAGTGTAGGAGAAGGATTCATGTTTATAAATTATGTCACACAATTCACCGCTTACACCCAAAAAACCACATGTAACCCTGTGTGAATTATCATGCTTCTTTCATTTTAAACCAATGTTCCATTCATACTATTTGTGATTATATTTTGTTTGAGATTATTTTTATACTCTTATCGAACCATGATCCCTTCCACCAGTAGAATAATTGAAATTCCATACTTATATAATCAACACCATTATTAGAACCTAATCATTTTATCTTTCATTATGTATTATTTTCCACCATGGATCTCTATTGAAAAAAGATTATAAATACCTTATACATATTTTTAATAATCAATTCCCACACTTTCTATGTTACGTCATCAATGAAAGTTATTGAGTAGAATGATCCTCTATGAGAATGAACCAGAGCTGGTCCCCATACATCTATATAAACCAACTCTAAATTCTCATTCATTAACCAAATTCATTCTATTTAAAAGGAAAATTTTCATTTCTTCCATAGAATGTAATCCTCACATGTTCCATACTCTATGATTTAAGGATTTATTATCCCTTTAGTATACAAGGATATCATCCCCTTTTCACCAATATAACCTAGATGGGTAATCCATAACATTACAAAGTTACCTTTTGTATATGAATTTCACCTTATTACAATCCCATTAGGTAAAAATTTCTGTCATTCACTTATTTTCCTACAACCATGGAACCACATGATATCTTCCATGCTTTACCCATGGTAATTATTCAAAAACCCATGTCATCTAACTATCAAATGAAAATTATGTTCTTTCTTAATCCTAGGATGTTCCACACTACTTTTAGATTTAGCATGATTCATCACCTTATCTGGATTAACACATATCCAATTCCAACTATCATAAGATCTTTATCAGTCTCTAGATTTTCCCTATCTAACTTTTTTGAAGTTTAGTTCATCATTATTTCTCTATTATATGTTGAGTTAAATAAATATCCAGAGTCTATCATCCCAGAATCAAATTAACTAGAAGAACATAGGATAAATATAGTCACATATTCTGAAATAGGATTCAGGGATCCACTTATAAAAGCATATCTTCTAGAATTCATCAGGCTATCATTGAAATATTTTTTAGGATTACCTTTATTCCCATAATAACAATACATGGGACCAAATTTCACTAAGTTTTTATTTTTTAATCTTTTCATTTATTTAAATTTTTATAACCCTTTTGTGTTGTGGATTTACACTTCCTTGTGAACTATATGAATTTTTAAAACATATCTAGATATAACTACAATGAATTTATTCATTCAAAAAAAATCCATAATGTTAAAAAATACTAGGTCATTATTCATACTTAGTTTACTCACAACTATAACCACTGCATCCCAAGATTCTAGGAGAAGTGTGAGTAATAATAGTTCACATTTTAGATCCTTGAAGTTAAACTTCAATGAATCAAACTAATTTCTTATCTTTTTGAATTAATTAAAATGACCAGCAGTAGAAATTACTTTCAATATCCTCATGCCAAACAATTTACCCATCAAGTACACTTTGTTCATCATTGTAGTCTTATAATACATGTAATTGAGGATATTCATAAGTTGTGATCTGGTCTTTACTTCCTAAATATTATAAGACACAATCTAGGATAATGAAATCTATATCAACCTTAGTTAATTATTAACCATCCTCTCCTATTTTTATTTTTTAATCACTTTGGGTTTGGTACCCGTTAATGGAATATCAGGCTCCTTATATAGTATAAAACCATCCTTCTGAATCTTCTAAAACCCAAAATATATTCTATTGAACTTATCCACCCATGAATTATATTAATATAATTCCATAACTAAAAAAAGTAAAAAAACCCACAAGTTTATGATTAACATAAGAGAGATATTGAGAAATGATTACAAATATTATCCTATAAGGTCAACAGATAGAATGATATTATTGAACATAGCTCTGAGAAGACTTGTTTAGGGTCTGATCAACCACAAAACTACAACTATGATATGATAACTCTTGTGGAGTCCACATATAATTTATGATAAACCATATTATTTCATCCACTAGAACTTATAGGGTGGAAATAAAATAATGGAAATTGAACCCATGTTGTGGTGTTCGGAAAATGAAAGACACTACACAAAAATATTCATACTGGAATACAAAACTTCTAAAAACATTCATACAAGAGGTATAAGAAGACAATGTTTGAATGAAATTAAAGGTAAATAAATAAAAAATGTTTAATATTTTTACTCCAATTGAATAGTAAAACTCTATTAGTTCTTTAAGTGATTTCATCCTTCTGATCATCATAAGGAGAATTCCACCTGATCATATCTCCATAGAGAATCATTTGTTCGGTCAAAAACTTCCAAGGCCTCAGTTTCCCCATTTGGTTCACCATTACTATATCCAAATATATCATAGAATGAACCTTATTCAATACCTTTTTAATTTCCATAATTCCTTCATTGGGTTAGTTTTCAGAGTAATTTTTGATCGCCCCTTATAGCCACATCATCTGATCATCTTATCTGTAACTTCCAATGCTTATTATCAAGACACTTAGAACCTATAAAAATAGAAAAATAAATATTTTTATGGGTAATTTGTTATGGAATCATGTAAAAAATAGTCATTTGTGAGTCAATTCCACCACAAATAATATATGGTGGAAAATTTTGAAATAATATTATTTTTTGTGACAAAACATTATGATGTTTTTTTGTGATGGAATGTTGAAAAATTATTATTTGTGATGGATATTTATGATAATCATAAATAAATTTTTTAAAATAAAATTATGTCCACCATAAAAGAAATTTATAATTATATTTTTAATAGAATTAGTTGAACACTACAAAAAATTATTTTTGATGGATAGTTAATTCCATCATAAATAAGATATTGAGATTGAATTAGTTATCCATCACAAAAATCATAAAAAAATAAATAAAATTATAATATATGTATATAACTATTCATGGGAAATGTAATAACCATTTAACATGCACTATTATTATGAATAAAAACATCATAAAGTCACTATGAGGGAGGGGGATTAACTGAAGGGTCGGATGGGTGGAACTTCAACCTTAAACCATGTGAAAGACATCACATGTACTCCATCAAATGATCATGATACTGATGATACTCTTCATACTATTGATCCTAATGCTAACACTACTCTTCAGAATATATATGATCTCTTTATAATATCATATTGAGTTTATAATTTTTCTTCAAACTATACAATGAATGATGACTCTATACAAGATCACTTAGAGTGAGCTGATAACCTCACCATAACACTGTAATTACTGGGAGGCATCAATCGAAAACCAATATTGATCACCCTCCATTTTATGATAACATACATAGTTGACCATATCCAAGATTCCTCATCAAATACTAACTCACAATAGGCCCTTCCCTTAGTCTCATCCTGAGTCACTCATGCATGAGAAGTCACGACATCATACGTCTCCATTAAATGCAGTTGACGATTTAAATAATAAAAAAAATTAAATTATGTTTATTTAAAAAACCCAAAATATCATAACCAAAATATATCTTTTTATTTCACTAGTACTCTCTCTTATAATAGAATCAACATACATCCTCTTATAAACATAAAACCAAATAATACCGGGATCAACAAAATAATTCATAAATAAAACATAAAATTTTTATATTAAAAATAAATTTAAATTAATAAAAATAATTACTCATCATATTTCATAAATGAGTACCAAACGTATGAATCAAAGATATGTGTTTGGTATCTTACCACCCTTAATTTTGACAACATGATGATGACCTCCTTAGAAAATACTCTTGTGATGTAGGAGAAAAATCTATCATAAGCCTTGGATGGGATGTAGTGTAACATCTGGTTAATGTTTTCAGGAACCCCTAAACCACACTTTTGACCATTATTTGGTTGGGTTTCATTTAGGGGTGTTTCATGTGAAAATTTAGGAATTTTGAATGGATCCTAGGCTGTGCATGGTTGGTGCACAGTTTTCCCAAACCATGTGCCTTGCTAGTGAAAATCGTGAAAAACAAGGTAGTGAGGGTTTTCATGATTGGCGTACAGTTTGAGAAACCATGTTCCCACAAAGGAGAAACCGTGTAACCCCACTAGTAGGGGAACACTATTAGGGTGCATAGTTTGAAAACCTGCATGGCCCTTCCTAGATAACCGTGCATATGAGCTCTAATTATTTTGAAAATTCTTTAAAAATTTATGAACCCCCTTTTTGACCCCTTCTCAACCCTAACTCAACCTAGAATAATTTCCGAGGTGTTGAAGGCTCTCAAGGACCCATTTTTTCTTCTCCAAACCCTCTCTATGGTAGATCAAGGTTAGGAGATATTCGTTCAATCTCCTCTAGGTATGTGAATCTTTCCCCATTCCTTCTCTCCCGCTCTCTTGTCCTCTCATCCTTAGGATTGTTTAGATAACATTGTCTTTGGAGGATATAATACCTATTGTTTTAGATCTTGAATCTTAGTTTTATTCTTGGATCTCCTTTTCCGATGTTCTTAAATGGATTTTCCCATTATGGGAGTTGTGATTCGTGACCCTGTTCTCCTAAGGTAGGTTGTTTCGTTTAAGATTCACCAATTGACTGAACCCTAAATTGATTGATTTAAATTAAAATTCATAATTAAAATTTAATTTCTTTTAATTGGTTTATAAAAAAAAAATTCCAGGGAATTGGGGAATTTAATTTGATTTGGCATAAAATTTAGAAAAAACTCCAATTCCATTGAATTGGAGAGTGTTAGTGGAATTTGATGGAAAATTGGAAAATTAAATTGTGGAATTTAAATTGTGAAATTTATTTGTGAAATTGATTTTAAATTTGTATTTGATAAAAATGTCTTAATTTTTTTATAGAAACCTATTGGGTTTTATCCTGGAAAAATGCATGATTTGATTAAAAATCCATTTTGATTTATAAATGGAAATTGGCCTATTGAAATGAAAAAATAGGTTAATTATATTTTAAACCATTTTAAAATAAAATTTCCATTATTAATTATTGTTTGAGCACATGAAAGCTTTTGTAGTTAGTGAGTTATTAGGGAAGAAACGATAGGATGGGAATATACCAGTAAAAAATTAATGCTTTAAAACTATAACATAAACTTATTAGTTGATCTTATCCCTAATGGGATGTTGGTTAGTTTAATTTGGCCAGTGTTAGAGATACATGTGTTCACATTACTGTTATCATCACATGAGTGTGTGAGGATCCCATAACCTAATACTATCATAACTCTTGATAGATGACCTTGTTTCTCCTTTGTGATTATTTTATAATATATTTAATTATTTCTTAACTATTTTAAAAATGAATTATGGATTTATATGAACTAGTTTATATAAAATGTTTATTAAACCATTGTTTAGAAATTTTTTCCATCCAAAGAAATGTAATGAATGATTTTTTTAAATATGATTTTGTACTGCCAGTATTTTTTATCTAAACTTGAATGCTTTATTTGGTTAATTAATTGTGAAATTTTATTATGGAATCCTTTGAGATACCCTTATGGGAATTTATATCACACCCAACCTATGCCATTGGGAGTTTGTAGATTGTCTCATGGAAGGTTCGAGCAAGGGGAAAGTACCACTTAGAGGTGGTAGTGACTATTGATCTTTGAGCTTTGAGATGCTTTGTATTATGAGACTTGGGGTTTTCATCCTGTTTTATATTACTTTGTGAATATACTTTGGGTTTTTATACCTATCTGACTTATGGAATGGTTCTCCTTATGATGTTTTCTTTCATGCATACTGACTTATATCTCTTTCTTCCATTGCGCTTGTTAAAAAACCATTCCCACTTTATCTTGTATGATTCTAGGTGCTAGTCGCCAACCCTTGGGGATCAGGAATTCTCTTCGGGCCTTGTTAGTATTGGGTCAGGTTTTAAGGTACCAATGTATCCGAACTAATTCATGAAAAATTTGTATAAAAGGTTCAGGTTATGAATCTTGTATTGATGTTAGTATGGATTTGTATAATCTTTTCCATACTTTGGAGGTAGTTATGTTTGAGAGCCTAGAAAAATATCATCATAATGAGCCTTAATTCACTAGGGGTGGTTTGGGAAAGGCGTCTTGAGGATTATTTCTAGTCATTTCCATACTTTTTATTTGGATAGATTGAAATCTAAATCTTATTTATTTATATGATGGGATGGATTTTCCTATTACTCTTGTTTGAGAGTTGTTTTTTGTAACCTTTCTGATGACTTCAATGATTTCTATAGATTTTGTGTAGCATCATGCCTCTAAGAAGATGTGAAAATCAGATCTAGGAGGAAGCTGATGATGAACCATAGTGATAAAATCCTCTTTTGGACCATAATCTGGTTGAAGTTATTGTGCGCAAGGTCCAGGCTCTGAGACAGACACCTACACCCATTCCCATTCAGGATCCATATGCAGAACATTAAAGTGATGTTTTACAGAATCATGCTTAGGATTTCCATTGCCAATATACACGATCATTTTAAGGATCCAATGATCCTCAACTGGCTGAGGATTGGTTGAGAGATATTGACCTTCTGTTTGAGTTCTCAGAAATGCCACATGAAATTAAGGTGAAATGTTCCACCTTCAAGCTTGAGGGACCTAGCTGTAGATGATGGGACATGATGATGATAGAGAATAAGCATGAGGGATTCCTGTGTATGGAATTTAAAGTTATGTTCCCCAAATATTTCTATCCAGAGTCGATGATCACTACAAAAAATGGCATTTCCCGACGGTTTCAAAAACTGTTGCTAAATGTTTTCTCCAAAACAATTAGTAGCAGTTTTTAAGTAGAGGTTGTTAAAATCACTGCTAAATATTTTTCAAATATATATATATATATATATATATTATTTTTTTCAAAAAAAATCTAATTTTTTTGGCGGCTATTTCTTAAAAATCTGTCAGGAAATAGCAGCGGTTTTAAAAAACCACAGCCAAATAAAGGATTTTTTAAAAAAAATATTTATTTATAATTTGTGATTTATGATTTATGATTTATGATTTACTATCATATATAGTTTATTATTTATAATTGTAATTAATTATAATGTGTTAATTAATAAATATTTATTATTATTAGTTAATAATAATTTGAAACTTAAAATAAATGTTTAATAATTTGAAAATCAGACTTCAATATCAATTGACCATAAATTTTGATCCAAGAGTCTATTTTTGCTCCATAACCAGTAAAATATAATCTTATGAAATGAACTAAAACCATATTAGATTTAAATTTTGTAATAATTAAAAGAATAAATTTTATTATAGTTTCAAGAAAAGGAGGAAATAGAACTTGAACTTCAAATGACCACAACTTTTGATCTGGGTGTCTGTTTGGGCTCTACCACATATCAAATCAAATATTGTGACAATATCTACACCAAGTTAACTAAGGGGACCCTAGTCACTATTTTTTTGAGTTCACAATATGCCCAAAAGGCCTCCAAAAATGACTTTTTAATCTGATTACCCTATTTTTTTAACATTCGATAGAATTCTAGCCTCATTTAAGGGGGTATTTTTTCCCATTTTCAGGGGGATTGAATTTATTCATAGCTATTACGTTCATAATAATAATATGGTTTTGAAATTTTATCATTTTTTACAATTTAGTTTTATTTTTAATTAAATATATGCATATTTTCATATATTTACTTATAATAAATCACTTGTAAAAATACATATTTACATAGAAATGTATTTCTAAACATAAAAAGCATATTAAAATAAATGTTTTTTATTAAATTCAATGAAAATAAATAATTATTGATTTTATTTACCTTATAAAAATGCCTTAATATATATATATACCTATATAAGTAATGCTTATATATAAACATGTGTGTGTCAATAAAAATATATTTATTTATGTGTATATTCTAATATATGTAAATAAATACATATATATGTGAGTATTTTTGTATATTTATACAAATTTTTAAATATTTATACATATTTATTATTATATTTTTTTATATCATATATGTGTCTATATATATATATCTTAATATGTCTCTCCCACTTGAGAGCGTCCCTCCTAGGTTATCCTAGGGTTTGAGTTCCCTCTTTCCCGACCTGCTCACGGTGGTGGGTGGAGGACCTGAAATCCTTCAAGTTGCAGGCGGGCACCGTCTTCCTCAGGTAGTCTCGATTCAGATCCAAGCCCCCTTGCCCCCTTTTCAGGACCTTCAATAAGCGCATGGCTCCTTTTACCCTTGCCATATTCCGACTCCACCGTGGTGAGGTAGGATCGATCTCTTGTAAGAACTTGTCTTTGCTCGAATCCGAACCCCAACACCTGCAAATTAGGGGGGTTGGGTTTCATTTTCCTGCATTCGATGGCAAAAGCAACTTCTGCTCTTCTCTGTTGTGGTGTGGACCTTCCCGATGACGTCTCCCCTCGCTATGGCTAGATCCGAAAACTGGGGGTGGTACCAGATCCCAAACCCACAACCAGATTTTGATCCGCACGGACATTGGAAGAGAGGAATCCCAGACTTTGATAACCCCTACTACTTTGACATACCTGATTTGTGACAAAAGAAGTTTGTACTCTTGACTAGGGGCAGTACGATGGAACCATGGTTTGTGGAGAGGCCACCGCATAGGGTTTGACTCATGAAGAAGACACCACGAAGAATCATGGTTCATGAAGAATCCGCCACGTTGTGATTCACTCGCGAAGAATCAGCTGCAAAGATCTAGCCACGAAGAAAGATCGCGAAGAGCCCGTCGCGCTGAGCCGTTCCGCGAATGCTGGAGTTCTTTGAGGCAAGCTCAATCTGTGAGTGAGTGAGGTCATGGTAGCCCTGACCGCGGACTGTGAAGCCACTTCGCGAACGTATTGATTGTGCAGGACTGGTTGCAGACGAAGGCCGTGGAGGGGGGTTTTCGGTCTAAGGACCCTTTGCTTGGACTGGGCCTGGACAGTGTGTCTATTGAACTGGGTTGGGCCTTGATATTTCCCTGATTTGACGAGGTCCGCGAATCCGGTCTGTGATCTCCCAAAAGTGAGGGTTAACACTGCAGTGAAGCTCGGCTTGTTGAGACAACCTTACCCCTGCTCGTTGACCCAAGAAGTGCAGAACACCAGGCGTTTTGTTAGGAGCTCTTTCCCAACCCACGATCACTGATCCATGGAGGTGGAGTTAGTGAACCAATGGAAGAGGTTGTCCCTGACAGACAGAGAGAAGGAAACAATCGAGGCCCGAGAAAACAAAGATACACTATTGAAAAAACTCAAGTCTCTGATAGTGGTCGGAAAGTTTGTAAAGAATATCTTAGTTAATCAGGGGTCCCTCAAACACACCCTTCAAAACCTCTGGAAGCGGAAAGCTGTCATAGCTATTCAGGAAGCGGGGAACAACCGCATTGTTTTTGAGTTCTTCAATGAGAGAGATAGAGATAAAATCCCGAGAGGTAGACTATGGTCCTTTGACAATCAACTCCTCCTCATGGAAGAATACAAAGGGGGGGACAATATACAACACATTAATATCACCCGATCCCCCTTCTGGATACGTATCAAAGGAATCCCTTTTCACACTTGAACGGAATGAGTTATGAGAGAAATCGGGGACAACATTGGAAAATTCCTAGATTGGGACTGCTCAAACCCTATCAAATGGGGCCCTGAGGTTCGAATTAAGGCCAAAATGGAAGTGTTAGATCCATTGACGAGAGGCATTTTTTTGAAATTCGATGACACCAACACTTGGATATCATTCAAGTTTGAGAAACTCCCAATCTTCTGTTTCTTTTGTGGACGTCTCGGCCATCTAGAAAGAGCATGTGTCTCAAAGCAAAGGAATGATTCAGGTATTCTCATCCTTCAATATAGCCCATGGATCCGAGCCAAATCGACAAGATATGACTTCATCCCTGAGACAGAGAAACAAAAGGACCGCGACGGTCTCACATGGGCCCATACCAGACGGGTGGAAACTATACATGAAAAAGACTTTATGCTTGGACCACCAAGAATCCCTAAAGATAGCCCAAACACTCAGAAGAAAACTGGCATATATCCTAACTCCCTGAAGGGAACTGTCCCAACATTTACAGAGATGATGAAAACACCAGAAGACCCACCGGAAAAAATCCTGAATCCAAAGCAGATGCACTTTGAACCACCTAATCCCGACCATAATCCATAAAGGTCCAAGTAAGAAATCCTACCACATGGTGAATATGGGATGACATGAACTCCACCACCTGGCCCAATCACCCATAGAACCTGGAAAAGGGTGCAACATGAAGAAAGATACGGTAAACTTGAAGACCCTAAACCTGGGGAACTGAAAAGATGAATTGAAACAAGATAGTCAATGGGGAACTCCCCAAAAATATGGAAAACGATGGGTGGAAAATCATGTTCGGAGGAGACCTCAAAGGCAGAGCCGGGTGAGGCCCAGCCCCGCCTAGATCAATTATTGTCTTATGATGGAACTGTCGTGGGCTTGGAAACCCACGGACGGTTCGCACGCTCCAATGTAATTGCGCCCAAAGTCGCCCTGATATGGTTTTCCTGCCCGAAACCATACTGGAAAACAAGGACACCACTAGCATTGCTCTGAAATGCGGCTTCCAAGGCTACCTCCAGTCTCCAGATAAGGCCATTCTGGGGGGACTCTGTCTCCTATGGAAGGAAAATATCATCGTCAAGATATTTTCCTTCTCCTCGCACCATGTGGCTGTAACCATTCAGGCGGACCACAACCCACCTCATAATTTTGTGGGATTTTATGGCTGGATCTCCCATAATGAGAAGGGTAAATCATAGGATCTTCTATGAAATTTGCATCATGATCTCCTAAGCCC
Organism: Viscum album; assembly: GCA_963277665.1. Classification (NCBI taxonomy): domain Eukaryota; kingdom Viridiplantae; phylum Streptophyta; class Magnoliopsida; order Santalales; family Viscaceae; genus Viscum; species Viscum album. The sequence continues at coordinate 4,008,395 of CAUJRU010000022.1, forward strand.
TATTATCTTCGGAGGGGACTTCAATGAGATCATGTTCCACAAGGAAAATTGGGGTGGAATTGTCTGACCCTATGCGCTGATGTCAAATTTTAAAGACACAGTCTCTAGGGAGGACCTATTCAATATGGGATACACAGGTAATACCTTCACATGGTTCCGAGGTAATACAAATGGTACCTATATCACCGAGTGACTTGACAGATTTCTGGGCTCAACTGATTGGATAAATCTCTTCAGCATGTTCCACACCGGCCACATGACGCTCAACTGTTCGGACCACTGCCCAATTTTCATTGACTGCACTCAAGGAGAACGTAACAGGCATTCCAGCAGACCCTTTAGATTTGAGAGCTTCTGTTCAAAAGACCAGGAATGTGAAGAAGTGGGCCGATCAAGCAATAAGAGTTCTCACGAAGATGTTGGCCTCAATCTCCAATAGGTAGCATCCAATCTGAGATCTTGGAGAAACAAGAAATCCTGCCACCCTTATAGGCATTGTGATGTCCTTGAAAAGAAAATTCACAACCTACTCAAGCAAACCCCATCCAATTGCAATCTCTCTAAGATTAGTGCCACTCAAAGAGAGCTGGACATGGCCCTGTGCATTAAGGAAAGCTTATGGGCTATGCGGGTGTGAGACATCCACATTAAAGGAGGGGAAGCTAATACAAGGTATTTTCACCAGAAAGCTTCATCTAGGCACCAAAAAAATTCTATCACGTGTATCTCACAACCTGATGGAAGAAAAGTTTCTGACACCATTGGAATTCATGAAGCTTTGACATGTTACTTCCAAAATCTTTTCTCTACAAGAACTCCTTTCAAGTTTGCTAAGGTGGAAGAATTCATCAGACCTGTGATCACCGAAGAGATCAATCGACAACATTCCAAAGATGTGACAAATGACGAGATATGTATGGATTTGAAACATATCCACCCACTAAGGCCCCGGGACCATATGGATTACACGACTTATTTTTTAAACAATACTGGCACATCGTTGGTCCCGACATCTGCAAAATGATAAAAAATATCTAGGTGGGGAATAAAAGAATTTCCGCCATCAAAAAAACTATCCTCGTCCTCATTCCCAAAATCAAGAAACCTCTAGCGATTCCTAATTTTAGAATTATCAGCCTCTGAAATGTCTCTTATAAGATATTCTCAAAGATCCTTGTCAATCGGCTGCGCCCTTGGCTTCCTGATATTATCTCCAAAAACCAGAGCACCTTCATAGCCAAGAGACTGATCACTGATAATTCAATTGTGGCCCATGAAGTGTTCAACTCTATGAAAACACGCTCCACCATGAAAAGAGGAACCATGGCCTGGAAACTGGACATGAACAAAGCCTATGATAAAGTGGAATGGCATTTCCATAGAGTCGTGATGCTGAAAATGGGTTTTTGAACTAAATGGACAGATATAGTCATGCACTGCATCTCGACCGTATCCTTCAAAATCAAGGTCAATGGGAAGCTCACTTGAGGATTCAACCCAACCCGAGGCCTGCTCCAGGGAGATCCCCTCTCCCCATTTCTCTTCATCTTGGTGGCTGATGTTTTTTCTAACCTTATTTTTAGGACTGCATCCTTTAATTCTATTCATGGTGCAAAGGTCTGCCGTGAAAGCCCACCAGTGTCGCATCTCTTCTTCGCTGACGACTACCTCCTTTTCTCCAGAGAAACTATAAATGAATGCCGGGTGATCATCTATGCAATACAACAGTATGAGAGGGCGTTTGGACAGTCTATCAATCACGGCATATCAGAAATCTTCTTCAGCGTAGAGGTGCCTCTTTCCAAGAGAGATGAACTTTGCGCATCAGTAGGAATCCATATGGTCAATAAACACCAGAAGCATATTGGGATACCCACGATGATTGGACGGTCCAAAAAATAAATCTTTGCATCTCGGGTAGACAGGATTGAGAAAAAAATTCAAGGCTAGACCCCCAGCTATTTTATGTCCCTATTTAAGCTCCTAGCGGCCATCGTCAATTAGATCCATACATGTACTGCCAATTTCTGGTGGGGGAAAAATGATGGATGGAACAGACCCCACTGGATGTCCTGGGAGAAACTCTATGAACCCAAGTCGGAGGGAGGGATGGGATTCTGGAATCTTCTTCTCTTCAATGATGCACAGTTGGCAAAGCAAGGATGGCACCTTTTTAACCATCCATCATCCCTCTGTGCGCGGGTACTCCGAGCTAAGTACTTTACCCACACGGAATTCCATGTTTCCTCTCTTGGACCCATCCTAGCTTCCTCTGGAGAAGCATTTTGGGGGACTGAAATCTCTTGGAAAAAGGGTTGGGCTGGAGGATTGGGAGTGGATCATCTGTCAACTTCTGGACCGATCCCTGGTTGATCGATAAGGATGGTATGCGGGTTACATCCCCTGCCCAACCAGGTCTTGAAGACACCACTGTCAGTTGCCTCCTTTCAGACCAGGGACTGGGGTGTTGTGTGGAAAAGATCCATGAATGGTTTAACAAAAGAGACCAAAGAATTATACTGAGCATCCCCTGGGTTCCAGATGCAGGCCCCGACCATCTATTCTGGACCAATGACATATCGGGCGACTACACGGTGAGATCCGGTTACAGACATGCTCTTGGAAGCCAATCTGTCGACCAGGAAGAGGGACCATGGAAATTGATTTGGAAGCTCAACATCCCCCAAAAAATACACCAACTATGGTGGTAGGTGTGTACGGAAACCCTCCCTACCATGAGCCTTCTCGTTTACCGACATATGTCCAGTGCTGAGTCCTTCCCTTTCTGCCCTAATATTCTAGAAACTCCTTTGCATGCCATCATTCACTGCCCGGGAGCTAAGGAAATTTGGAATAAATGGGGCCTGACTTCAGATGCTTCACTGGAGATTTACTCTGACCTCCCAGATCTTCTGATGCGTTGGTGCTCCTCTCTCTCATCAAAGAATGCATGTTCACTTTTCACCCTGGCCTGGATCATTTGGGTTCGGCGTAACGATGTTGTTTTTCACCACGTTCATAAACCTTCTGAATTATGGATTGAACGGGCCATTTCATGGATTGAGAGATGGAAGGACCACAAAAGACACTATATGCCATGTGTAACCCCCTCCTATCCCCCTCATTGGAATCCCCCAACGGAAGGGATTCTTAAGCTAAACGTGGATGCATCTCTCCCCAAGGACGGGCTTGTTGCTCTTGGTCTCCTAGCCCAAAATCATCTGGGGCAAATCATTGCTGCAAAATATGAATCACATCATGCCTTCTGGGAACCTGCAGTAGCTGAGGCCTCTCCCATCCTTGCAGGTATGATGATCGCTGTGGAATGTGGATGGGTTGATATCATCATTGAGTCTGAATGCCTCATCGTAATCAATGCTATTAACCACAACGACAGCAGACTCCAGTCATTTGGCTTCATCATCAGGAGAATTTTCTGGCTTCGCCAAGGCTTCTCTTGCTGCACCTTCTCCTTTAACAAAATGGAAGGAAACAATGCAGCCCATCGGCTTGCGGCCTCAGGCCCCTTCGATGACAACCAGCTCTGGCTGGGCAATTTCCCCTCATGGATTGGCATATGTACGTCTGCTGATCTTCGTCATTAATGTTATCTTTCCTTCTTTTCAAAAAAATAAATAAATATATATCTTAATATTTACTTGTGTTTAAATATATTTATGTAACATAAATATGTTTTTATATATATTTATGTAAATTTGGTTATAAGTATACACATTTATAGATATTTATATCAATTTATTATTATATTATTATATTATTTATTATTTATTATTTATTTAATAATTATTTATTAATTTATAATTTATAATTTATTATTTTAATATTTATTTAATATTTATTGATTAATATTTATTATTAATTTACAATTAAATAACTATTTAATATTTAATTATTAATTATTATTTACTATTTATTTATTTATTATTTATTTAATATTTAATATTTAATATTTATTATCATTTATTATTAATTAGTTTTCATTAGTTATTTATTTATTTTTATTATTTATTGATTATTTATTGATTATTTATTTATTTAATATCTATTATTTATTTATTTATTACATATTTTATATTATTAAAATATTTATTTATTTATTATTGACTATTTATTATTTATTATTTATGTATTATTTATTTATCAATTATTTATTGAGTTATTTATTTATGATTTATTATTTTTTCTTTATTATCATTTATTAATTGTTTTTATTATTAATAATTATTATTATTTTATTATTATTATTATTATTTATTCATTATTTATTTATTTATCATTCTTTTAATATTTAATTATTATTTATTTGTTACATATTTATTATTTATTGAATAATTATTTATAATCTATTTATTATTTATTAATTATTAATAATTTATTAATTTATTATTTATTTATTACTTCTTTATTGTATGTTCATTATATATTAATTATTTATTAGTAGTTTATATCATTATTTGTTTTTTATTTGTATATGTATAAGTATATTACATATTATTTCCTCACTAGATAAGGAGCTTGTTAGAGTGGTAAAATCTTTATAGTATATCCAAGAGGCAAGTGGTTCAAATATATCCTAGTGCATATATTTTCCAGATATTTGCATGGAATGCATAGCATGCATGGAATATGCATGCTCAGTAGGATAAATAATAAGTAATAATAATAAATAAATAAATAACAAGTAAAAATAATAAATGAATAATAAGTAAATAAATAAATAATAAGTACATAATAATAAGTAAATAAAAAATAATAATTAAATAATTAAATAATAAATAATAAATAATAAATAATAAATAATAAATAATAAATAATAAATAAATTACAAATAAATAATAAATAAATAATAAAAAACCATAAATAAATAATAAATAAGAATAAATAAATAATAAATAATAATAATAAATAATGACAATAAATAATATTAATAAATAATAATAATAATAATAATAAATAAGAATAAATAAATTAATTACGAAAATAAAAAAAATTAAAAATAATAAATTATTTCTGATTTTTTTTAAAAAGCACAAACAAAAAACAAAAAAAACCACTGCTAAATATTTAATGGTGGTTTAAACAGTCACCAAATGAAATGCCGTCAAATAAAAAAGCACCGCCCAAAAAACACTGGGAAATGATTCTTGACACGTAAATACGCGACGCTTTTAAAAAGCATTGCACATCATTTAATGGTGATTTAAACCACCGTTAAATGCCAAAAAACCATCGGGAGATGCCATTTTTTGTAGTGGGTGTCGGCTAAGGCTATGGAGTTTTTCAAACTTGAGCATGCTGATAGGACCATAAAAGAATATGAAAATCACTTTGTTGTGCTTGTGTAGTTTTCACCTAAGATTGTATCAAATTAGAAGATGAAGACTTGATAGTTTGAGATGGGTGTCTGATCTGATATTTGTTCTTTGGTTTTCTTACTGAATCTTCCTTCTTATGCTGATGTGCTGGATAGAACGTTGATGGTTGAAATGAACCTGGTTGGTAAGTCAGGGTTGATGGGGGTTCCTTTTTCTCCCAGTGGCAGTTCTGTGAGTTCCAATAAAGGGAAGAGGAAGCATAATTATTCTCATGGTCGTTCTTGAAAACAAGGTTTTTCTAAACCCCCTACAGTACCTGGTAGAGGCCATTTGATTTGTATCAAATGTTGAAAACTTGGGCACTCGAAACGGGTTTGCACTGAAGGACCCAAAATATATGGTTCTTATAGATGCTCATGTCAATTGCAGATGTTCTTCCATGTCTATTCTACTACACCTTGTTGCATGGGATCATTAACGCCTACTAAAACTACAGTGAAATAAGATGCTTGGTGATCAATGTGGTTCCAACCATAGGCATCCAGAATGAAGCTTCTTCATCCAGTGGAAGAGTCTCCAGAGGAAGAAAATATGGGTCCAATGACTATGAGAGGTGCTATCACTATAGATTTGTCATTAGTGACTACTTTATTTGATATTGGTATATCTTATTCATTTATTTCTACCTGTATTGTCAATATACTAAATCTTCATACAAATATTTTATCTTATATGATGGATATTACTACACCCCTCGAAATAAAGAGAGAGAAGGGTCTCCATTACCCCATTTTTGTTTTCTCATTATCAAAGAATGATCTTGCTGGGATTTTCTGGTTCTCAACGTGAAACCTCCTGATGTCATATTCAGGATGGATTGGATTATTGCTAATAAATCCTAAATTGATTGTTATCTTCGACATGTTTTATTTTCTATACTCGATGGGGTGTGTCGTGTATTTCAAGGATAATGGGACCCGAGGTCGAGTAGATCTTGAACTTCTTATCTAGAATTGGGGAATGTAATATCAGTGTTTTATTTTGATCTAGAGCGGGAATCTTTGAGAGGTGATCTCCCTCCAGTTTTCATCGAGTTTCCTGATGTTTTTCCTTCTGAATTCTTTGGTTTGGATCTTGTAAGAAAGGTAGAGTTTTCAATCAATTTAGTACATGGTAATCAACTAATATTTATTCCTTCTTACTGCATGGAACTAGCTAGAATGAAAGACTTAAAGAATCAACTAGATGATATTTTAGAGAAAGGCTTTATAATCCCAAGTGTATCACCTTGGGAAGTGTCGGTTCTCTTTTCTAAGAAAGATGATGGGTCACTTCACCTTTGCGTTGATTATTGAAAACTCAATTGATTTATAGTAAAGAAAAAATATCTGTTGCCATGGATTGATTACCTGTTTGACCCATTAAAAGGGGAAAAGTGGTTTTCAAATATTTATCTATGATTTGGATATCATCATTTGAGAATAAAAGAAACTAACACTCAGAAAACTGACTTTCAGAGAAGGTACGACCATTATGAGTACCTTGTCATGCCATCTTTTCTAACCAATGATCCTATAGTCTTTATGTATTTAAATAACATGATTTTACATGAGTATCTTGATACTTTTGTGGTGGTATTTTAGATGAAATCCTTGTTTACTCTACGTTTGAGGAATATCATGTATCTTATCTAAGAGTATTTCTGAAATTGTTGATAAATCACTAAAATTATACAAATATTTTGAAATGTGATTTATGGATTTGCGAAGTTAAGTTCTTAGGACACATGGTGTTAGAACATGGTTTTTTAGTTGATCTTAAAAAGGTGAAATATTTTATGACATGGGAAAAACCATGATTTCTTTTGGATTCAGAGCTTCTTGGGTTTATCTGTGTATTATCGTTGGTTTTTAAAGGACTTCTCAATGTTAGCTTCTCTGATGACTGCTCTAACTCTAAAGGGATTAATGTTTTCTTGGGACAAGAAATTTTAGAATTATTTTTTTGAGCTAAAAAATATTTTGAATACTATGTTGGTGTTGACACTTCTAGAGGCCAATCATGGCTATGTGATGTTCTTTAATGTATCAGGTTTAGGTTTGGTCTGTATTCGTATGAAGGGTGATAATGTCATTACTAATGCATTGAGTAGGAAAATTCCAACCCATGCAATGAAAGACTCAATATAAGGGTGAAAATAGATGGCTCTTTTTACACAGTTTCATACGAGAGTTTGGGAAATAGGGTCAGAGTTTATCATGGAAAGTGTTCAGTTGACCTTCACTCTTCTCGAGATGATTCTTTAAGAAAAGTAGCTTGATGATGAATTCTGTGTCATTAGGGACTCTATTTATGGTGGGGATACTATTTCTGAGTGTTCTTTCTTTGCGGAGGGTGTTTTATGTTTTCAGAACCAATTTGTTGTTCCATTTTCTATGAGAAATATATGATGGGTAATTACCATAATTTCATGTGGGCAGTTCAACCAGGAACCAAAAATATGTTTTTTATGATTTGATACATAGATTCTTGTGTCCAGGTATGATACAAGAAATTTATGACTTTGTCTCTCATTATTATACTTTCCCAAAAGTCAAGGATGATATCCAGAGACCTTCGGGTTTGCTTCGGCCACTTCTAGTGCCGACTTTGAAGTGGGATAATATCTCTATGGACTTTGAGGCTAGGTTTGTGCATTTCTAAAGAAAGAATAATGAGATATGGGTTATGATCCATCGAATAAATAAATCAACTCAGTTTATACCCATTCATGATACAACAAAAGTTGAAGAGATGGGAAATATCTATGTGAAAGAGATTTTTCATTTTCATGTAGTTCCATCTACTATAGTCTCTGACAAGTATCCTTGGTTCACTTTCTGTTTTTAGAGAGGATTTTTGGAGGTACTAGCTACTCAAGTTCATTTTTGCATGACATACCATCCACAGTTAGATGTCCAAACAAAAAAATATATACAAAATTTTGAGGATATGATCCGCACATGCGTTTTCGACTTTGGTGGATCTTGGAATGATCATTTAGGCTTGGTTGAGTTTTCTTATAACAACGGTTACTAGTCTACTATCAGAATGTATCCTATTGAGACCTTGTATGGACAACATTGCAAATCTCTATTGTGTGAGTGGGAGATTGGTGAAAGTTAATTGGTTTGAATGATCTTGGTTCAAGAGATGAAAAAAATTCAGTTGATTCATCATAGAATGTTGATGGAACATAACTGGTATAAGTATTATATTGATTATCATTGTATACTGTTACATTTTTCAGTTGGTTACAAGGTTTTCTTAAATGTTTCACCCCATTTGGGTCATCAACGGCTTGGGAGGCAAGGGAAACATTCAACTCATTTTGTGGGACCTTTTGAGGTTGTTGAGAAGGTGGAGAAAATGACTTACCATTTAGAAATTCCACCATTGCAGATGTCAATACATAACATGTTCCATGTATCTCAGTAATGAAAATATCACTGATCCACCTCATGTTATGAGATGGAGTGACCTTGATGTCAATCCCAATTTATCCGTGACTAATAATCCATTTAGGATAGTTGATTCTAAAACCAATATACATCAGACGAGGGTGATACCTTTAGTTTGAGTGCTACGGTAGCACAATTATGATAATCCTAAGACTTGGGAAATAGAGACACTGACGAGAGAGCAGTGACCTCACCTTTTTGACATCTAAGATTCTTAGAAGGATTTCTGAGGAAAGAATGTTTCTTTGGTGGGGGAGGTTATAACATCGTGTTACTTTTCAGGCACTCCTAAACCCCTATTTTAATCATGATTTGGTTGAGTTTCATTTAGGCGTGCTTTGAGTGAATTTTCAAAATTTTTAAGGGCAATTGTTGTAAGAACCCGATTCTTATTCTTGAGGTACGAGTTTCTTTTTTTCTCTTTTCTTTGGTATTTTTAGTAGAATAAGGAAAATGGGAAAAATACCCAATTTTGTGGGTACATGCCGTGTACTTTCCCACACGCCATGTACTTTGGCCATGTGGGAAGAGTACACAGGGTGTGTAGGACTGCCAATGATGAAGGGTGTAAAAACCGACTACACGTCGTGTACTTAGTATTTACACGCTGTGTAATCAGTCGACAGGTGAACAGTAAGGCGGCGAAGGCGGCTGCCAGCTAAGCGACGGTATACGCCGTGTATTCAGAAATACACGCTGTGTACTCATGTCGATGGATAAACAGTGTCGTGGTGGAAAGAAGCCGCCAGAGGAACAATTTAAAAAATGAGAAGTACACACCGTGTACTTGAGAGTACACGCCGTGTAGTTTTTTTTCGCTTAAAATGAGCAGTATCCTCCTCTGTTCACAGAGTAATCTTAGAACGCTGGAGAAGAGTGAGAGAGACAGTCAGAGCTTGGAGGATCTCCCAACCGCATATCAAGAACCTGATTCCTACACCGTCGATCTCCTTGGAACCGCATGGATCTACGTCGTTCTTGGACGATTTGGGATGCGTCGTTCACGTATACCGATCAGTGAAAATCGAGGTAGGTGGTTTGGTGTTTCTTTCCAACTGCTGTGTGTTTTTGTGTACCGTTGTTCTACGAACCCATGTCTGGGGTGTCGTATGGCTGTGGCCTTTGCTGAATGTTATCTAGAATTGTATAAATAAACTTATGATAAGTTAAAACTATTGTTTGGGATCAATTCTTGGATCCAGGACCACCTTGGGGGTGCGTTACTCTATTTATCCATTTGGACAGGATAACTATGGGTATACCGTGATTTTTTTTGCTTGCTTTAAATTTTTTTGAGAGGAATTGTATATAATTTCTTGCTTATATGTTGGGCTTGGCCTAATTACTTGTATAGCCTGAGGGCAGTGTTCATTTAGCCTGTGGGAAACTCTTTTGATGCTCATGGGTAGTAGATTTTGTGCCTATGGGTGACACTTCGTATGCCTGTGGGTAATATTCGTTATGCCTGTGGGCAGACACCTGTGGGTTTCGATTCTGATTACCTGAGGGTAAGGATTGTATGTCTGAGGATAGAGTTATTTAGAATATTCAATGTGGTGTTTTTCTATGTTGTACCTGCCAAGACAAAGAACAAGCTTAGAGGTGATAAGTAAATATTAAAATGGCAATATAACTGGTAGAGCTAGTTACTTTTGAGTACTGCTTAGTTTATTGCATTTACTACTGCACACTGCTGTTGCAAATTTTCACTGACAGTTGGGCACATGCCTTTGGTGGTTGCCTACTGGGATTTATTTCTCACACCCTATTTGGGTCATGTCTTCGGCCCAAATAGATTACATTTCTGCAGGTGTAGATAGGGGAAAGGGTCCCTATACAGGTACATAATGGTAGTAGAGGAGTAGGAGAGCATGGGACCAAGATTAGGCTTGTGATGCTACTGCATTTTGTTTACTTTACTTTGTTTTTTTGGCTATACCTTATACTTTGAGTTGTATTGTATTGTATTGCAGTGTATCCTGTTCTGGATGCTTTCATAGAATTAGTGACATGATGCATCTTTATATATATTACTGCTGGTTCTCTTTTACTTCAGTTGTCCATTTCAATTGTATATTTTTACTGCTTCCGCTGTTGGATGTTATATTTCTTTTCTGCTGTGCTACACTTTGACAAATGAGGGCATAATTTCCCCACTATTAGACCTAGGCCCTCACTGCTAGTCGACAGCCTCTGGCATTTGGGGAAATGCTCTTGAGGTCATGTGACCAACTGGGTTCGGGGCACCCATTGAGTGGCTTTCGGATCCAGGACGTTAAAAAGTGGTATCAAAGGGGTCCTTTTTTTTTGACTTACTATTTGGAGCCTTAGTCAAGGATATGACAGAAATGGTAGTTGGTAATAAGTTGTTCCCGGGAGTAGCTAACCCGTGTACAGGGAAAATCCAATCTACCTCATTATTGCAATTATTACTGGTTTTGCAATTTTGCAGTTGATTTGATTTTCACCGTTGGGTGATGCACTTTTGGTGTGCTGTTTATATGTTATACTTGGGTTATATTTAGTTGCAACCCAATGAGATGAGGGTATTCCATCTCATGCATCATTTAGGCACATGCTAGAAATCACATGTCACACATTCTTTCAATGCCATGTAGGTGCATTAGAAATTGCATGTTGTTGTGATAGTTATTTTGCTAGAAAAGCATGCTGTTGTGATACCTGCTTTGATGAATACCTGCTATGTGATTGGGTATTTTTGTAAGAGGTTGTTGATAGAATGAATTCCAAAATTTGGTTTTTGGGGAGTACGGGCCCTCAATAACCATAATTTGGTGGATTATTGATGAGTTTACTTTGTTATCACATGTGTAAGATGCCAAGCTTTGATTCGTGGGGAGTATGGTCCCTCACAGATCGGAATTTGGAACTTAGATGTTTGTTTCAATGTTTTTATGGGTTCTAGAGTAGTATCTGAGGCTTACTATCCGGAAAACCCAGGATACAAACCGTGTAATTCCTTGGACACACGCCGTGTGTTCTTCTGTTCGGGAAGAAATAAAAACTTTTTACGTACACGCCGTTTACTCTTAATACACACCGTGTAGTTTCTTCCTGTGTCATAGACCGTGTGAGAGGCGACACAAGATAGAAAATGGCTTGGGAAAAAACATTGTGTACCAGTTTTACATGCCGTGTAGTGTTGAACCGGTGTCCACCTGTATAACTAACAACACGGATGGAGGAAACTTTAAGACATACATGCCGTGTGTACTTTGGACACACCGTGTAGTCTGACTCAGGTACCCGGTAGTGTCAATAACAACACGAGTCGGTGTTATCTTTCCTAGTACACGTTGTGTCCTCCTGGAACACGCCGTGTAGTGTTAGTCGTGTAGCCGGCCGGGTAGTGAGCAACATGGGTCGGTCTGGGGCTTCTTTGAACACGCCATGTTTTGTTGGAACATGCTGTGTAGTGTGACCTGGGTATACAGGCCATGTCATGGACAACACGGGCCGGTGAAAGTCTGTCAAGTACATGCCGTGTGCCTATGGGATACGCCATGTAGTCTTTTTTTAGTAGAGCCGTGTAGGAGGACTTGGGTAGGGAAGAAGGATTCAAGTACACGTCGTGTGTTAAGACAACACGCCGTGTAGTTGGGGTGATACACGACCAGTTCTGGCAGATGTACACGCCCATGTGAAAGACCTAAGGGAACACGCCGTGTAGTATTAATACATGCCGTGTAGTCAAGTTTTGTAAATCTAGAATGCTTTCTTTATCCTATTCCCTTCTTGGTATCCTTGTTTTTAGTCTTCGATAAATCTTGATCTAAGGTGTGCTTTGACCTTGTAGAGTCATGCCACCGAGACGACCACCGGTTGTTCTCCAGGAGAGCGACAACGATTTTACTCTAGAGACGGTGGGCCATGGGCTACCAATGGATCCTCCAGCAGTGCCAGATGTGGCTCCAGCCGTTATACCGGACACAGGCGTGGAGGCACAGTTCTGTGAAGGCTTTATACGGTTCATGTAGACCTTCCAGGGAGCACCGTAGGCCGCCACATCTATGACAGAGCTGACTCATATCTTCTAGCAGCAGCATCCGCCTACGTTTTAAGGGGATGACGGAACATAGGCTGCAGAGTCATGGCTGGATTCGATGCAGACGATATTCGAGCATCTAGAGACGCCTCCAGGGTGGAGGGTGAAGCTCAATACATACATGGTGCATGATTCTGCTAAGAGGTGGTGGTATGTTACCACCCAGTCTGAGCATTGCCGTGACATGGCATGGAAAGATTTTCCGGCATATTTCTTTGACTTCTTCTTTCTGGAGATGCTGAGGGTAGATCGAGCTCAAGAGTTCATGAATATACAGCAAGGCGCCATGTCAGTGATGGATTATTCTTCCCGCTTCACCAAGCTTCATCATTTTTCACCCATTCTAGTAGGTGATGAGGCATTGAGGGCTCGACGCTTTGAGGATTATCTTCAGTATGACATCCGAGCACGAGTGAATGTTTTCAGGTTGCCTACGGTACATGCCATTGTGAACCAGGCACTGATTACTGAGAGGAATTTGCGGGAAGCTAGTTGTGCAGGCCAGGGAAGTTCGACACCAGTTTTTGGTACTATTTCTACCGGTAAGAGGAAGAGGTAGATGGATTTCACACACGGTGGAAGTACTAGCCAGAAGAATACTTCAGCTGGCCAGGTCATGTGCTACCAGTGTGGTAAAGAGGGGAACAAGAGACTGCAGTTTCCACGTGATCCAGTGGAGTGCCGAGCTTACTGCAGGATGAGTCATCTCCAGCGTTATTGTAGGGCGTTTCCACCAGTGGCTAGGGAGAGGGGTTATGTGTAGACTCTACATGTGGTAGCAGGACCAACAGCTTCTTAGCAGTCGGGAAATTGGGGTATGTCAGGGCGTGTAGGCAGTGATGGTGGTTGTGGCCGTGGTAGCCAGACACCAGGATCCCAGAGGCAGCATGGCGGGTCAGCTCAGGGTAGCTAGGCTGTGTCGTAGGGCCACGACACTGGGCATGCATATGCAGTGTAACATACCCAACATGAGCAGGATCCTAGACCTTCTACTGTTAGAGGTATTATTCTAGTAGCTTCTATTTTGTCTTCTATACTTTTTTATACAGGTGCTACACATAGATTTATATCTGTGCCCGTTGTGGAGAGCCTTGGGATCTGTGTTTCTTCTTCTTCTGATGTTATGACACTAGGAACTCCGTTGGGGACTAAAATGGCTAGTGTGCATTAGTGCAAGGAGTTCCCCCTTGAGGTTGGTGGGTGTCACTTTCTATGGGACATCTATGTCTTAGAGATGACAACTTATGACATAATTCTTGGGATGGACTAGTTGGTACCCTTTTGAGCCTTTGTGGATTGCTATCATCGCAGGGTGAGTTTCACATCACCAGAGGGCGGAGAGTTTCTATACAAGGGCGAATGGGTAGTCCAGGCGAGCCGAGCTGGACCTGAGCATCATGGGTGAGAAGGAATGATAGCCTAGATTGCGAGTTTATATCTAGATGATTTGGGAACTTGTCAGAAGGATTTCCCTCCAGTAGTCGATCGTTTTAGGGATGTCTTCCCAAATGATTTTTCAGGTCTACCTCCAGAGCGAGAGGTGGATTTCTCTATTGAGCTAGTGCCAGGAGTGGCTCCGGTGTCCATTACTCCTTATATTATGGACACACATGAGCTACAGGAGCTCAAGAGGTAGTTGAAGGAGTTTCAAGAAAAGGGTTTCATCCGACCCAACACTTCTCCTTGGAGTTCGCCTGTCCTGTTTGCTAAGAAGGCAGATGGTACCCTCAGACTTTGTGTGGATTATCGGAAGCTGAACCAGTTGACGGTCAAGAACCAATATCCCTTACTGAGGATTGATGATCTTTTTGATCAACATCGAGGAGCACAAGTGTTCTTGAATATTGACTTGAGGTCTGGATATCATCAGTTACGCATTAGACCATCCGACGTACCGCTTACATCTTTTCGTAGCAGATATGGTCTATACAAATACTTTGTCATGCCATTCAGACTCACGAACATGCCATCATTTTTTATGGCTCTGATGAATTGTGTGTTCCACCCATATTTGGATTCTTTTGTGGTAGTTTTCGTGGCTGATATCTTGGTATACTCTCACACCCGAGATGACCATGCCACCCATCTTGAGATCGTACTGAGTACACTGAGAGAGAATCGGCTATATGCTAAGCTCTCAAAGTTCCACTTCTGTATGGACCAAATTCACTTCCAGGGTTATATCATCTCAGAGGCAGGAGTTGCAGTAGACCCAGAGAAGGTGACAGTAGTAGTTTCCTGGGAGTAGCCTAAGAACATGTTTGAGATACAGAGTTTCTTGGGGCTGGCTGGTTACTACATGTGTTATATACAGGACTTCTCCTGCTTAGCAGCGCCGTTGACGGGTTTTACTAAGAAGGGTGTAAAGTTCGTTTG
The DNA here is from genome assembly GCA_963277665.1 of Viscum album. NCBI lineage: Eukaryota > Viridiplantae > Streptophyta > Magnoliopsida > Santalales > Viscaceae > Viscum > Viscum album. Next base: position 4,023,673 of record CAUJRU010000022.1, read on the forward strand.
GTCAGAATCTTGCGAGACAAACTTTCAGGAGCTTAAGGGTAGGTTGACATCAGCACCAGTCCTGGTCCATCCAGAGAAGGGGAAGAGCTATAAAGTTTACTGTGATGCATCAGGGATTGGGCTGGGAGCAGTGTTGATGCAGGGCGATCGAGTTGTTGCATACGGGTCTCAATAGTTGAGGAAACATGAGAGGAATTACCCGACACATGACCTCGAATTGGCTGCAGTTGTTCATGCGTTGCGCTGTTGGAGACATTATCTCTTAGGAGAGAATTTTTTGGTTTTCACCGACCACAAAAGTATCAAATACATATTTACTCAGCGTGACTTGAACTTGAGACAGTGAAGGTGGGTCGATTATCTTCAGTCCTTTAACTTTGAGCTTGCCTATATGCCAGGAAAGGGCAATGCAGTGGCAGATGTGTTGACCAGGAGGACTCAGATATAGGCTGTTCATAAGGCCAGTGGTGAGTGTCAACTTATGGCTTTGTTCTCTAAGATGCATTTGGAGGTGCACGATAGTCAGGGGAAAACCTATCTTTCTTCCTTAGCTGTGACTTCTACCCTCCTGGATAGAGTGAGGATGAGACAACTATCTAATTCAGAAGGCCTAGTTCTAAAAGAGTCGGTGGCAAGTGAGGACTCTCCTCCTGGATGGACGGTAGGCGATGACGAGGTACTGCATTTCCAGGGACGAGTGTGGGTTCTAGGGGATATACACGAGGAGATGATGCGGGAGTTTAATGCTTCATCTTGGGAAGTGCATCCCGGAGTTACCAAGATGTACTATGAATTGGGACGTCAGTATTGGTAGCCGGGTATGAAACGGGAAGTGGCTGGTTTTGTTGCGAGATGTTCCACTTGTCAGCAGGTGAAGGCGGAGCATCAGAGGCCAGCCAGACTTTTACAGCAGTTACCCATTCCGGAGTGGAAATGGGATGATGTCGCGATAGATTTCATGACTAGGTTGCCGAGGTCACCTCGAGGCAGTGATGCTGTGTGGGTTGTTGTAGAAAGACTTACCAAGGTAGCTCGCTTTTTTCCGATCAAGGAGACTTTTGGTATTGACGAGCTCGGGAAGTTGTATATCCGAGAGGTGGTACGCCTTCATGGGGTCCCTCGTTCTGTTGTTTCAGATAGGGACACCCGCTTTATGTCTCGTTTCTGGTAGAGTTTTCAGAGGTCATTGGGTACACAGGTGCTTCTGAGCACATCTTACCACCCTCAGACCGATGTCTAGTCAGAACGTATGATACAAGTGCTTGAGGACATGCTGCGTGCAAGCGTCCTAGAATTTGGGGGCTCTTGGAAGAAGCACATACCCCTGTTTTATTTTTCCTATAATAATAGTTTTCAGGCGAATATTGAGATGACACCTTATGAGGATTTGTATGGTAGGCCATGTCGATCACCCTTGTGCTGGTTGGAGGCAGGTGAGGTAGCTTTACTGGGACCATGTCTCGTGCAAGAGACTTCTGAGTAGGTCCAGTTGATTCAGAAGAGGATGGCTACTGCACAGTATTGTCAGAAATCTTATGCTGATTGACGCAGATGACCCTTGGAGTTTTTGGTCGGGGATCAGGTTTTCTTTCGTGTCTCACTGAGGTTGGGACACAGACAGATCAGGAGACAGGGTAAACTTTCATCGAGGTATGTGGGGCCATTTGATATTCTGGAGAGAGTCTGGTCAGTTGCCTATCAGTTGCGGTTACTAAATAGGTATCAGACTATGCACGACGTCTTCCATGTATCTCAGCTGTGCTGTTATCACTCAGACCCGTCTCACGCCTTTCAGCCCGAGGAGGTTGAGCTTCAGGTTGATGCATATTTTGAGGAGAATCTGATTCGTATTGTTGATTGGAGCATGAAGGTTATCTGAGTCCGGTCAGTTCCTCTCGTACGGGTTCTATGACAGCATAACCAAGTGCAGGATTAAACCTGGGAGCGGGAGACCGACATACGTGCTCAGTGGCTAGAGTTTTTTTGAGATTATCTTCACCACCCTTGGAAGGGAAATTCGGGGACGAATTGCTTTAAGGGGGGAAGTTTGTAAGAACTCGGTTCTTATTCTTGAGGTATGAGTTTCTTCTTTTCCTATTTTATTTGGTGTTTTTAGTAAAATAAGGAAAATAGGGAAAAATCCCAAATTTTGTGGGTACACGCCATGTACTTTTCCACAAGCTGTGTACTTTAGCCATGTGGGAAGAGTACACAGGGCGTGTAGGACTGCCAGTGATGAAGGGTGTAAAAACTGACTACGCGCTGTGTACTTAGTATTTACACGCCGTGTAATCAGTCGGCAGGTGAACAGTAAGGTGGAAAAGGTGGCTGCCAGCTGAGCGATGGTACACGCCGTGTATTCAGAAATACATGCCGTGTTTTCAGAAATACACACCGTGTATTCATGTCGATGGATAAACAGTACCGTAGTGGAAAGAAGTCGCTAGAGGAACAATTTAAAAAATGAGAAGTACATTCCATGTACTTGAGAGTACACGCCGTGTAGTTTGTTTTTTTCACTTAAAATGGGCAGTAGCCTCCTCTGTTCACGGAGGAAGCTTAGAACGCTGGAGGAGAGCGAGAGAGACGATCGGACCTTGGAGGATCTCCCGACCGCATACCGGGAACCCGATTCCTACGTCGTCGATCTCCTTGGAACCACACGAATCTACATCATTCAAGGACGATCCAGGAAGCATCGTTCACATATACCGATCAGTGGCAATAGAGGTAGGTGGTCTGGTGTTTCTTTCCAACTACTGTGTGTTTTTGTCTACCATTGTGCTATGAACCCATGTTTGGGGTGTCGTATGGCTGTGGCCTTTGATGAAAGTTATCTAGAATTGTATAGATAAACTTTTGATAAGTTAAAACTACTGTTTGGGATCACTTCTTGGATCCAGGACCACCCCGAGGGTGCGTTCCTATGTTTAGACATTTGGACAGGATACCTGTGGGTATACCGTGATTTTTTTAGCATGCTTTAAATTTACTTAAGAGGAATTGTATATAATTTCTTTCTTATATGTTGGGATTGGCCCGTTTACTTTTATAGCCCGAGGGAAGTGTTCATTTAGCCTATGGGATACTCTTCTGATGCCCGTGGGTAGTAGATTCTGTGCCTGTGGGTGACACTTCATACGCCTATGGGAAAAATTCATTATGCCTGTGGGAAGACACCTGTGGGTTTCGATTCTGATTACCTGAGGGTAAGGATTTTATGTCTGAGGATAGAGTTATTTAGAATATTCACTGTGGTGTTTTTATTTGTTGTACCTGCCAAGACAAAGCACAAGCTTGGATGTGATAAGTAAATATTAAAATGGAAATATAACTGGTAGAGTTAGTTACTTTTGAGTAATACTTAATTTATTGTATTTACTACTGCACACTGCTGTTGCACATTTTCACTGACAGTTGGGCACGAGCCTTTGGTGGTTGCCTACTAGGATTTATTTCTCACACCCTGTTTGGGTCATGTCTTCATCCCAAACAGATTACATTTCTGCAGGTGTCGATAGGGGAAAGGGTCCCTATATAGGTACATGATGGTAGCAGAGGAGTAGGAGAGCATGGGACTGAGATTAGGCTTGCGATGCTGCTGTGTTCTGTTTACTCTGCTATGTTTTGTTTGGCTGTACCTTGTAATTTGAGTTGTATTGTATTGTATTGAAGTGTATCATGTTTTGGAAGATTTCATAGAATTAGTGACATGCTTCATCTTTATATATATGACTGCTGGTTCTCTTTTACTTTAGTTTTCCCTTTCAGTTGTATATTGTTTACTACTTATACTTTTGGATGTTATATTTATTTTCCACTGCACTAAACTTTGATAAATGAGGGCATAGTTTCCCCACTATCAGACCTGGGCCCTCGCTGCTAGTTGGTAGCCTCTGGCGTTTGAGGAAATGCTCTTGAGGTCATGTGACCAATCGGGTTCGGGGCACCCGTTGAGTGGTTTCCGGATCTGGGACATTACAATTGTTCTATACACAGTTGATGCATGATTTTCCCAAATAATATTCCATACTAGTGAAAAACATTCAAAACCGGGTAGTGAGGGTTTTTATAGTTAGTGCATGGTATGAAAAACCGTGCACCCACCAAGGAGAAATTGTGAAACCCCACTAGTAGGGGTACACTGTTTGAAAAACTGTTTGACCCTACCTATCTAACCTTTCTTGTGGGATTTAATTATTTAAAAAATTATTTAAAAATTCATGAACAAATTTTTTTGACCCCTGATCAACCCTAACTTGATCTAGAATGATTTATTTTGTCTCTCAAGGGCCCATTTTAACTCCTCCAAACCCTCTCCATGAAATACCAAGGCTAGAAGATCTTCATTCATTCTTTTTTGGGTATGTGAATCTTTCCTTGTTCCTTCTCTCCCACTCTATTATCATGTACAACTTAGGGTTTGTTAGATCTCTGTATTATTAGAGGATATAATCCCAGTTTTTTTAGATCTTGAATCTAGGTTTGATTCTCTAATCTTCTCTTCCAAAGTTATTCATTAAAATTTCTGATTGCGGGAATTTTTATTCGTGATCCCATGATCCTGAGGTTGGTGGTTCCGTTTAACATTCACAAATTGATTTAACCATAAATTTATTCATTTAAATTTAATTTCTTTCAATTGGTTTGTGAAAGACCCAATTTCAGTTAATTGGGGATTTGAATTTGATTTGGCCTGAAATTTGGGGAAAAACCCCAATTCCATTTACTCAGGGAGTGTTTGTGGAATTTGATAGAAAATTGGAAAATTAAATTATGGAATTTAAATTGTGAAATTGAATTGTGAAATTGATTTCAAATTTTTATTTTAGAAAAATGGATTAAATTATTTTGATAGAAACCCATTGGATTTATCCTGAATGAAGGCTTGATTTTACTAAAAACCTAATTTTGTTTTTAAATGAAAATCCGTCTATTGAAATGGAAAATGGGTTAATTTTATTTTATTTTTTTTAAATAAATTGATCATTATTTATTGTTGTTTCAGAACATGAAATCTTAGGTAGTTAGTGTGTTATTAGGGAAAAAAAATCCTAGGATGGGAATTCCCTAGTAACAGATTGAAACTTTACAACTCTAACATAAAATTATTGGAAGATATTATCCCCAGTGGGATGTTGGTTAGTATTATTTGTCCAGTGTGAGAGATATATGTGTTCACATTGATATTATCATTATATGAGTGTGTGAGTATCCCATAACATAGAACTATCGTACATCTTGGTAGATGAATATGTTCCTCATTTTTTATTATTCTTATATATACGCCATTGTTTTTAAAATGTTTTACACATGCCATGTGTATTTATATAAAGTATTTTATATAAAATGTTTATTAAGACATTGTTTGGAACTATTTTCAATTAAATGAAATGTAAAGAATAATTTGTTTTAAATATGATTTTTTAATATGATTCCTATTTATTTAAAACTGAAAGATTTATTTGGTTATTTAATTGTGGAATATTATTATGGAATACTTGGTGAGACCTTACTCGTATTTTATTTCACACCCCACTTGTGACTTTTGGAATTTATAGATTTCCTCCGGCCAAGATTGAGCAAGGGGAAAACACCACTTAGAGGTGGTAGTTTCTTTTGATATTTGGTCTTTGAGATACTGTGTCCATTGGGACTTGGGTTCTTTATCCACTTTTCTAGTATTTTGTGGTTATATGTTGGGTTTGTATACTTTTTTAACTTATGGTACAGTTTTCCCTATGGAGTTTTCTTTTGTGCATACTAACTTGCATCTCTTCCTTATATTGTGCTTCTGAAAAAACAAATCCCACATTATCTTGTATGATTCCAGGTGCTATTTTCCAACTCGTGGGGATCAAGAATTCCCCTTGTGCCATGTGAGGACCGAATCGGGTATATGGGTACCAAGGTATCGATCTGGTTTGTGACACATAGTGGGGTCGATGATTGAATAAAGACTAGTAAAAATAATAATAAAATCTTTATACATGGATCTATTTCTAATATTTTTTTAAAATTTCTAAAAACACTCTTGCATACAAATCTATTATACATCCCAGATAGAGTTTCTTAGGATATCATTGACTAAAGACCATAAACCCTACAAAAAATTAATAAAATCAAGTTAATATTTAAATAATATTTTAAAAAAATATTTATTTAGATACAATATAGTGATTGAACATGTGATGATGAACATATAAGGGAAATTGATCCCATAACACCCATGACCTAGAAATATTATTTCATAGAATTATACCCTCGAAGCCAACAATTATACGTAAAAACCATAAAGAAGGCTAGATAATCATAAAATTATTATATAAATAATAATTAAAATTGATTAAAATACATAATTGAACATACCACTACATGCATATATTGAAAACAAGAGACTAACACTACTTGGGAATAGAGAGTGGTATCATTGACTTGGTTAGGTTGCGACCCCTCCAAGTTGATTATGAAATGAAAACATCTTGTGGGTTGGATGAAGGGTCATAAATATCATCATTGAGAAGAATAACATCCTAATGGGAATGAAATAGTTCATATATATCTTATCCAGCCATTTCAAGAAAACAAATAATTCCACATATAAATAATTATTATTATAGTTTTCAAATATAAAAGTCACATAAATTTACATATGATAATGTAATATGTCATACTTTATCATCATCTTATTAATCATGGGTGTTAATGAAATTTTATTCCTACTCCTTATCATCAATTTCAATTATCATGAAATGAAACCCTATAACTTTTTAGAGTTTTATCCTTATCAATTTTTATATAAAAATCAAATAATCATGAAGATATAAGAAATTAAATTAAAGAACACAAGATTTACAAGTATTTCCTCCAATGTTGGTGACTGTATCCTTTCCATATAAAATTTTATTGGTCTAGGGGATTTAATATAATAGAAAATTGAATATAATAACCAACTCCTATTAAACTTTTTTTATCTACTAATATGTATTATTATACTATCTCTCTTCAATTACAAAGATTATACTGAATCCTTTCAGTTAAAAAAAGTTTCATTATTAAATCAATCCATAATAAGATAATAAACTTTATAAAATAGATCCCAATAATATCATTCATAAATTTACCTTCTGATTTTATACATACAGTAAGAGTTCATCCATTGAAACCTTCCTTCATCAGGTACACTCTGTTTGGTTTTCCTCACTTACTAAACCTCTGTTATCCATTATTTTTTGTGAAAAAAACGTTACACTTAATATCTAGTTCAGAAAATTTATTTTATGATATATTTATTTGATACTCTTATTGATGTCTCTGTCTGATATCTCATATTGATAACTATATTTGGTATAACATCACACTACACCTCTATTTGGTGTTCTCCAAAATCAACCAAATTTCGGCCTTTTTGGAAACTCACCTTGCTAGAATCTTTGGATTTGGGTGGTGCATCCGATATCACCATTAGATACATTTTATATAGTAATTTAAATTTATTACTTGGGTGAACAGTATACACAACAATAATATACTTTAACCCCCTTTTATAACTGCACTTGTAGGAGAATATGCGGGAAGTCAATTTCATTTTACCACTCAATGAAAAGTCAATTTTCAAATCTCCCACTCATTTTAAATACTCTAGATACCTCTCAATCATTCTAGAATCTTCTTAAAAATACTTGAATCTTCTTGAAATACTCTATAATCCACAATATTCTTCAGACATTGTTATCCTTTGTGTTAAGGAACATCTACAGACTTCTTTATCTTATCTAGATAAAAAATGTTGAAATCTCAATTTAGAATCATCATACTAATATTACTTACAAAGGTTTTTAACGATTTTTAGAACTTTATCTGGTGAGTGTTTGTCTGATTAATTTATAATGACTTCTCAATCTCAATCAACTATCCACTAATCCACTAAATTTTTAGACCGACTGACCCTATCTGGTGAACTCAGATTCTCTTCAACCGATGCTATACAAATGATTTCTCTAACTACTGTACACAAATTAGTTCATTAGAATTTGGTTTCCTGATGAGTCAAACTCATTTTATCTAGTCCATCCAGTGTTATCTCAAAATTTATATGATTACAAAACTTAGCCTGATGAAACTTCATAGAACCATCTGGATGATGAAATCATTTTAAAGATATGTACAAAGACACCTTATGTTGGAGGGACTTCATCTTTTTTCATTACAAAACTTAGTCTGATGTTTCTTTTTCCAATAGACTCTAATTGATACCTTCATTTAGCATCATACTCCAGTCTCATGGAACTATATATGTTTCTCTCTCTTATATCATAAGGGTTCTTTTATACCGTATAAGGGAAGTTCAACTCATGACATCAAAAATCATAGAGGGTGTAACATAATATTTTCATATTGAAATTCATAAAAAAATATATCCATTAGACTCTTATAACTCTATCCAATAAACTCAATCCTTTCAATAAAATTATTTCAACTTCTAAAGACTTATTTAATAGAATAATTTCCCCCTTTTTCTGGTTACAATATCCTACTCCATTTGGTACTACAGATTCAAATTTTCACTACAATTTGAGCATCAATATTTTTGTGGATTTATAAATCTTCCCATTTTATACTTCTTACACTTTGTATATAATCACCAGTGTGGACATCATGAAAGCCTTCAATAGATAATAAGTTCCCTGGTCCATCTGAAAACATTTTGGTACTTCTCCAACCTCAAACATCTTATTTATTTTAGTCCAATCAAATATTTCCAGTAATCTATATCTGGTGATCTAAGTCTAATGATATTCATCCAATGTAATTATTTTAATTCTAAAACTTTGTATAACTTCAACTTGAATCATGAGTTTCTTTAAGATGTTAAGAAATTTAAGAATGGATTAACATCATTTGACTTGTGTAAAGTTTCCTAAAATAATTAAGGAATATTACTAAACTCATATTGAAAATCATTAGGAAAGTTTCCTAACATTCATAAGGAACAAATTTTTAATAGATTTAAGAACTATATCTCAACTAATTAACAAAAAAATTCACTACAAGCTAGGTCTTCAAAAAATAAAAAACTTAATAAAAAAACATCCCAATGGATCTTCAATATCCCCCCTTTTATTTTTTTTGGGAAAATTCATAAAAAAATTTAACATTTTTTTAAAAACCACTCTTTTTTTAAATTTTCTCAACTTTTTTTCAAACCATATACTTTATTATAGATAATTTTATGACACCACATTGCTCGATAATGATTTTTTTTAAAATAATTCCTTCCCTCATAAATAAGAAATTTCGTTTCCATGATAATATAAACTCCCACTCAATTTTATCTTCTCCTTTAATGATAACAAAATATTTATATTAATAGTACAAATATTATTACACCTTCTTAAAAAGTTTTAATTACTATCCCCCTTTGAGAACATAATCCAAAGTAAGGTGGGGGAAGATAAATTATAATCATTAAGAAGTAATTGGTAGGTTTTGAACATATAGTTAGAACCTAAAATATTTAAATCCTTCTCCAGTAATAAAATTGGTGAAAAAATCAACAATTTTGTACTTAATTGAAATATACTCATGTAAAACTTCTCCACATGTAACATTAACCTTTATGAAATGATACTTAATATCAGTTTTCATTGATCTAGAATATTTTATATAATATTTTGAAATATAATTTTCACTTTGATTATCACAAAGAATATTTAATGGTTTTCAAACATTCATTCTTGAATATTCTAGTTTAACTTTATTCTATATCATTTGTGTACTGTAATAAGTGGCAGAAACATATTCTGCTTCCGTTGTACTCAATGTGAAAGAACTTTTTTTCTTACTATGGTAGCATAAAGAAATATATTCAAATAATTTAGTTCCTCTTGATGTTGAATTTCAATAATTAAAATCTCTAATCCAATCAACATTAGTGTATCCAATAAAGTTGACGTCACAACTTCTTTTATACCACATTCCATAATAGGATATTCCTATAACACACTTGATTATTCTTCTAGATGCAAGAATGAATGATTCCTTTGGATCACTTTGATATCTTGCACATAATGTAAAATATAAAAAATGTATATACATGAATATATAAGTTATAGTAGGCATCTATCAAATTTTGGAAGTCTTTAGATTCAAATTTTTCCTAGACTCATATTTACTCAACTTTAAACCAAAAGATATAGGTGTAGAATTTTATTTTGATTATACCATTCCAAGAATCTATAACAACTCTTTTCCAAAATTTTCATGAGATAAAAATATATATATTTCCTTTAATTGAAATTTTATGATCATAAAGAAAGGTAACTTTTTGAACATAGATATATCAAAGTTTTTCTCTATTTGTTCAATAAATTATTTATAAGTTTTTTCCTATCCCCTTATAAAATTATTTCATAAACATAAATAATAAAAATCAGGGTACCAAAGTTGATATCATTCACATATACGTTGATGTTAGATTTTTATTTAGAGAAGTTTAACTACTTCAATAAACTATAATGTTTTGAGTTTAGGGTATGAGGAGATTATTTTAACCTGTAAAAACATTTATTCAATATACACAACATGGTACTGTCATTATCAAGTAAGAAATCACTAGGTTTATTAATGAAAACTTCTTATTAAATTTTTCCATTAAATAATTCTTGATTGAAATCCATATGATAGACTTTATAAAAATGAAATGAAGGGACTGTCAAGAAAATTCTTATCATTTCATGTCTCACAATATGGGAAAAAAATTCTTCATAGACAACCCCATCCACCTATGAGTAACCTTTATAAACAAGTCATTCTTTTAATGTTGAAATTTATCCATTTTTATGATGATTTTTTCTAAAAACCCACTTTTTTTCTACAATATTAATTCTCATGGGACATGGAACAAGTTAACATGTTTCATTTTTATCAATCAGATCTAACACTTTATTTATAACTTATGCCCAATCTTTATTTTCAACCACCTATGAAGCCAATTGTGGTTCCACCTATGAGATAACTGATGTATGATTCTCTAATATTAGTTATCTTCTCATTTAGACTGGAGCATTAAAACTTTGAATGATGTGGTTAGATTCAACATGTTTTTTTAAAGTAAAATATTTTAGGGTTTTCCTCTTGTCTCACTTTATTCATCATAATATTCATATGAATCATCTTGTGAAAGTTTTATCTTTTACACATCATCCCTTTCATTATATTCATTAGAAATCATTAATATAACTTCAGTAACATCTTCAAAAACTTTTGTAGAGGAGGTTGTATTCTCAAGAACTTTCACATCATAGAAACCAACCAATTTATGAAGTTATTTATTACAACATCTGTAAATTCTAACTTCTAATGAGAAACCCATGATAAATCCTTCCTCTTCATTCTCTTCAAACATTACAAGATCTATATTTTTTTTATCTTTACTAAGTAAGGACTCCTAAAAACCATGAATTATTTCAATAAAGGATTTTTCTTATACCAAAAATCATAATGGATAATTTTATATTTTGGATATAATAAACATCTATTATGTATATGAATAATAATACTAATAAAAAAATACATAAAGTTTATATTCAAATAGCATAATTATTATCATTTCAACTAAACCTATATTTTTCTTTTCTACTACAGAATTTTATTGAGGTTTCCATGTACCAGTGTATTGACTTTTGATTTTATGTTTCTTTATATGGGATTTGAAATGATTTCTTATATACTCTTTTCCATTTTTTTCCTAGATTTATTATATAAAAATCTATATCTTTTTCAAATTTTTATATGACACATTTAAATATCTCTACAACCTATAATTTATGTTTCATGAAAACTAGATGGATAATCTAAGTGAAGTCATCAATGAAATTAATAACGTAAAAATCAACTTTTATTGATGGATGATTCATTGGCCCAAAAATATCAGATTGAATGAGCTAAGATGTATGGTGGATTGTATTTCAACTTTCCTATATTTTCTACAAACCATATTACCATTCAAAAATGTTGTAAAAAAAATAATCTTTCCTTTTCAGTGGTGGTAAGTTTCTTACAACATTTAATTTAGAAATAGTGCTCATTATTTTTGCACCAGAGTGATCAATTATTTAATTCCATAAATTATTTTATTCCTTAGTACTTAAGTAACTTGAGTTTAAAAGATATCCAATCTAGAAAAGGTTTTTTTATGGTTCTTTCTACCTTATTAAATACTTTCCAATATTTCAAAATTATGAATATACAAGAATATTTCTTAAAGATAACTTAATTAACATCATCATAAAATTGGATAACACATAGTATGTTTTATTTTAGATGATTAATATACCAAATGTCCTTTGATTTTATTTCTGAGCTTCAACATCAGTAGTTGTTATACCTTTGATTTTTAAGGAACACTCATTTCTAAATTTTACCCCTCATCCTTAATATTCTTCAATATCCATTAAGATCATTATATCACCTATTATGCTTGAGGAACATACACTATCAAGAATACATGTTTTGTTCTTTTTTAGCTATTATAGATATATCAATAATAAAATATCTTTCCTCAAATTTATTATTTCCAACATCATTTTATTTTATAGTGTAAGAAACTTATATCAGAAGTGTTTTCATTCACTCCTCAAAAAAGTGAATTGGTTGGTCACATAATATATATAATTCCTATATTAAATAAATTTGGTTTTTCATTGAATAGATTTTAGTAAGTAATTATTTTACCTTTATTTCTTCCTAGATCTTGTGAAGTTAATCTATTTTCTTCCACATTTTACCCCTGTTAGTTCATGACTATTTCCAGGGAGATACATGTTATTCCAACAATTATATACCTGTGACCATCAATCCCACAACATTAAAAATATCCATTAAATCCAGATCTTTTTTAAAAATAGGCTCCTTCCCCATATAAAGTTTGTTTAGGTTGAACATAATTTTCATCACCTTATTTCCTCAAGTATATGGAACCCTATTCATTGAGTTTGTTCCCAAATTCTATATATGTGATATATTTCTCACATACTATCTCAATCCATATTTTCCCAACATTTTTTCTAACACCCGCAGGGTTAGAAAAATTAGATGAACTCTTATATTTACTGGGTATAGATTTGACCTGATTTTGGGAATGTGTTTTCTCAACAGCTTGATATGTTTATACCTTTTCCTCATATGCCTTGTTGAAATTTTCATCCATCTTCCTTAAGGTACTTTCTCAACCTCCCTATTTAAAATTATCATTTATTTCTTGAGTTTTTTGTTTTTCTAAATACATGAAACATGTTTTGATCTCATCTGATATTATCTATAAGTATCTTTAGTTTCTTCTTCTCATTCACTATTTTTGGGACCCTCCTTTCTCTCAACATTTTTAAAAATGTTTTATACTTCTCTAGATTTTAATATCATGAAGAACTATTTTTAGTATAACTGTATTAAAATTTATTACTCAACATACTTCTTTTATTATTTCAAGTGAAAAAGTTTCTTAATTATAATGGGTTTTTATCTTATATAGAAGTATTTATCCACTTTTTCCAAAAAAGTATTTTATTTATAATCATTATCAAATTATCAAAATTTCTTTTTTTAAAATTTATTAAAAAAATTTATTTACCGCCACACTCGAAAACTTTATATGGGATTTTTCCTTTAATCCTTACTATACCTTTCCAGCAAGTATTAGAGATAAGGGACATGATTCTTTCATTTTATTCAACATCAAATTCCTCATCTTCTGAATCATTGAGTTATATTGTCTTATGTTCAGATTCACGAGTCTTCATGGATTCAAAATACATTTCATCATTGATCTTATTTTTGAATCTTGAATATTTTCTCATATCATATGAAATAAGAAGGTTATGTAATTTTCTAAGAGATAAATCATATTCATCTATTAAGGAATTTTTTTTAAATCAAACCTATCTTGAAGGTTTCTCATGATTTTCTTAACAATGGAAGAATCTTCCATGGAATATCTGAATCCTCTGATGTTATAAAAAATTCCATTTACTCTAGTAAAGTAGTCATGAATAGTTTATTTATCTATTGTTTTGATATGTGTGAAATTACTTCACCATATTTGAATCTTTTCTTTTATTACTTCGAAATTTTTCTTGAATATAATTTTGAATTTTTAGCAAGTTCCATTAGCTATACTAAGACCCATGACCATCCAAATTTTTTTCTAGAAAAAAATTATAATAAATTTTTTATCTTTCCCATATACATCAATATTTATTTTATCAATTAATGTTATAGGAGTATATTTATTGATGGGTGTAAACACAACTATATTTGTATCAATTACCTTCAGAAAAAGTGAAAAAATATTGGGTATTAATATATTTTTAATACTATGATAATTTTTCCATAGACATTAGGAATATCTCTCTTATTCACTAAGTTCATATTTTCCATTGTAAGTATTTAATAGGTCAGAAATTTGTTATGATGCCACTTGAACATCCTTAGGATAATAATAACCACTAAGAATGGGGTAAATCAGTGGAAATATTTTATAATATAAATTATCTTCAAATTAACCCAAAAATCTTGTTAGATATTTATATTTTTTAATATTTATATGAAAATCATGAAAAGATAGGAAAGTAAATCAAGGCACACAAGATTTAAATGGTTCTCCCTCAGTGTGGGTGACTACATTATTTCTCTAGAAACTATAATTGGTCTATGAAATTTACTATAATAGAAAAGTGAATAGAATAAGAAAACTCTAGTTATACAATTTTAATCATAGTTATAAATAATATAATAACCCCATAAGTTACAAAAGTTTTCTTATATAACATATCCATAATAAGATAAGAAACGTTATAAAACATCTCCCCAAAATATCATCTAGAAATTTACCATTTGATTTTCTTCATCTGGAAAGAGTTCTTCCAATGAACCCTTCCTTCATCCAACATTCTTGATATGATGTACCTCACTTATTTCTTCTCTAATCTATGTTTTTTAGAAGAAAAAAATAATTACACTTAACAACCTACCCAAAAAATCTATGAGATACTATCTCTATCTGGTACCCTAACTAATGTATCTATCCAGTATCTATTATTAGATACTCTATTTGGTATCACTTCTCACTATTCCTCTATCTAGTGTTCTTCAACTTTAACAAAATCTCAACTTAGCTGGAAAATTTCCTTTCTTGCAACTTTACCTTTTAGCTATTCATTTGGTATTTTCATATGACACCTTTACTATAGTATTTCAAATAAATGACTCACATGAATAGTAAAAACAATTGTAATGCACTTGAACCCCCTTTTATAGTTGTGCTTTTAGGATAATAGGTAGAAATGCAATTTCATTTTCTTTTTAAAAAAACTAAAAATTAAAATCTCATTCTCATTTGAAATTTTTTGTGCACCTATGCAACATTTTAGAGTCTTTATGAATATATTTGAATCTTCTTGAAAGAATCCTGCACCAAATATCATATTCAAACAAACCTAACCATAGTGTGAAGGATCTTATAAAAACATACGTATCTTAATGAGATAAAAAATTGAAAGATCATTTTATCATCATCATATTAATGGTATTTACAAATATTTATAAATATTCATGAAAATTCATTTGGTGAGTATTTTTCTAATGAATTCATAAGAAATTTTCCATATGGATCTACACTCCACTTATCCAATAAATTATTTGAACAAATTACTATGTATGGTGAGATCATCTTCTCATCTAGTTGTGCTATATGAATGCTACCTTTTACTGATGTACTCACATTAGTTCTTCTGAATTTTTCTATGCGATGAGTTGAAATCATTTCATCCTTTATATCCTGCCTAAGCTTAAACATCATATGATTGAAATAATCATCCCAGAGAAACTTCATGGAATCCTCTATCTGATGAAATATTTTTAATGATCTATGCAAATATAATTTATCTTGGAGGGACATTATCTTTGTCAATCCAAAACTCAGTCTGATGGTTACTCATTTGATGCACTCAAAATGATACCATTATTCAGTAGGATAATATAGGATCAGTTTTTTATGTATGAGTCACTCACCCATTACCTAAGGATCCTTTGATAATGTGTAAAGGTACCACCACTCATGGATTCAAACATCAAAGAGTGTGTAACATAAATCTTTCAACTAGAACTTCATAAAAACGTTTTGTATGATAAAATATTCAACCTTTATCTAGTAAACTCAATCATTTTACTGATCGATAAAATTATTAGAAATTCTAAATTCATCTATCACAAAAGACTTTTCACTATTGTATGGTTGAGATATCTTACTCAATCCAGTATTACAGCTTCAACTTTGAAATGTTTCTCAAACATAAATCCTTTTATAGATTTTTACATCTCCACCTTTGGACATATTACACATTGTATAAACATACATGTGAGGACTTCATGAAAACCACATACTAGTAAAAACCACTAAGGTATTTCTGATAACATTTTAGTACTTCTCCAACCTCAGAAATATTCTTCATTTCTATTTGATCACATCTATTCAGTGATCTGCATTTGATGACTTGTGTCTGGGGATCAGTGTCTGGTGACATTATGGTACTTATCTACCTTTATACAACATCAACATGAACCATTAGTTTCTTCATGATATTAGAAACTTTAAGAATAGATTAGCATAATTTGAATTAAGGAGTGTTTCCTAGCATATTTAAGGAAAATTTCTAACCTCTAATAGAAATTCATTAACAAATTCCCCTAAGTATTATAAGGAATTTTTTTAACAACATTAACTAATATTTCTAACATGTTTAATAAAAACATTCATAGTAATATATATTAGAAAAAAACAAAAAAAATTGTTATAAAAATATTCCAAAGGATCTTTTAATAGTTAGTTAAATCTCTCAAAGAAGAATAATAATTTATATAATTAACTTAATGTTCCTAGTGTGGAAGAATAAATGGATTATTTTTAATAAGAAATCTTCTATATTTAATTTCAATTATTCCATTTCATGGATAAATATGAAACCCTTAGTCAGTATCAAACTAATGATATTTAATCATTATTATATAATTATGTCCCATAAAAAATTACTCAATTATTTCATCCACCATTCACTAAAAGATAACCTCACTTTCATTCTGACGGGATCCTTCCAAAAAACACAAGGGTTCATTGTTTTTTTTGATTTACCATTTGTGTTTATTTGAAATAGAAATCTTTTAAACATATATGAATTATAATAATTAACCAATATTGATGTTTGGTTACTCATAGAAAATAATCAAATATCAGTTTTATTTCTATTTTGTAATACCTAGAAAAATAAAAAATTATATATACATATATAATAACAAATTTATTCAATATGTTCAACCATAACTAATCTAATTTTCCTGCCTTTGATAATGGGAGGAAACATTATATTTTTGGAATTATTTAAGAGAATCTAGTGTAATCTATGTGTATTCTCTCTAACATAATAATCATAAAATATGACAAATAATTAATATAAATTTTATCTAAAATATTAAAAATATAGTTAAAAGTTTGAATTACGGAACAAATCATATCATTTATTCAGAATTAAGTATAATATATGTATAACCTAGGAGTCTTCCATCATCTAAGATACACCATCCATGATCACCAATAAAAACAAGATTAGAATTATTAAATAGTGACAATATATTGTTTGTAAAATCAAAAACATTTCTCTCATTGTGGTACATTTGATCATGTTTTGATGGATATTCAGATTGAAAATAATAAGAGAATAAATTTAAAATTTCCTCCTGTTAATGTGCTTCTATATTTGACCTTTAAATTGATTATTTGTTACATACCTTCTTCTTCAATTTGTGCAAACATATATTTTGTGGGAATATCCATCATAATTGTACTGGCTATCCATATTTTTCATCATATGGAAAACATAATATTTAATATTCCATTGAATTAAATAAATAAAGTATAAATTTTTCCTCCAATTTACATAATATTATAACAATATCATTTTATAACATACTCAATGCATCATATTACACCATATCTTCACAAATGTCTTAGAAAAATTATGATATTTTAGTAAAACAAATTCTAAATAGAAGAATTCAATAACATTCTAAGGCCAATCAAAAATAAAATTACCATTTTGACATGATAATCAAAAAAATTTAATCCCATAATATGACCATGTATGATACAATGTGAAAAATTAGAGGAACATCCATATAGTAATATCAAATCTATAATATTATAAAATAATAATAAAAAACATTCTTTATAATGTGTATTAACTACTTTTTGCATCACTATATTTTCTGATCTATCATTTTTAAATAGACCAAGTTCAGGATATCTACATATTTAGGAATGATATAACTATGAATTTATAATATCCTTAGTTTTACCAAGTGTGTCCAGTATGGTATAAAATATGATATGGAAATAGTTATTCTCAATAATAATTACATATGACATGTGATGAACTAACCAATCAAACAAATATGGAAGGTCCCAAAAAATACTCAACATTATGAAATTATGATCTCTCCCAAAGCCACATATTTTTTATTAGTTTATAGTTTTACCTAAGATAAAACAAATAAATGAAGAAATGATAGATTTTATGTTAATGTATGAGATCATTATTGGAGGTCTACTTCTTTTAATTGTATCTTTTGTAAAATTATTTATATTCCCTAGTAAAAGATGATCTCTAAGAAGAAATTTTTTATGAAATTTAAAAAATAAGGTTTTCTTACATTGACAAGAATAAATGTTTTTTTGTCACCCATATAGAATGCACATGATTTTGGACAATGTGTACTACATCTTAATGACATACCATATGATGGAAATTCATCGATTGGCTAAATTAAGGGAGTTTTCCTTGTAAAATTATATTTTTCAATTAAATCATATGTACTTACACCGTCACTACACAATAAATTTAAGCAATTAATCAATGGATTTTGATAAAAATAAATATTATTCTTTAGATGTCCTAGAATTAATGGTAAAAAATAGATATATTCTTCTCTCATCAACATTGATGGAGGTAAATTGAACACTATTATAATTTTTTTCCAACAAGAATGTTGACAGTCGTAAAAACCAAATGGACTGAAACCATCAATATAAAAACTTAAATTCGCGTTATGAGGTTCCAAATAAAATGTTTGATGAGCCTAATCAAATTGTTTCCATGAATCAAAATCACAATGATAATTTAATCTTTTACTAACAAAAATAATA
This sequence comes from Viscum album, assembly GCA_963277665.1. NCBI lineage: Eukaryota > Viridiplantae > Streptophyta > Magnoliopsida > Santalales > Viscaceae > Viscum > Viscum album. The sequence goes on from CAUJRU010000022.1 coordinate 4,042,925, forward strand.
TTTCTATGCCATGTTATCAATGCAGCTGTGTTTTTCGATATAATGTGAAAATGAAATCTATGTGTAAGAAGAAAACACTACAACTATTTAACGTGAAAAAATCTAGAATTTACTTATTTTACATATTTTTACCTTGATTATATATATATAGGATAATTAACTAATTCCACACACACACCATAATATAGTATGCAATCATTTTAACATTCATGGATATTTTGATAACTAAGGCTCAAATTATAGACAAATTTTTTATTTTATAGAAATTTTTGGGAAAAATATTTCCATAACTTAACAATCATTTAACCAAATCAAATATTTGACCGAAACAAATATTTGAAATTTAATTCTGTGATTTAATACCCAAATTTTTTATAACATTTTCATATTTTTGTATCTTACATCTAGGATAATAGGCCTCCTCAATAAATTTAAAAAACTCATAAAATTGAGATAGTTTCAATTTAGGATTTGAATTATAATTTAATGTTTATTTTTACTGAATGTAAATTAAAAAACCTTATATACTAAAGTGTAAAACTATTATGGATATAAAACAAAAAACTTTCAATATCTTCTACATTGTATTCACCATGTTTATTCTAAAAAACATAATCTTCATGAAAATAAAAATACAGTAGTTGAACCCTAACATTATCAACTGTTTCAAATCTTCTAAGATTTCATTTCTTATATGAAAAATTAGTTATCCATTTTGGAACAAATTATTATATTGATGATGAAAATGATATAATTGTGTCAACACCCTTAAAATAGACCGAGTATATAAAATAATCTTTTGGATTTTTATGTTGATTTATACAATAAAAATATAATAATAAAATCTAGTGTCTACATCAAGGATCCTTAGTTTTCCAAAAAATGACAGTAATTTACATACTATATAAAACATTTAAAATTTTTTAACACAAATTATTACAAGTTTACACTATTTCTTACTAATTATTACTATTTTTTACAAATTATTACTAATTTCCACTAGTTTTAACTAATAATTATTATTTATCACACATTATTACTAATTAACACTAGTTAATAACAATTAATAATAAATATTACTAATTAATGAATAAAATATAAATAATTAATAAGAAATATTGGTCACGGTTAATCTAATAGAATGGAAGAACTGTGGATGGATGATTCGAGGGATATCAAAAAAACAGAGACTAGAAAAAATATATATAATATTTAATAAGAAATAAAATATGAACAATTCGTAAGGAATATTAGTTGTGATTAATCCAATAAAAAGGAATAATTTTGGAGAGTTTATCTGAGGGATATCAGAAAATTAGAGACTAGGAAAGAACACATATAATATTTATTAAGGAATAAAAAATTAATACTTCATCAGAAGTATTTCTTACAATTGATCTAATAGAAGGGAATAATTGAGGAAAAAAATATGAAAAGTTAGAAAGATATATTATTTAAAATTAATAAGATAGAATGGTAAAATATGAAAAATTTATAAAAAATATTGGTTTCAATTAATCTCATAGAAAGGAATAATTGTGCAGTGATTATCTGAGTTTTATTATAAAATTATAAACTAGAAGAAAAAAATATAATATTTATTAAGGAATAAAATATAAATAATTCATATGCAATATTGTGTCTGATTACTCTAATAAAAGGGAATGAATGAGGAATAATATATAGGAAATTCATAAGAAATATTTAAAAGGATTAATTCTATATAAAGGAATAATTATAGAGGGATGATTTGGGAGACATTATAAAATTAAAAACTTGGAAAAACACATTATATATAATGAATAATAAAAAATAAACAATTAATAAGAAACATTTCTTGATAATTATAGCTAATTATCACTTATTTTTGATAATTATTACTATTTATTACTAGTTGTTACTAATAATTAATAATAATTACTAATAATTACTAATTATTAATATTTATGACTAGTTATTACAAATCATTTCAATTTATCACTAATTATTACTAATTATTAATAATTAGTAGGGGAATGATGGGAGTGTCGGCATCGGGCGAGCATTGTGACAATGGAGATTTCTAGGTTTTGATGTGAAATATGGATTTCTCATGGGACTTAGAAATGGATCTGTGGGATGGAAGAACTCTTTTATATGCTCCATCTATTGAAGCCCCTTCATTGAATGGTGAGGAGGATGCGTCACAATCTATGGTGATGGTAGAGCATCAATGGTTTTTCTCAGATCTCAAGGGAGTCACTTGTGCAAATCGAATCACTCACAATAGGTCATTAGATGTTTTGGAAGAGAACTCCAAGATATTGGAAGAATAGACTAAAGAATGTAAGTATTTGACCCCTGCGTGCTTGATTATCTTGTAATAGGACAACCCGTGGAAGATTGATGCATTGTGGAATCACCTTCTACATTTATGGGGCCTTGATGATTGGAAGGGAATACGACCATATTTTCTTCCCCTCGCATGAACTTAAGATTAGACCCTAGGGTCATGGGCTAGTTTTTCTTAAGCTAGGGTTTCTGAAGATTTAGTATTGAGACCCCCTCTTCAATCCTAAGAATATCAAAACCTCTATTTCCCAATCTTGGGTTCATATACATGGTCTTAACTAGTTCTTCTAGAAACCCGAAATACTTTTGGACGTTTCTTTTTCCATTTATGTACCGATCCAATTAAATAGGGAGATAGAGCACGTAATATATGAGAGTTTTGTAAGAGTTCTTGTTGAGGTATACTTATCACTCAGTCTGATGCTGTCTATAATTATGGTTACTGAAGGGAACTGAATAGATCATTCACTTGAATATGAAAGGAAACCATGTTTTTGTGCTAATTGAAAATCCCTCAGAAATTTTTCAGATAAATATAGGAGGATCTTGATCTGTTCATAATGCAAGAGTGTTGGCCATGATTGTGGTGAATACAGGATCATGCGTGAGAGTTCAGATTTATGGTCCTTGGCTGTAGATGCATCAAATGGTGCTATAGTCAATGGTACCAAGCAGGCTGGCTCCTCTTAAACTGATCCTCTCAGGAAGGCTGGTATTGAAAGTTCTACTATGGACAACATGAAAGGTTTTATAATGTGGAACAAGTATCCCCTCTTGAGGTCATGAGTGCTTGTAAGAAGCAATCCCATGTTCCTGAAATGGTTGCTGGAATAGAAAAAATGTATTGTGGGAATATATATGTCTTGAAAATAGATTAGAGGATCTCATGGGATGATGCTGCTAATGGGGAGGAAGAATGAAAAACCATGGAGAGAAAAGATAAAAAGGTCTTATCTAGAAAATCTAATCTTGAGGATTCTGTTCAAATAAAAGTGGATCATGATCTGAGGCAGGAAGCAATTCTAACTGTTAAAAGAAAGGGAATGGAAGAAGTGATTGATGAGGAAGGATTTTAGCTGGTAATTCTAAAGAAATCTATAGCTTTCCCACCTTTGGCGAAATAGGCCTTGATTTTTCAAACTGATGCTCTTGATAAATTGCATATTGATATCCTAGATCCCAATGATCCTTCTGTAGCTAATGAAATGGGAAGAATTAAAGCTAAATTAAATTCTACAAGAATAAGTGATGAAGCAATGATGATTGTAGTGATTGAGCCTCTTCCAGTGGAACTAGGTTTTGAGGAAGACAAATTCAACTTGGTTTATATCTTAAAAGGATCTCAAATCACTAAGGTGTTTCATGAGGAGTTTGGTAATGCTCATGAAAACTCAACATTGACTCCAAAGAATGATCCCATTGGAGGGAAATACCTTGAGCCCCATATTGTGAGGGAAGACAAACTAATTATGGATGATCATGGTAGAACATGGAAGGTTTTGAAGAAATGAAAAAGAGGTATGAACCCAAGAAGTCAGGGCAGTCCCAAGGGAAAGGGTGGTGGACATAAAATAAAATGATTTTGATCCTTCTCATTTTGGGGGCCTTTGGTGCCATATCTTTTCACTACTTCCTCCGAACTTTTTTCTGTGTTCCTTTCCACTTTTAAATAAATTTTCTAGGACCATGAGTTTCCCCATGGTTCGCACGGTTTTGGTAATTAATAATTATTACTATTTATTAAAATTTATTGTTATTTAGTACTATTTATTTTTTCTAATTTTTACTATTTATTATAATTTTTAATAATTTTACTAATAGTTACTATCTTTTACTAACAAATAATTATCACTATTTTTTAATATTTATTTTCTTAATATTCAATTTTTTAGAAAAAATTATTAAAAAATTATTATTAATTGTTACAATTTTCTAAATATTTTTCACAAATCATTTAAAATTATTTTTTACTAATTTTTACTAATTTTTAAAAGGGTTGGATATTTTTATAGCTAAAAATGTTTTGATTGTTTTACTAATTTTTAAAAATTTATATTGTTTTACTAATTAGTACTATCTATTAATAAAATTTTATAATTATTAATAATTATTACTTATTATTTCAAAATTATTCTTATTTTTAATAATTTTTTTCTTATAATTTTTACTAATTATTTTTAAAAATTATTATTACTAATAAATATTTTTTTACAAATTTTTAATAATTATTTTGATTTTTTAAATATTTATTAATAATGATTTATTTAATAATAATTATTATTTTTACAATTTTTTAAATATTTATGTTTAACTAATTAGTAAGTTTTTTAAAAATTATTACTAATTACTACTATTTGTTTGATATTATTATTAATTAACTAAAATATCTCTTTAAACACTAATAAATTAGAAAAAAATTAGTAACACAATATAAAAATTTAATTAAATTATAATAAATAATAGAAATTAATAAATTATACATGATAGTAAAAATAAATTAATTTAATTTGAAACTATTAATTTTTTTTAAAAAATTCCTTTAAATTCACTTTCTTATTATAAATAAAATTTTAAACCTGTGATAGAGGATTCAACTGAAATAACATAATTGCAATATGAAATCCAAAAAAAGGAAATATGGATTTTTACAATAGGCTAAAGAAGTAGAAAATCAAGCTGAAATTATTAGGGAGGAGTTGGGAACATTCTTTTATCAATTAGATTTTTTGTGATGGGATAATAGTGATGAATATTTTCATCGCTAATATTATTATTTGAGACAAGATCCATTGACACTAGTTGCCTCCCAAAAAACTTTTTATTCTCAACTAAAAGGTATTTATGACGTAGTTGAGTTTCTATCACAAATAATATCCATCATATTTTTTAACCTTTGCGGGAAATTTAATTATAACGAACCTAGTTGTCTATCACAAATAGTTATCTATTGGGATAGACATTTAAATCTCATTGCAAATATTAAAAAAAACACTTATATGCAATTGGAAAATACCTATTGAGAATAATATTTATCTGTGACTTGGTAGAAATTTCTACCAATGAATTTTGTGATGGAATCCTATTCTATTGAAAAAACACATCACCATAATAAATATTTGGGAGAAATTAAATTATTCAGCCAAAAAAATCTAATTTATGGTAATATTTGTGACTGGAATGATTTCTGTTGAAAATATACTGCCATAAAAATATCTATTTTATTTAGTTTTGGTTGCTACTGCTCCACCATTTTCATCCATTTAGTTGGACATGAGACCAATCGAATATCCCCATCCATTGGATCTAATTCCTTTTTTGGAAGATATTTTTTTATGACTAGGGCTAATATTTTTCCTTCTTGAAATAAGGGGAATAAGAGTATCTCACTATTGATTGCCTCATCTATTGTAATTAACTATCTTAATTATATATAATCATAATCATGTCTTCTAATACATACTATGGTCTCAACACTGGTATTTTTTGTGATTAACACCATCAAAACCTCTTATCAAACTATATAAAATAACGATATGATTCATAGTAATTTTTCAAATTATCATAGGTCCCACCAAAAACCCTTACTTGTTTGGAGGTCATTAAATGTTGTTGGGATATCAGCGTGTGCACTCCCAGAAAAAACTTCTTTGAGATATTTCATTATCATAGAATCTTTCAATCACTTAATAGATGTCATCATTGTGATCTAGTCATGAAAAAGAGTAAAGTGGGTGCCTTTAAAATTTACGTGGTTTATATCATCGATAATATTGATTTCTAATATTTTAAAATACCAAATTAACTTCTTAAATGTTCTCTACAGGCATTAAAAATGTTAGTATCATGATCTATGTATAATAACATTAAAGATACACAATTACTTGTCTAATTTGAAATTTTTGTATGGAAATATTTATTTTACTCTCACTATGGTAGAGGAGACTACTGGACAAAGGTCATGGATGAGTAATTAAAATAAAATATTTAATTGAACTACTATAGATTGATGTTTTTTTAGTGGTGTAATTTTATTATCTCTAATTTAAAGTGATAAAAAAGTTAACTTTTATCATTACAAATTAAAAGCAGTTATAATGATTGTATTTTATCAGTACAAAAAAAAGCGCTAATAAAGAGATACTTTTATTAGTATTTTTTGAACGTTGATAAAATTATGACCTTTATCACTGTTTTTATCATTGATAAAGGTTGCATTTTACCAATGCTAAAAAGTGATTATAAAAGACATACTTAATAATTTTATTTATGTATATATATTTATATATTATTAAATGATATTTGTATAACATTTAGTTTATATTTTTACATATAAAAAATATATATATATATATATTTATAATTATATGTACATTATAATTACGTTTTTTTGAAAAGGTGATGCCTTGGACCAAAATGAGCAAAGCACAATTATTATAAAAATAAAGTTTAAAAGAGTCTAAAATATGGGATCATATTATAATATTTTTCCTGAAATGAAATAAGAGCAGCAGGGAGGTCTTAGAACTAGGTGATATATTGATTTACTCCCATGTTGTCTAAACTATTTACAACCATGTTTTCTTCTCAATAAACATGTGTGATGATGTAGTTAAGATTGCTAAGATAATGGGTGCATTTCATCCAATAGGTAGTAATTTTCCAAGAAAGATGAGTTATTCCATTCCAAATCTCTTATATGATGGTCTTCGAGTCACTTTCAATCTAGAGGTTATTCCAACCAAAGAGCTTGGCAAAGGCAACATCATGTATCAGAATCAACATCTCAGCTTCTAGGGAGGTAACAATGACACATTTACCCATGAAGCATCCAAGTATCTGATCTAGGTGATTCCTGAAGAAAACACCGCACCCTGCAGGCCCCCGATTTTCTTTGGAGGCCCCATAAATATTTATTTCGATCCATCCAGAGAGGGGAGCTCTCCAGAACACCTCTAGAGTGCGATGCGATTAACAGTAATTTCCATTAATCACTAGAAGCTTTAGGATTCCAAAGTCTTTCATGCTATTGTGGCAATGTCCCTTTTTTATCAAGGTAGATTCATGTATTGAAATAAGGATCCTCATCCGACCTGCATTTTGATTGAGTGAGTAATTGTTATGAATAAGAGCATTCCAATCATACCCGATCACATGGTGGAGCTCAACAACTACACTAAGGAAGAGGTTCCTGATTTGCTGAGATCCTTCCATTTATGTACATTTTTTTAGTTTAGCTTTGAAGGAATCAAGAATCAACCATCTGTAGTAAAAAATGTCAAGAATATAGTTCCAAAGAGAATAATAAGTAGCACAATAGAGGAAGATGTGGTTATCATCTTCTCTATGTTGATTATATATTTTTCACTTAGAGTAGAGTTGGATTCCAAAAAATTGGAGGAAACATTCAGTGAGAACTCTTTTGTGAGAAAGATGCTAGATGAGATTGAATCCTGAAGGTTTTATACAAGGTTTGTTAAAATGTTTTAACCAGCTTTAATCACTATCAGAGTTACAAAAATAATGATTGTAGATTTTTTTTGAGTTAAGAATACAATTTTGAGCAAGTTACCAATTTAATAAATCATTAGTGTAAGCGAAAGAGTAGTTTTCAATGACATTTAGAATAGTATTAGGGAGGTGATCATGTTGAGAGTTTAAAATATCTCTGGTAGATTTGTTGGTATTATCAAGAGTTTGAGTGGGATATATCATAGAAATTAAAGGAGTTCCAGTCTATTTATCTAACTATAATTTCATAGAGGAGTCTCTAGAGACCATCCATCTGAAATTATTAATAACAGTGATGAAGGAGTGTTTGATGGAAGGTCAAATTAAAGAATTAATGAAATTTTAATTTACCATCTTATGTTTGTCAAGAAATCTATTTTTGAGAGAAGTAATAGATTCAGAATTATTGTGAGAAAGGTTCGAAGTGAGTATTTCATGAAGGGATTCATTAAATTATTTTATATTTTTTATACCAATACCACCATTTTCAATGGTATTGAAACATGTTGAATAGGGAACAATCACATGTTTTCTTTCCAGAATACTACAAGTCCAGATGAAATTCTTTATGGCAGTGTTAATTTTTTTAAAGAGACCAATAGGCCATTTATAGACCATCATGGATTAAACCACCTTAGAGACAATATTGGATTTAACAATGAAATTCATACCTAACATAGAGAGAGATTTACCTTTCCAAGAATATATATGATTTAGAACTTGGTCAAAAATAGTCGCAAAGTGACAAGATTTGGGTCTGCCCCAAAAATGAGAACACAAAGATAAGTGAAAGGGAGCATACCTTCTTTCAGACCCAGGTTACTGATAATGTAACATTTTCTGCTGGGAGGAAAGTTATTCCCAAAGAAGATTTAGGATTTGTTCCAACTAATGGTTTGATCAAAAACCTCTTCATAGTGCGAGAGATCATTTTTGAGGTTAAAAATGTTTCTTTTATCACCTTGAAGGAAAAGAATGATATCATCAGCCTAAAAAAGGAGGAGAATTCACATGTCTAGAGAAATGTATGGGATTTAGTTTATTCTAGTCCACCAGACAGTTGATCATATGATTGAGGTAGTCTTCTGCTATTGAGAAGAGAATGGAAGATAGGGGTCACCTTGCCTGACACCTTTGCTGAATTTAAAATATCCCTTGGGAGAGCTATTGATCAAGATGGAAATAAATGCCGAGTTGAAGAGAGTTCTTATTATAGTGATAAAAGAGGCTCTAAAAGAAAATCCTTGGAGGACTTTGAAGATAAAGATCCAATATATGGTGTCAAAAGCTTTTCTAATGTCATGTTTAATAGCTATGTTACCTCTTATGTTAGTTTTATTCAAATTGTTGACACACTCAGAGGTAAGAAAAATATAGTCTTGAATGGATCTACCCTTTATGAAACCAAATTGGTTCTAGGATAAAATTTTGTTTGTGAGAGTGGAAAGTATGTAGGCAATGATTTTAGTGATGATTTTATTAAGAGTGTTAATAAGAACAATGTGTCTAAACAGTTGAATCACAAAATCATTATCCAATTTTAGGATCAAGGTGAGAAACTGGGCATTAAGAGCCTAAGGAAGCACCCCATTGTAGAAGAAGAATTTTACAAGTTTACAAACATCAATCTAAATCACATCCCAATAATGTTGGAAGAAACCATTATTGAATCCATCAGGACCTGAAGCACTATTAGGATTCAGACTGAAAATAGAGTCTTTGATTTCATGATCTAGAGAAGTTTTGAGAAGGAATGAGTTGTCCTCATCAGTGATCACAAGAGGAATGACCTCAGGTAGAAGATCTTTGTTGATATTAGGACCATTGAAGATGGATTCACAGTAGGAGATGATATGATTGGTGATGTCATCTTCATTGTAAAAGATCTTTTCCCCATCCATTTGAAAGGTTAATGACCTATAGGCCCTCCCTATTCTTTTAAGAGAGTTATAGAATTTAGTATTTCTGTCACTGTCTGTTAACCATCTAACTTTAAATACTTGTTTTCTCATATTTTCGTTAAACGTGAGAAAGGAGTTGAGTTTGGAAAAAATGTTTAGTTCTTGAGTAGGATCCGTTTTGGGGTATGAGCTAGTGTTTTTGTTTTGAAGATAATTGAGATTTTTCACAAGAAGCATGATGTCATTATTAATTTGTTTGGATTTAGAGCTGCACCAAGTTTCTAGAGTCTATTTGAGATGTTTTAATTTGAGATTACATGCAAAGGCATCATTGTTATGAGACATTGGGGACGAATAGTTTTGGATGATATGAGTGAAATAATCATCATAGAATCACACATTGTTAAATATGAAAGGTAATCAGGGTTTCATGTCTTTGGTGGAGACATTGACCAGGATGGGGTGATGATTAGAGCTCAGCCTGTGAAGAGTGGTGTTGGATATAGTCTCCCATTTATCTAAAGTAGGGAAATTCGTGAAGGCTCTATCCAACGTGGAGGCAACTAATTTGTTGTAGTGTCTTCTATAACAAGTTTATTTCACATTGGTGGTATCAATTTCCCTGAGATTGTTGTAATCGATCAAGGATTTAAATTCTCTTGTGGAAATAGAATCCTGAGAAGGTCCAATTTTCTCTGTTGAGTTGAGAATGGCATTAAATTCTCCAATAATAAACTAGGGAGCATTAATGTTAGTGCCAAGATATGAGAGTTTTTTCCAAATCATTCTCCTTTCTTGGTATCTATTCTTAGAATAAAAAAAGAGTATAAAATATGTGTTCCATATATATTAAAGTTTCAAGTAAAAATATGGTTAGAGATAATGAAAAAATTAATATTTTTTAAAGAAGAGTGTGAAAAATCCATAAAGATTCAGCATTGAGGTTATTGTTAATTGCACCAGTAAAATATAATTATGTTGACATAAATAAGAGTATTTAGAGCAGAAAGTAATTTTTGGCTCCTCAATAGAAAATAATAAAGGATGATGAGTGTTAATCATTCTCTTTAAAACATTGAACGTATCAGAGTTAGCAATACCCTAACAATTCCAAAAAAGGATCTTCATTTAAACCTTGGTTTGGAGTCATAACTCCCCTTTTTGTTATTCATATCTTAAATTGGTTGGGGCAAGTCAGTGAATGATGACTCAACCCACCATGCACGAGGTTATACTCAACCAATATCTTTCATGAATATGTACAAATATATATATATATATATATATAAAATTGAAAAAAGTGTAACTTGAAATATTTAAATGTATTTAAATTATAAATTATGAGATTAAAATCTTTGAAACTTTATGTATTATCAATGTATGATTTAAATATTTTTGGATGTATAAATATTAATATTTTTAATTGGACAATAATATTTTTAATTATAATTAGAAAAATTAAAATTTAATAAGTAATTATTATTTATATATAAAATCTATAACATACATACATATATAATTAGTTCTAATAATACATATCTATATATAAATATTAAATATATTCAAGTACATTTTTTTTCAAATAGGTCAAGGTAGAGGCCAAATTACCTAACCCATTTATTAAATGAAAATAAAAGTAATGATAAGATAATGGAGTCAAAAATGGAATGAACTACCCTCATCAAAAGAATGAAAAGAAAAAGAAAACACAGTGACAAAAATATTTCATTTCTTGGATTTCCTTCTAAAGCCCATATTCTTTAGATATCAACCTCTACCTTGTGGGTATGAACCTCTCCTCCACATCTCGGGTCTCTGAGATGGTTCACGGTCATCATTTGATGACAAACTAGAAGTGTCCTTATTTCTGCCCGAGGTGGCGCGTTTGGGGGAATTCAAAATGGTCCGACGGGTGACAATAATTTGTCTGTTATTACAGAGAATATTACATCACCATTTTTGTTCCAACTTGATTTCCATAATTATCTTTTAGGAATAATCAGATTGAACCTATGGGGATTGGGAAGTTTATTCTTTTTTCATTACAAATGAGGTGTCACGGTCGAATGGTCCTAGCTGGTGATTGTAGGGGGTTAAGTATTTGTGAAATCGATCATCTTAGGATATGATTTCCTCAAATGGTCTCCAATGAGTTTATTTGTGGAGCTATAAATAGCCAAAAACCTTGATATCCATGATTCATGGACCTTCTTTCCGAAGGAAAGTGCTCATTGGATGATGATTTGACCAACGACACTTAAGGATTCCATTGGTTGAGAGGATGGGAGGTCAGACTCATCACACCCTTTGGGGGGGGGATTATTGGATACTTTGGGACTCTCTTATATAATTAAGACATGTTCATATGTTCCTTAATCCTCAGTTCATTTCCAAAGAGTGTATCCACGGGTTACTTCTGGGTTTCAAAATCAATCATAGATATGCATGGATTTGGTGGTACAGATGCAATGTTGATTCAAGCCATGCAATGAGGCTCTCTGGAGATTATCTCCATCCAAGAGGGACAGAAGGTGGTTTTATGTTGGGGCCAGAATCATAAGATGGGCTTCCTACATATCCTCAGGAGAGGAATCAGATCCCTTATAGTTCAGTGTCGCTTAACTGGACACATCACCTTTTAAGTTCATGTGACAGGGACCCAACCATGTAGTTTAACATCATGCGGTGAAGAAATCTAGGTGAAATATGCCTAGTCAAGAATTGGTGTGAGTCTTACACCGAAGAGGCCTGGGATGCTCAAGAAAGATATGGTCTCCCAAATGAATATGACCCTACCAGGGATATAGCCCAGAGAACATTAGGGTAGATTTGAGGGTCATATTTAGACCTCATAGAGGCTTCCTACCTATCTCGATCAAATGGGGAATCAAAGTTGGAATAGTTCCATTATTAGGAATTTTACCTAGGTGGAAGATATGCATGAGGGGATGGTTTCTTGAGGATTACGCATAAGTGCTTCCCATTTTGGGGGACATGATTGGGGCTTACACCCTAGGGGAGGCCTTAGTGTGGGAATTTCATTGGGACTGACTCAGGAGACCATCCCTCGATCTTCAAACTTAAATAGTCATTCCACATATTCTAGTTGGAATAGGAATCAAAGTTATCATAGTTATTTTTTCTTGGGGCTTATATCTGAAAGGAGGACCATTTGTTGGGGTCATAATTAGGTTAAACTTTGGGAAAATAATCCCTTTAAGCTTGGGCCTTCAAGCATGCATCCTACGTATCCTGGTTGGAATATGAATAAGAGTTATCATAGTTCATTTCTGGGTTTTTCCAATTTCATATCATCACAGAACTCTAAGACCACATGAGTTATGCTCAGTGTGAGAAACAAGAGGATGTGAAAGATTCAACAAGGGAACATATTCTACACTCTGATGATGGAAAAAGAGGACGAAGATGATAGAAGACGTCGTGGCCACAAGCCCAATGGGAGAGGGAAAGGGGATCTTTAAACATGAAACCCACACCTGTTTTGATATCTAGGATAATCATATCTTGGTGATCTATCCAGACACGTCTCAAGATGAGGTGAAGAGAGTGATGAGTAACACCTATTGCAAAAGGCTAGGGTATTACCTTGAGAGGAGTGCCCTATTATGGGTTATAGGAAAGGGGAGGAACCTGATCTCTGGTCACAGGGGAAGGAAAGAGTGACATTTTTTCTGGTAATTGGAACTCATTTAAGGGAAAGTCCAGTGGTTGTCCCTAAACCTGAGAATTGTGAGGTTGACGTTGGAATCCCAAAGTTCGTCCTCAGGTCACCTTGGGAATGTAGACTTAGAGACATTATGGGGGTCTAAACAGTTGTGGGGGCAGACTTCATGACTCCTCTTAACTATGGTATATATATTTAGAAAGGCGCACTGGTATGCTTGATGATCTAATAATACGGGTATGATGGCTTTGGTGGATGCTTTAGCCTGATGCCGGTGGACTGGTTTTCAGAAGAACTATGGAGGAATGGATGGTAGTGGAGGGACATGGATGGAGTTGGATGGAAGGAAACCCGAAGAAACCCCATTCCGCACACTATTTTCTCATGCGGGATGGTGGTAGCCCCATGTAGTGTAATGCTATGTGGGTAGAGGGGCCGTATGCATACCGAAGTGGTACACAGACGTGGGTATGGACCGCCACATACCAAAGTGGTACGCGGTCCTGGATGTGGTTATCCATGCCTCTACGGGTCCCATCCACATACTAATGCAGTACGCAACATAAGGTTCGATCCACATAGAAATGTGATATGCAGGGTGCCAAATTGAAGAAGGGTCATGAAGCCTATGGTTCGTGGAGAATTTATCCGCAAGGGATTTATGCTGTGCGATTCCACCAATTAGGCTCATGGTTCACCAATTATTATTAAGTTCATTTTTTGTGGTTTAGGATGAATTATATGAGGAAAAAATTGATTTTTGCTTCACACTTTATCGATAATTTGAAACTGAAGTCAAAATCTTCTCCGTATCTGAATTCTATCTTCCAGCCTCTGGGGTCTCATTCGTGCTCTCTTCCACCCATCCTCCATTTTTTTTTCAATTCCTCTTGTGATCCTTTTATATATCACTAGGTAAATCAAATATGTGGGCATGATACACCATTTACAGAATACCATGAAGATATATCTCAACCTATGGAAGACTCGGTCAACCGAGATTTGTGGAGGTTGTGGTTTGCAAGATGTGGTTCGCGGAACCCTACCAGCTTGCTTCATCCGTGAATCTTCTTAGTTCATAGGACGGTATGTGGATGGAATTTCTACGTTCGATTCCACCAATGACACAGATCATGACATCCTAGGTTTTCTGGACCTTGCTCTATGGGCCAGTGCCTCACGAGGCCTTCTGCGTACCGATGGTTCGCGGTTCATGCGCCCCACGAACCTTTCCTGGTGACGGTACTCGATACACGAAGAACTCTTGAAAATTTGATTTCTTCAAGTTTCTTCTCAAATTTTCAATCTAATTTTCTTCCAAATTTCTTTTTTGGACTTGTAGGAATGTTTGATTCCTTCTACAAAGTACTTGTGGGAGTATTTACTTCCCACTGCTGAATTTTTCAAGACCCTACAAATTCCCCCATTGGAATGGGGTCTAATCAGAACAAAGAGGAGTCTATTATGATGAAGAAGTGGTCTTGAACTAAAATGGTTTGTGGTAGAATAGGTAGGTCCAATAGGGGGGACCATGCCTATTAATAGGTGCTCAGTTCATTTGTCTTTTCCCATTTATCTTGTATAAAAGCTCTCTCGACCTCTTCTAAGCTTACTTTGTATCAGTGTACCGAATCCTTTGTAAAATATGTATTCTTGAACAACTCTATAGGTTCCAAAAACCAACCTCTTCACAATTTATTTTTTATGAAAACCAAATTTTGAGTCCGTGAATTGCACCATGGAATTTATAACTTATGTCCAGACTTCTGTGTAGGAGAACACTATGGGATTTTCATGTTTTGCACACCAAACTTTAAACCAGCGAACTGAAATTTAAACTTTGTTATATTGAACTTAAAATTTCAATTGGAAAACTTCGAACATCTGCATAGTGAGGACTTGGTTCATGGTTTCTTATTTTCTTGAACCACTTATTTTGCTAGTGAATTCTCTGTGGGCTAGTGCTTCATAGGACTTCCGCATACCAAGGCTATACGCGGGAAATGAATTCCACGTATCAATGCAGTACATAAGAAATGGATTCCGCATACCATTTCCAGAAGCAGTACATGGATCACCATGAAGACCTACTTTTTTATGTCATTTTTCCATTTTTTCGAACTTTATCCTAAAAATTTATCATTGAATTGAATTTTCGGTCACCTTTTGGATTTTTTTCATGTGCAGAATACCATGGATCTTCTACAGACTACTACCGATGCTGTTGTTCCAACAGAGGTTGCCGCTACTGCCCCTCTTTCTACTACTTATGAAATATTTAATAACCTATTGGAATCGGTCGATGAAACAATTATAGTTGCTCCACTATATAAATATCTAGAAAATCTGCTTACTATGATTCAAAGGGACTATTCAGCTTCAGACAGGCTTCCAACTTATGGGTTTGGTCTACTGTCCAACACATCTATTCCAGTGCTAAATTAGGCTGATCAGCCTACTGCTTGGATAACTAACACCTCCATCCCAAATTCCTTATCATCTTCCATAAGAAGATACCTCTTGAGAGATATTGCTGCTATGTCCCTACTGAGCTACGCACCTCAAACCTTATGGGAGGTGAAACGTAAACCCGAAAAATGACCTATTGTTATGAAAGAATTGTGTGGAATACCACATCGAATGAACAAAAAAGATGGTCATCCAAATATGACCTTCGCTTTGGAGGCTCATTTAGCTAAGACTTGGGGTGTCCTTTCTGGGTTCGCCAGAGCTGCGAAGAATTTCGGACTGAGCTGCATGATTCGGGACTATATGAGGCTACCTAGGTATCTCAGACATACACTCACTAACCCAATGCCCTCATTGTACAACTCTTGAGAAGGTGGATCCCAGACACCCATACCATTCATTTAACCCATGGGGAAGTCAGTATTAGCCTTTGGGATATATGGCTAATTTTAGGTGTCCCTATTTTTGGGGACATGTATGATGAATTCCTACCTCCTTCCTCTTCTTGGGAAAATGTGGAGAGGAATCCTACTTTGGCCAAAAAAGACATTTTTTAGGAAAAAGAACTTTTGAAGGAAGTTGATCCCAATTCAAATAAGGAAATTCCTTTAGTTGAGTGGTTTGGTGTCTTTGTTAGGAAAAATGGTCTAGAGCCCCACCAACTTAGACCCAGGTACTACCCTACTAAGGAAACCTTGGAGACGATTGGGTACCTATTAACCCACCTTGGAAAAGGGTAAATTTCTTGAATGGAGATGAGAGCACGTCCCTGATGTTGGCCAATTATTTTGACTGGCTGCCTTCTTGGACATGTTTTTGAGTGGATGGATCTTACCAGTATGGGACTCTGGTGGTGTGAGAGTCTCAAATTTCATCATGGATTCTCAACTAGACACTAGTAGATGCATTAATCTGGATATTAAAGTATCAGAAAATATTGGGATGAATCAGTAAAGGTAGGCCACCTTACCGGATGATTGGGCCCTTCCAAATCCTTTGGGGCTGTATAGGAACTAACATAAGAGGTTATTGCTTTAGCAACTCCTTTCAGATTCCACATTCTATCCACCAACCATACCTTCAAAGCACCAGTAGGGTTATATCGATGGCTTGCGCCTCACAGGATAAGTACGAGGAGCAGACTAAAAATAATGAGAAATACTTAATGGCTCATCTCAACATACATGAACATTTTTCTTATAATCCTTACAATCCCCCTACCGTTACTATTTTAAATAATTGATCTAAATAATTTTTCAACTAAGGATACATTTTTTTCTTCTAGAGAAGGCGTATTGGTTGCGCACATCAGAGGGGAGCTTATCTTCGAGGGATATGCACCTTGTAGATACAGTCGTCAATTTAATTATGTCCAGAAGTTATTTTCTCCCACTCTCAATAGTTCATGTTAAGAGAAAGATCTTATGATAGCACGTCAAATATGTTTGGTGTTTACTCGGGATGACACCCAATGGTATTTTATACCTCCAGATTCTAGGGATTCTATACCCTTCCTCACTAAAAGCTATACCGAGGCCTGGGTTAAATCATATCCAGATGGAAAATTAGCTAATCTGGTTCCTATCGTAACAACCTATAAGGAATCCAGGGATAAGGGGAAGGAGAAGTAAAAGGACATTTTCAGGAACTCCCAGCCTAGAAAATTCCTTCAAAATCCCATCAGCTCTCCCCCAAGGATGTTTGTGAAAGATGGGGTTGTGACCTCATGGACGACCGAACGAGCTAACGAAGTTGCTGCTGTGAGTCAACCATCCATCCCACCTGAGGCTAATTTTCCAAATCTTGGAGGGAATGGGAAATTTTGAGAGGCTTCCAATCCACTCACCACCAACCCCCTCATGCCTTTTGGTAGTTCCTCCAAATAGGGGAGGTTTCCCTTACCGACAATGGTTATGTGTCAGCACCTGCTGAAATTTCTTTCGATGAGTATACTAATAAGGTAGGTCATTAACTTGAGGACATTGAGACACTAATCCATTCCCAAAGTGGTCTCTACAAATACTCGCATCAGGTACTTTTCATGCTACGACCAGAAAATGATGATGAGGACGAAGATGTTGCAGGCTCTCCTATTGCGGCTACAGTGGGAGAAAATTATTACCTTCTCTTAAAGTCATGTAAGAGTTCGACTCCTAGGGGTCCCAAGAATACAAAAGCACCCAAGAATCATTTACATATGATGAGACCCACCCCACTTCCTCATTCCATTCCTCCAGCACTGGCCATCCCAGTCATAGCTACATTTCCAGACACTTGGAGGGTCTGGGACGAACTGAGGGAAAATGCTTCTGATGAGGATATTTGAAGACTACTTCAAGGAGGATTCTTTGACCTTTTAGGTTTTGCAAGATCCATTTCCACCACCTATATTTTTGATGAAGAATATCCAGATGAGGTGGCTGCTTATTTGAATGAAATGGACAAGTGCCTTCATGCCTCGAAAGACAGGCATTACTGGTCCGACCGAGTAGCACTGATGAAATTAATCCTATAGTCAATGACCATTGAAGGAAAGGTTGTTCTATCCACAAACCCCAACATTAATTTAATTCATTGTGAAGATGCTAAATCCCCCCTCCCATTTTTTACTTTGAAGGATCCTGTAGGGTCACGAGAAACGGTTCTTTCCCCAGTTTATTCCCTCGGGGGCACTATAGATGGAAAGTGTACCCCTATAATTATGGGGGGTGATGCGAAAGGATGTACTGGATTCTGAGATCATATGAAATAAGTCATCGCATAACCTTCCAGGGCATTTTCTCCTCTGGCCCCTGGGTGGTCATATTCAGGAACCATTTCCATGATCAACCAAGAAATGAAAACTGGCATCCCAACTATCAAGACACATTAATACGAGAATCAAAAGTAATTGGATATTCACATAGTGTTTTAACTGAGTTCCCTTATCTTGTTGAATCAATATTATGTGCATATTTTTATACCGAGCCCATCGGTAACTAGGTGGTAGTTTCTCAAGCATCTGTGACTCCTGTTACCTTTATGGAAGAGGAAGTGCCACAAAAAATTGTGATCGACCAAAGAAGAGGAATATGACTAACCAAGGAGGCTGGGGGTATTGTTGACCCTTTAGGCATGCCTTATCATGCTCAAACAAACTCTGCCTTAATGATAGAAGAACATCCAGAAGTTTAGTCCCCAATTAAAAACATTGAGCCTATTCCCATAGAGAAATACATGACAACTTTTATGGTAGGGGATGAATCTAGTGAAGATCTTCATGCCCCATAGGATGTTAGAGGGACTTTAATTCTTGAAGAACTAATCATTCTTGATCAGATGAAATTTTACCCTATAGAGGGAGTCCCTTAGAAGATTGATGTTCCACTTTCACATGTCGACTCTGGCTTTGTATAAGTCACAACCATAGGGGAGTATATTGTACTGGCTCTAAATAACATGGAATGAGATATTGTGCCTTTTTCTCTAGTTCTGAGAGAATGTGTGGTATCAGACCCCAGAATCTAAAGACCAATACCCTTTTCCAAACTAATCATCCATGTAGGCTTGGTATTGGTGAGAGAACTTCTGGGGGTTTTCTTGGAGGTTTTTGTTCTAGTCGTGCATGATCTCGGGCCATTGATTCCCTTTAGCGATCGTGGGGCATTACTGTTGATTAAAGATGCAGTGCCGCCTTTACTGGTCAACAATGTTGCCGGGGAGGTGGGAGGTATTGAAGCTTTGGTAGATGGATGTTAGTTCTCCAATCTTTTGATCGTACTTTTTTTTGTTTCAAGAGTCGAGGATATTTACCCATCTTTCCTCTAATTTCAGAATTGTAACCATAAGAATTAGAAATTGTGGCAGATACTGCCACTCTTCCATCCATTTCAATCATAATAGGTGTGGCTACTGAGGGGTTGAGTCATGTTGTAGCCTCTGAATCGAGTCCATCTCTCGTGATGTTCATCCTTAACTATATTTCGTCATCAGGGAGTGACTGTGAGACCGACCAAGAAGGCTCAGTCGACCTTCATCCCATCTGCCAAAAGGCATGGAAGTATGTTTGGAGAGTAGTATATGAGAATCCATTGGCTAAGATTCCAACAAATTTTCCAAAATTAAACCACCAGCTTTTGGTCCCAGGATTTTGTGAATTCAACTATCATGGAATCTATGATATAGTGAGACAAGTGGTTTCTTCTAAGGAAGTGACTGGAACACTTGAATCTCAACTTTCTACTATAGAGTCGATGAATCATTTTTCTGATACAAGGAAAATCCTCATTGATAAAGTCTCCAATCAAGCTAGAGTGGGTGCGAGGCTGAAAAATGTGCTCAAAAATCAAGAGTCCTTAGTGGACCAACTTGAGTAGGAAGTGGAGTAGAATAATCAGAAGATGGCGTGACTTAAGCAGGATTGGGACCATGCCATGATCTCTGTTGAGGAGAGGTTATGGTAGATGAAATAAGGATAAATAATTGGCCTTGAATCCATGGGGGACGTAGAGGCATTACGGGCATGCATGGAGGCTATGAATACAAGCTTGTTAAAACATCATCAGACCATTGAGGAGTTGAATCAATTGTTGATTCAACTTTTCCAGTTCGCTGAACATCTCTTGTAATGATCTTGTCCCACCCATAATGAAAGGCTCTAGGATGTGGACTCCCTTTATATATCTATAGAATATAATGTAACTATTTTCTCTTCCTGATGCTTCTCCTTTTCCTTTTTCCTACAATTTCAATCAATCAAAATCGAACATATGCACATCATTTAGATATCTTATAACCTAGATCATGATTCAGAATAAGTAATTCTAAAAAAAATAAATCATGCTCTAATTTGTTCCTGAGTTGAGGGACTCAGCAAGCATAGTTTGGATATTTTTGGGGTTACATGAAAAGCCTTAAAAACTTTGTGCATTTTTCATTATTTCCCTAATTGTTTCTTAAGCCTGTTTGGTACGAGATTAGTGGGTATAAATTGAATTTTTCTTAGGCCTCCCTTTGTGGGGTTTTGACCTAACAAGCTTTATATCTCTTTTGAATATTTCATTGCTTGGAATTTCTACCTCAACTATACATAGTATAGGTTTAGCGAGCTGGTACTCAAAGTTTATCCAGGGGTTCCCTTTGTGTTTTTTACTCTAGAGAGTATTGAAACTTTTTTCATAGGAATTTCATAGTCTTTCCTATCAGACTTATTACTTATGTTTTAGGTCGAGAAACTTTGACCAAAATTGATGGGGGTAGGGGCCCTAATTAAGGATCCATTAGCCGATAATGTTCTAATATTTTTTAGACATGAATGTGGGATTTTTCTTGACCAAGAATTTTTCATTTTTGGATGTATATGGGCCTTAGGAGCCATTTTAGGAATATGGAGGTAGGAAAGGACTCTCATGAGGGAGAATTTGCCTTTTATTGATGGTCTTTTTGTATGTAAAATATGGAAATCCACCAGGGAATGATGTGAATAGTAAAAAAAAATGTGTCTGTAGGACACTGGACTTCCATTTCTGATGGCCTGGGACATTTATAGGAATTTTGGATTTGTTTTGAGGATTGAAGACCATATTGGGTAGAATTTGTGGGGGATGATGTCTGAAATTATTAGGGTAATTTGTATTTGTTTTGAGTGATAAAATGCTCCCACATGAATTTATCTTGTGTAAGGGTGGGCTGGTGAATGTTATAGTTTAACCTTATACAACTAGGACACTTGAAACTTATTATGGGGGATCATTTTTCTCTAACCAAGGGAGAGTGAATGATTCATCAGTTCTACTAGAAATTATTTTCATATTTGGGAAATTTAAAGGGGAATATTATGTAAACTTTAATCCTGGGGGTTTCCAAATCTAGGGAGTGAGATGGGACATAAATGAAATTTGGCCGTATGGAAATAAGAAAGGGCTATCCTGCGGACGACTTTGCCTTTGGTTGATGGCTGTTTTGTAGGTAACATATGCAGAGCCATTGGGGCATGATGCACATAGTCAAACAAAAGTGTCCACAATACAATGACCTTCCATATCCGATAAACATGAAGGATTATGGGGATTGAGACCTTTCTGGACACGACATATGGCTTATGAAAGGTAGTGTTTTTAAACATGAAAGGGGGAGTTTATTTGAATGAACTTTACCGGGAAAACTGAAAATAAGTGTGGGAAATTTTTTCATACGTGGATCAAATTCACATATATGGATGGGGCATATTTATTTTGTAGAATCCCTAAGAGATCGAAGGTGAATCGGGTCGGGCTGTTCTGATATATACAGGACATGGGTAAGAAAGAGAATGTAAACCATGACTTTGAGGGTTCCTGAATCGGGAGGGTTTTCATGGGGCTTGGGATTAGTTAGGCGTACTGAGGTAGGATAGGACGCTCATGAGGATGCATTTTCCTTTGATTGATGGTCGTTTTGTAGGCAACATATGTAGAGCCATCAGGGAATGATATGAATAGTCAAATAAAGGTGTCCGTAGGTCATTGTACTTCCATATCTGATGGCCATGGAGGGTTATGGGGATCCAAGATTACTCAAATCATGGAGTTTTATGTGTAGAGGAGTGTATCTAGATACATTAGAAATGTCTAGGATTTGATTTAGCCATTGGGTAAAGTAATTCCCTACATGGATTTGGAACATACATAGGGTGAGGCATCTGTTCCATCTTTAGAGTACCCTACAGTTTTACGTAATATGTCTAGGACCTGGGGTTCCTTATGGGGAAAAGAACCATAAAATTACTTTTAGGGTCGTTCTGGTAGGACCAAAATCCTTG
This sequence comes from Viscum album, assembly GCA_963277665.1. Taxonomy (NCBI): domain Eukaryota; kingdom Viridiplantae; phylum Streptophyta; class Magnoliopsida; order Santalales; family Viscaceae; genus Viscum; species Viscum album. The sequence goes on from CAUJRU010000022.1 coordinate 4,065,597, forward strand.
ACTGATTTTCCATGAGGCCATGGTGGATCTCCTGCTAAGGTCCCTAAGATCACATGAGCTATGCTCGGTGTGAGAAAAAAGGGATGATAAGGATTTTGGGTCACCACTTAAGAATGGAATAATCAATTTTAGGGAGCATTTTATGCTTAGACCTATGATATTTAGTTTAACATCGTGAGGAAAGGATGAATTCCACACAATTTATCATCATGTGGGGTGAACATAGAGTAAATTTGATGTGAAAGAAGGAAATATAATTACCATTGAGAAATCCTATAAATAGGACTTGTATAGGGGTTCTATGCTTTGATTCAATTCATGCTTAGATAAGGGGATATTTCAATACTTTCTATGGATGATACAGGATCTTCAGATTTCAGTACCACCACACATCTATCAGGGGTAAACCGAGTCATGCAGGATTCCCAATGAACATTCCTCACCGAGGTCTAGCCCATACGTAGGAAGGAACAACATTTTATTGGGTAAGGCCAAGCTAAGATAAAAAATACTAGCATTTCCATTGTGTGGTGTAATTTAATGTCATGCATCCGGGACACTTCTGGCCTTGGAGTTTAGCATCTTGTAGTAAGGATGTTGGCAACACATTTTACCATAATGTTGCAGAGACAACTTGTCACAAAGGATAGAAATAGCTTTGATTTAATTGTGGTTAGGATATTCTGGTATTCCTTAGACACGAGTGATGATAGAAGGTGTAAACCATAGTTCAGGGGGTCCCTTGGATCAGGAGGAATAACATGGGGATCAGAAGCCATCAACCGAACAGAATTAGGAAATGACTCCCCTAAGGATGAATTTTATTTGGTTGATGGATTTTTTGTAGGAAACATATGCAGAGACATCGGGGCATGATGTGCATAGTCAAACAAAGGTTTCCGTAGGACACTGGACTTTCCCTTATGAAATCCATGAATGCTTATGGGGACCAAATATTTCCTGGAGTATAGATTTTGAAAAATAGGAAATATGTTTCTAGGAACCTATGAAATATATGGATTATGATTATTCATGAACTATGAATGCTTCTATATAGATTTGAATCATATGTAGGTGAAAAAATGATCTTTTGATTCTTTCTGGGTGTCCTAATTTTGACTTTGAATTTCTGTAATCTCTTTGAATTTTTTTGTGAAAGAAATTGGGGGCATGTTCAGGATCTCGTAACACCGAGAATCAGGCCACACATGATTCTTGATGAACCTTTCAGTTTAATGTCATGTGGTTAGGAACTTTCATGGATTCCCCTGTGCAAGTATAACCTATAAGTAAAGGAAGGAGAATTTTTTTTCCTGGTGTTGATGGCTGAGCCAGGATAGATGATCTCAGTGTCACTACATATTCTGTAAGGGAAGGAATCAATCCATACGTAGTTCTAAAAGTTCCCTATAGAGGTCTGGTCCATGTGCAGGGAAATAAGAGGGCATTTTTCTTTGATTGGAGGCTGAGACATGATATTAATTCTAGGTGTCACTACATATACTACAAGGGGTAGGAATAAATCCATACATAGTTCTACATATCCTCCCTGTATAGGTCCAGTCCATACAAAGGGGGGTGGGGGTCATTTTGGTTTCATCCTTTATGGGTACTGAGTATATCATATCCCCCTATGATTTGTTTACTCAAGGGAACCCTTAACATCTATTATAAGATCATGTTATACTCGATGTGAGAAACAAGGAGTGACAAGTATTTAACCCATAGTATGGGGTGATGGAGGATATAATAGGGGAATTCTGTTTCATGTGATGGATAGGCCAAGATTTAGGGTTGAGGCATCGCTACGTATCCCACTAATGAATGGTAATCAAGCCATATATAATTATAGAATCCCCTTCCTGTGTTGGTATAACCTGTGCATAAAAAGGGAGAGGGTATTGTTATATTTTCCTCCCATGGATCTAACTTAACATGACATATTGCTAGATGGAACACAGTACCTACCATGAAGTTTCATGTCTTGCAGTAAGGATGTAGATGCTATGCAGTTTAGCATCATGTAACAAGGATGATTCTGGCCTCACAGTTTAACGTCATGCGGTAAGGACAAAAATGATCATGCAGTTTCATGTCGTGTGATAAGGATGAAGATTCTATGCAGTTTAGCATCATGCAACAAGGACGATTTTGTCCTCGCTATTTAACGTCATGCGATAAAGATGAAAATGATAATGCAGTTTCACATCATGCTATAAGGAAGAATTCTATCACTTTGCAGTTTAACATCTTGCAGCTAAGAAATATGTGTCTCTATTATGATACATATTTATTTAGAAACCTTACATTGGTGGGAGATTTGATGAGCTTTCCATCAATTGATATCAAGGAATATGCTCCATTGGAGTAGAACTTATATATGACATATGTTTACTACCATGTTGGCTCAATCTTTGGGGGTTTCTTCCAGAGTATCATCGGGGTTCTGAGGACCAAAACCATCTCTCCTTCAAGGAAAGAACAAAGGAAAAACTTTTTGTTGAAGGATCTTGTAATATGATTTTTATAGACTTACAAATAGTGTATGATATGAAAAACTTTACCATCCAATAACTCAAGCTCATTAAATCATTTCTAAGATTGATCATCTATGGAAAATTGATCACAAACAGCAATTCAGAGCAACAACACTTGAACTTTGGTGGGTAAAACTAAATCTATCCCATATAACAATGAGTATGGTGTTACCTAGGTGGTAGTGTGGGTTGTGTTATGGTAATCCCATAGAGCATGAGAGAGCTTTTCTGAAAATGATTTCTAGTCCTTGTCTACTATCTTCTAGAGTATGTTGGACATAGTATTATTGAAATACTTTTTCTACCTATTGGACACTGCATGGTAGTAGGATGAATGATTGTATTTGATTCCATATTCCTGGTATAACTAGTCCAACTCAGCAGAGAAGAAGTTAGTTCCATTGTATGTCAGTATTTAATGAGGGACACAGAATCAGGTGATGATGTTGGCTTTCAAAAAGCTAACAATGCTTCTTTCCCTGACTAATTTAAGGGGTATGACTTCAGACCATTTGGAGAAGAAGTTAGTTACTATGAGAATGAACTTGAATTATCTAGCTATGGCAGGAAGATATGGTCTCATGACATCCACCCCCCATATAAAAAATGGAAAATGATACTTATCTATGTGAAGTAGTTTTGGGGGTTGGTGAATGAAATTTTCATGAAATTGTTAGGGATGGAACTTCTTGGTGAATGTGGTACAATCCTATATCATAGTGGGTCAATAGTACCCAAGAATTAGAATTTGATGGGAGAGCTTGGCTGTTGATTTGTGTGTTCCACAAATTCTGGCATGCACTTCTTTCATGGCGACAACAGTCTCTTCTCCATCGATGCACCTGAGAAGGACTCCATCAAGGGATCATTTGTAGATAAAATTTTCTTGCTTTGTTCCATCATACAAAAAAAAATGACTACTTGCCTCCAGATATGTTATCTTCCAACCATATCTGGTGGGAGTTCCCCCCTCTAGAGGTAATTTGAAATGGGAGTCATCCAGCCAGTGGTGTGACCATAAGGCTTAAGAATGGGTCTAATCTAGTTTATTTCTTCCATTTTGTTCTAAATGAATAGAAAGACCATCCGATGGTGGGAAATGCTGATGACTATTTCATCCCAATCTACATCAGCCAGGGTTGTGGCTGCATTTTCCAAAGTATCAGCTTGAGAATTTTGTGATCGGGGGACATAAGTGAGTGTTGGTTCTGATGAGAATTTTGCCATTATTTCTCTGACATGGTTCATCAAAGGAACCAATACCTCTTTCTTGATTTCATAATACCCATTGACTTGTTTGATGACCATATTCAAGTCACATTTTATCTTTAGGCGCTCGACTTGTGCATGGTGTTCCATCTTTAGGCCTGCTATGAGGTATTGGTATTCTACCTCATTATTTGTGCACCCCTCTAAAAGAAAAAAGGAGTAAGACAATATGGAATTTTCTAGATATATGAGTACAACTCCCAGCCCCAATTTATTGATCATGGGGGTCCTCTATCATTTTCCCTATCAGGCTTCTGAAGGCACCGTCAAAGTACATTTCCCAAGACTAGGGGACTTCTTGGGTGGAGAATACTTCTTCATTAGGAAGTTCAGCATCCAATGGGGTCATTTCTACTGAGGGGTGCTCCGCTAGAAAATATGATAACAGCTGGACTTTTATAGATTTCTAGGGCACGTACCATATGTCAAACTACTGCAGGATGACTTCCCACCGTGATAGGTGTCCAGTTAGCATAGGACGACTGAGGATATACTTGAGAAGGTTGTAGTGGGAGACTAGATGGACCTCGTGGTGCTGTAGGTAATGTCTAAGTTTCTGAAATGTAACGATTAGATCTTGACAATTCTTTTCGATACTTGAATATCAAGTCTCAAAATCTATCATTGTTTGGCTGAGGTAATAGAGACTATTATCATTGTCGACATAATTCTTTTAAGTAGGAAAGCACATAGAAACTATTCCAAGGAGGTTACATACAAAATGAGTGGCCTTCCCTCAACTGGTGGAATTAGCACTAGTGTTCTTAGGATATACCTTTTAATATTATCTAATTATTCTTTCAAATTATTATCCCACTGGCATTCAACCCCATTCTTCATCAACATATTGAAAGGAAAGCACTTACATGAAAGGTTAGCTATGAAGTGTTGAATGTAGGCCATATTCCCATGGAGACCCCTCAACTCAGTGAGGTTGTGAGGTGGTGACATGACAAGGATGGATTCTATATTCTCATGGTGAAATTTCATTCTGTGATGGAATACGACAAAGACGAGGAATTTCTCATAGGTAACACCGAAAGAAAACTTCAGGGGATTCATCTTTAGACTGTGTTGTCACAGTTTATTGAAGATAGTTTCAAGATCTTTTATGTGGTTCAAGTGATGTTGTGATTTAACCACCAGTTCATCAACATAGAATTCAATGAATTTTCCCAATAAGGTGTTGAAAATGAGATTCATGGTGTGATAATATATAGCATCAACATTTTTGAAGCTGAAGGACATCACCTTATAGAAGAATAATCCACGGGCCCCCCTAAAAAAGTGGCTTCTTCATATTCTGAGGCCATTCAGATCTGGTTGTATCGAGATTATCTATCCATGAAGAAGAGGACCTCATATCCGATGGTCGCATCAATCAAAAATTCTGTGATCGGTATTGAGAAACCATATTTTGGGTAGTGCTGATTGAGGTCCCTGAAGTCAATGCAAACTCTGATCTGTCCATTCTTATTTTTGACTGGGACTATGTTTTCTAGCCAGATCAGATATTGGACTTCCCGAATGAATTTATATTTTATTATCTTTTCAAATTCATCCTCTATTTTGGTAGCATGTGTTGGGTGAGTCCTTTTGGTAGCCTGCTTGTAACCATGATGGTATTCTAGTAGACCTAGGTGATGAGTGGTGACCTCAGGACTGAGGCCTGACATTTCCATGTAGTTCTAGGTAAAAACATAATTATTATTCTTTAGGAAGGATGTATATGACTCCTACTCATAAAAAGACATAGAAACACTAATCAGAGTGGGCCACAGGTCATCTTCAGTTCCCGAGTTTATCTCACTAAGTTCATTGATCATGGTGGAGATGCCTTCTTCGAATGTAGGAGGGGAATCTTTGAGATCTTATTATTATTATTATTTTTATTCCTCCTCTTCATGATCATCTTCTACATATTCTTCCTATTCTGATGGGGAGATTATTCTCAAGATGAACTCTCCATCATTGGAAAAGGAATCATAACTTTGATTTTTAGAAACTGAAACAACTCCTTTTTCCTTGGCTTACTGCGGGGAATTTTCTGAAGAGGATAGAATGGGGGGGCGGGGGTGGATGATTTTCATCACTTTCTTTTAGTGATAGGACATAATATTATTCCTTAGTGATCAAGGAAGGAACTATTTGGGGCTCTGAGGATGGGCTGGGATCATTTTTTGAGCCCTCACTGTCATTGTGGGGGTTAGCGCACTTTTCAGCGTCCTTGGACTTGATAGACATAACATAAATTTTGTAGAAAGATTATTCTTCATATGATCTTGAACTTATGAACTCAACATGATTGTTGGGTAATGTATAATATTCCCCAAGATGTTTGAGAGGATCAACAATATACATTTCTAATCCATTTGGGGCAGTGATCCAACCAACATTATCGACTAAAGGCTGCGTCTCTTTTGGTTTGTAGAACCCTGCATCGATGTAATGTGACTTGTAGAATTTGAATGGGGATTTATCAGAGTGAAATGTATTGTTTTTCCCATTAGTGAAATATTTAACACACTGATGGTTTGATAAGGTAATTTCAGCATGTTGATCCAGCTAGGGCCACCGCAACAGGATGTTGAAGGCCGTACTTTACTGCACTACTAGAAACTCAGAATCAAACATGAGGTCACCAAACCAAGTTTCAAGATTTATTCATCCTAATGACTTCTTCTCAATTTTTTCATATCTTAGAAGAGTTGTGGTGTAGGGTGTCAGACTGTCCTCATCATAGCCCAACTGATGAAGTGTTCAAAGTGAGGGGAGGTTAACTCCCAAGCGATTGTCGATGGAATTTTTTTGGACATCAATGCCATTTATCTTTACAGAAACATATTAGGGGTTGATGTGTCCCTAGATAATGATGTATTCATCTTGATATGTGAAGGAGTTAACATCATAGAATTATGTGGGATTGGTCTCTATCCGATAGACTTCAGCAGCTGCTACTTCAGCCTTGAATTCCTGGGGATATAGTAAAGCATCGATGAGCGCATCTATAAGGTATTTTGATAGATTCAAGGAATCCATGATCAATAGCTTTGTCAATAATGAGGATAGATGCTTAATAATTTCATATATATTCTCTAAAGGCTGGCATTTGATGGCTTGTGGATTCTCTTTCATGGTTACTTTAGGGGTTTGATCTTCGGATGTAGATGATCCATCCTCTGTAACAGAAGCTAATGGTGCTGTTGTACTTTCCGAGTTTGGACGAACTAGACTGCCTACACGCATTGGGTGATTAGGCATCTTCTCTTCCTTTAGAGGATACTCCAAGATGATTGGGCTCAGATTTCTTCCGGCAGGGGTTGAGAAACACTCTAGTTCTTGTTGGGTCTGTTGGAGGGTCCTTCTACGAGTTTCCACAATATTAACAGTTTAAGTTAAGGTATGACTGGGAATTTGACTCCTACCACAATCATGCCTTCTTGAAAACCCTCAGCCTCTATGGACTCTTCCTCTGGCTCTCCGATTGGATGTAGGGAATTCATGTTCAACACTATAGCCTCCATCAGATAAGGGGTCCATTAAGTGAATGACATTGATGGGGTTGAAGATCTATTCATGATCTAGCAATGATTCAGTCTATATATCTTCTTTTGATGGTGGTGTTTAGTGGGGTGGTTCCCATTGTCCCATTTGGCAGGGCAGTTCCCATTATCCCATTTGACAGGGCGGTGCCCATGATTTCAAGTATTTTGGAATGAAGTAGGAAAGTGTCAATACTAGTTTCGGCTTTGGTTCAAGCTCATCTTTTTTCTCTTGCTTTCTGCCTTTTTGTCCCTTAGAGGATTTTGGTACTGAGGATGATGGTTGTGTTGCATCAGGATATATTGGGGGCATGATTGGATGCTTCAACTGTTCCTGGAGGACACCATGATATCAGTTAACTATTTTTCGAGTCATACAACAATCTATTTTTTTCTCCTTTTTTCTGGAGATTGTTTTCTACCCCTCTTACTCTCTTGGGTCTATGGTAGAGATATATTCTACTTGTGCTGGAGGTGGACCTAACATGACTTGTCTAAAATCCACCATCTTTTGTAAGATATTTTTGAAGAAAAAACACTCTTGGGGGGTTTTTCCTAGTATCTGGTAGTAGGGACAATAATTTGGATGGTCATCAATACCCACTTCATTGGATCACTTTGACTTTGGTATCCAGAGAAAATTGAAATTCATGGAGGCTATGAAGTAGCCATAAACTTGTTCATCTTGGAACGAGTAGAATTTATTTTTTAATTCCTTGAACTAATTTATTTTCGCACCCCTTTTCTCATATTTCTGAGGTGGGGGTGGTTGTTGGAATCTAGTGCGTCCTAAACTATTTTGTGGAGGACTTGCAACTAGAGATGGTTCCATGGGATGACTTAATCATGATAGAATCCAATTAAAATTTTCCCACTCTTTTTCCTAAGGCCGATGGGGCCACTTGGTACTTTAGGTTGGTCCGGTCCAAGGAGTCTTCTATACTTTGGGAAATGGAGGAGAAATATCAGAACCCACTTGTGTACTTTAATAGGATGAGTGGAGTCCGAAATTCATAACGAAGATTATCGATGCAAATAGAGAGCATTTCATTCTGGGGGAGTGTCCGGTTCGGGAAGTAAGTCAGGCTTTCCTTCTGGTGATGAAGTCTAAAACTCTTTCATTATCTCACTGCTTATAATTCATGAGATCACTGTCTGTTGTCTTAGAAAATGTCGAACTTTAATGGAAGAGAGAATTTCATCAGAGGTCCTCCAAGCCCATGATTGAGTTAGTTGGTAAACTGGTATACCACAAAAAAGCTAAACCCTACACAGTTTGCATGAAGCACCTGAGTTTCACTGCTTCTCATTACTCTAGGGTTCCCATCATGGGGTCACAGTAAGATTCATAGTGCATTAGATTTTGTTCCGTGTCTTTTGAACCATTGAACACTGGGAATATTAGGTTCCTGAAGTTTGGAGGTGGTTGAACGTTTCTCACCCAATCAGGGTAAGGTTTGCGTTCTAGTTTTATTAGAGCATGTCTCCCTTCCATGGTTTCCAGTTGATCTATCAATTACATGATGGTATTTAAGAACGCTTGATGAATATACTTCCGGACTTGAGCTTGGGTGGGTGCAGTAGGGATAAAAATGGACGTGCCGACATTTCTGGAATTTGGGGTGGACACCCAGCTAGGAGTATCCCTTGTGGGTTCAACTAAATATATTCTGGATGCTTCCCCAGTGGAGAGAAGTTTTGATATCCTTATAGGGTTGGATTCAAGTAGACTGATGATCCTGATTCTAGATAGGATGGTCATCTGAGCTTAATTTCAGTTAGGGATGAGTTCTTGTGGTAAATGTACCTCTTCTGGAAACACCTCTTGACATTCTGCTTAAGGAACAAACCCAAAAAGATATCTTCCTCAATGTAGGTCGGCATTGATTCTCCTAAGATATTTCATTTCTTCCTCCTATATGGTGAATCTTTCCTCGACCGTGGGGGACACATTATCAGGGGGAGGAGGAGGTGGGTCATATATGACTTGAGATTTATTCTTCTCCTTGTTGGGGATTCGTGAGGGAGGTATTAATGGATTTGCTAATGGTGTCACCAAATTTAGGACAAATCTCTGGTTCCGAGTATGCACACCCCAGGCTTGGTGAGGACTACCTCCGGATGGGAACCATCTTCTCTTGCATTCTCTACATTTGTATCATTTCTTGTGAGGTTTGTGGGAATAATTTCCACCATGTTTATTGATACATACCGCATTAATGGCACTTATGTGTGAGATGAACTATTTCATAGCAAAACGATGATTGTTATCATAGCTTTTATAACCTTTCACGGATGGGAATAATGATGAAAATAATATTTATACTGTATTTTCTCTTAAAATTTATTTTTTTATAATTTTTTAAAATTATATTTATTTTTTAATTA